>VXAL01019446.1:16025-50683 GCA_013399475.1 Chauna torquata | reverse complement strand
TTTTTTTTTTTTTTTTTTAGGTCTATATGATTCACAGAATCACAGAATGGTTAAGGTTGGAAGGGACCTCTGGAGATCATCTAGTTCAACCCCCCTACCAAGCAGGGTCACCTAAAGCACATTGCACAGGATTGCATCCAGGTGGGTTATGAATATCTCCAGAGAAGGAGACTCCATAGCCTCTCTGGGTAACCTGTTCCAGTGCTCTGTCACCCTCACAGTAAAGAAGTGTTTTCTCATATTCAGCTGGAACCTCCTGTGTTTCAGTTTGTGCCCATCGCCTCTTGTCCTGTTGATGGGCACCGAAGAAAAGATTCTGGCCTCATCCTCCTGACACCCTTACTTCAGATATATATACACATTGACGAGATCCCCTCTGTCTTCTCCAAGCCTAACAGGCCCAACTATCTCAGCCTCTCCTCGTATGACAGATGCTCCAGTCTCCTAATCATCTTAGTACTCATCTGCTGGACTTGCTCCAGTATGTCCATGTCCCTCTTGTACTAGGGAGCCCAGAACTGGACACAATACTCCAGATGTGGCTTCACCAGGGCTGAGTAGAGGGGGAGGATCACCTCTCTTGACCTACTGGGAACACTCTTCCTAATGCACCATAGGGTACCACTAGCCTTCTTGGCCACAAGGGCACATTGCTGACTCATGGTTAACCTGCTGCCTGCCAGGACTCCCAGGTCCTTCCCTGCAGAGCTGCTTTCCAGTAGGTCAGCCCCCAGATTCACAGGAGAGCTCATTCCTCCACACCACTGCCAGGACAAGTCTGATGGAACTGGCTGCTAAGAGCTGTCTGGGTTTCAATTGCTGCTGAATCAGCCCCTGAAGAGTCACCACCTGGAGCAAAACTATTTCACCTTATGCTTAATAGTCTCACTCCGTATTGGTTATTCAGTGTCACGTCAGCAAAACTTCATGTAAAATACCTGTTGACACCCTCTTATCTGTTTATGCACTGCATCCCACAACTGAGGATCAAGCTAGGAGGTTTTTCTAAACATTATTAAGTGCTTATTTAATATTTTAATTTTTTCCTCTTGGTTTATTTTTGTCTAAAATATTGTTGGCCCCAATGGTCTGCCTTTTCCCCTTGAAAATCCCCACAAGGGAATTCTATGTTTCAAAGGACTGAGAGTCTGAACCATCACTATTTGCAATTCTTTATTATTCTCCTGCAAATAACTTATGTGAGGTCTCTTGTTAAATTGTGCATTTGTGGCTAATTTGTACTGGAAGGAGAAGCACTACACTTTTTCATTACAAACTAACTAGATGGGCATAATTACCATTTCAAAATTAACATGTCATGCTGCAGTTGATCATATTTTTTAAGACACTGGTTGTAACTTGAGACACCTTTCATATCTTTACACATCTTTCTTCCAAGACTCTTCAGTGGCGCAGTCTGAAAGAGCTGCCTACAACACAGATTTCAGCACAGCATAGGGACATCTGAACTAGCTATAACTGAGATATTACGGAGATTGGAAGTTCTCAAAATACAGGAATTAAGTACTCAACTTATTTACATTTTTGGTAATAAATTGATCCATGCTTTTATCCCAGAAAGTAGGGTGAAGAATTAGTCTGTTAATTTTGGGACCCTGATGTATGGTGTCCAGAAAGAGACTGACATAAAAAAACACTGCTTTTTACATCTGGGCTACCCTTAGGATACTTCAGGTTGGGCTTCAAAAATCAACAGCTATTCTAGAAAATGTTGGCCCCAGTATCTGCCAAAGTTTTCCTTCATTCACTTCCTCTCAATTTTTACAAAGCTGTGTTCAATTTGAGAGTACAATTGCTGGGTTAGCATAATTTGTCCTTTATTGGCCATACAAATATATGTATTGTATAGAGAACTTATTGGTAACTTTGACTTGAGTTTTATGATTAAAATTTCATGGTTTCAGAGACAGAACTTCATGTCAGTGAGATGAAAAAGTGTTAACAACTTGAAATCATTGAAATCTACATTAAAAGAAAAGTAAGAAAGATGGTAACGTCTTTTTCTTTGAAAACGGGTGTGTTAACATTCGGAAAAGTAGCAGTGAATGCTGAACAGTTGATGAGATTAATCATTAAGTCTACGATAACTTAATATTTGTTTAATTATGAAAAGTAGGAGTCCATTTCTGCTACATATTTTTCATATAATTATTTATTTACCTATATTTATGTTTTAACTTCTGAAAGTGTTTGGATTCAGAAAATGCATTCTGTACTGGACCTTCTATAAATGCAATTTACAAAAAATGACATGCTAGGGTTTCATTGGATGCATTTCAGTCTATACAATCAAAAAGACAACAAAAAATAAAGTCTACAATTTGGATTCCCACAACTAAGATCACTAAGAAGTATGCTGAACTGCATCTTCTGTGATTTTTATAATCTATCATTTTCTGCTTTACACTGTTCTTTTGTTTGTTTGTTTGTTTGTTTGTTTTTAGTTTTGTTTTGGAGCTGTTTGGCAGAGTTATCAGAGATAATCCACAAGCTAGCACTCATATTCTTGGCTCAGATCCAAAGTATGGTTAATCTGCATGGATGAAATCAAGAAACTTGTACATGACTTTATTGTTATCCATTACTCTCAGTTTGAATTATTGTTTTTCTGACTAGGAGAAGTTGATGACCGATTAGGATGATTTTATGACATCCTGTTTCCTTACAATTCTGTAAAAAACTCATGTTTTCTTGAGCACATGAGGAACTAAACAACGAGTATGTATGTATGTGTTTCTTTTTCAACAATTGTTGTCCCTTATACATAAACACTGTTCTTTCCAAGTCAGCCCAAATTAATGTGAATATACTTTCAACATTTCAAATATTTTCTCGTTTGGACAGAGACATATGCTTTTGCTCCCTTTTCCTGAAATCTAAGTGGAATGGAAATAGTTAAATTTACAAATGATGGCAAAGATTATCTTAGTTCTTATCCCGGTAATGAAAGGAGTGGTAGCAGACTGTCTCAGTATCAGTTTATTATCCTTCATCTCATATTAAGTGCATAACAAAAAATAATAATAATAAAAAAATCCCTGCCCACATTATGAGAGTGAAGGACATTGGGGTTCTGCAGGTGGAAGGAGCAGGTGTGGAAGTTCTCTTTAGCCTGCAGGGAGGGCAGGAAGAGGAATACCTACATACCTTGTTCTGGCATATGCTCTGCCACAGAATGGCACAAAAAAGTTCAATTCTTCTCATTCCTTGTGTGTATAATTCCCAGTCATGTGGGTGAGAGCTATACGAGCACATGGACAAGACAGTAGATCCCTTAGGCTGTAAGATATATAACAAGATGTATGTATCCTGAGAGCAATGAAATGGAATTTTTCATACTGAGAAATGTAACTGACAGCAAGAAATTAAGAAAATGTGTGCATGAAAGCATATTGTCCAAATAAATTAAAAATTTGCAAGAAGAACCTGTATGCTAAAATTTATGAATGCATATGACCATGCTCGTTAACATATGTTTATAGATATAATATTGATATATTAACTGGGTATATTTTAGGCCTACATAAACTTATTGAGTTTGTTGTGTTTTTACTGTTGTCTAAAAGGCACACTGGCTGTTTTCTAAAGTTCTACTAAAGTGGCTTTAAACTAAGGGAAAGCAATAGGAAAATATTTAATACTAAAAAAACACTATTATCAAAAACATGAAAATAATTTTTTTTATACTATTGCTTAAATATAAATCCCTTCTAAGAAATACTTTTTTTGCTTTTAATCAAGTTAAGCTTCCACATTTCTCTGACTTGAATTTTTTTTGTTTTGTTTTGTTTTGTTTTTCATTCAACATTTTCTGAAACATAAAACTTTTGCCCAAAAGGACTTTTTTTTTTCCCAGGAGTGTCAATACTTCAGTAAGATATTTAGAAATGTAAAAATGTAAATGTTTGGCTGTTCTTAGAAAAGTGCTGACATAGTTACTCCAACATAATTCTGAATTAATTCAATCTAGATTTCATATATATGATCTGATGCAGAAGAGTCTTTATAACCCGGTATATGGATTAGGGTTAAAATTGATTAAACAAAATCAGAAAGAGACATTCTTATTCTGTAATTTGTAGGTCCATATCATGCCCTTACTACAGTGATTGTCATGTGGTATTTTGATGATATCATGCAGTATAGAAAAACCTTTGGAGCAGACAAATAAAGTGAGATTAGTGAGATTTATTTCCACTTTATTTGAAATAGTGTTCAAGATTGTTTGAGACATTTTCATAGTTAGGAATACAGCTTGGGATCATCTTATACACCCATGTCTTATCTGCTTCCTTCAATACAGCCAAGCGTGGGCCATCTGGAACACACTACTGCGTAAGAGATGGGGAAAAAATACTAAATATAGCAGTGCCGATATTACTGGGTAAAATGGAGCAATGAATGTTATTCTGGGGAAGAGATGTGCTTGCTTTTTGATATTAGCTCTGTAGTTCCATAATGGCCTCTGCTGTTGAATTTAGTTAAGGTTATAGGGATCACAAGGATCTTTACATCATTTTGGCATGGTTAAGACAAATAAAGAATGCATTTTAATTTTATAAATTAATATGGGTTGCAGTGCTCCTGGTCTGAGTATTGGTCTAAATCAATACTACATTTGAAACCTCCCTGACTTTTACAGATGTTTGGAACTAGCTGCAGGACCCTACTTCTTGCCTTTGCTCTGCATTGCATAAAATGAACCTGATAGAAAAGAGTGTCAAAATACACATTAAAAACAGGAGCGACTAAAGCTGCTGAGTGAAACTCAATGAAACTACCAAAAAAATAATGGTCTACTGCCACTCCAGCTGCTGCTAAAGAGGAAAAGGTCTCTGTTAAGTTTCATATCCTATGTACCAGTTCAAGGTGGATGCCTCTGAACAACGGCACAACATACCTATGATTAGATGAATAGCACCCTACATTTCTTTGTATTTCAAGGTTAGAGCATCAAGTTTTTCCCCAAATTTTTATGGAAAATAAACCAAACCAAACCAAAACAAAACAAACTTCTATGGTCCAGATTCTTCACAATGCTTAAGGACACGCTCAACCTTAAACTATTGTTCAAGATCATTTCTATTTAATTAAGGTTGAGTGTTTGCTTATATCGACTGAACTCAAGGACATATAAGTGACTATTGAAAACCATATATGTGCTCAGCTGTGTTGTGGCTCAAGGAAACTGCAGTTACTTAGACTGAGGAAGAAATAAATGAAAATTCTAGTTAGATGGACAGATACAAAGAAAGAAGAACTGCAGTCAAAGCATGCTTAAAAAGTGAGGTATGTGAACGTAGCAGTCAGAAAACAGGGTATAAAAAGATTTCACAAGACTAGTCTGTTAATATCTAAGTGGTGATAATGGTTAATTTTACAGAGAAAGGAGAAACGGAGCAAACAAACAAACAAACAAACAAAAATTGATAATGGACAATGAAGTAGTATTGATCTAGGGAGAAAAATTTAGGCCTAATGGAGGATTTGACAAAGACAGAAGGATGGAACAAAGTGCACAAAGGAAGATTTCAGTCCTTGAAGTTACTTGTTTCAGCTATTGGGACATACAGGGGTAAGGGAGGTATGACAAACATATAATGCGTATATGGGTTCAGATCTTGCTGAAAGAAAATCATTTAAAAATTAGGACTGGAACAGTCCTCATGAAGCCAGCTGTTCTATCCACCTGCAACAAGACTTCATCATTCCTGATAAATTTTTACAGCTTTTTCCTTAAAACTTTCAATGATAGAAGTTCAGGAGTGTCTTTAGGAAATGTATTGCAAAGTTTAACCATATTGTGTTTAGAATTTTCTTCTTCATGTTTAACAAAAACTAGAATAGAAGGTACTATAGAAAGTGGATGAGTGGAGAAGACAAGCAAAGCATGTACTTCACAGCTGGAGATGGTAAGAAGACAATTAGTTTTCACCAGGAATAGTACTTTGTAAGAGGTGCTTACAAAGACATGAGCTAAAACAACACAGGACAGTGCAAAAACTCAGTTTCCCCTTGGGTTCAGACATTGTCTTGAAATTAAGGGGGGAAGATAACCTGTGAAGAATACTGCTTCTGCAGTTATTATTTGAATAATTAAAATATGTGGTAATTCTTTCTTAAAAATTACCCTAAATCCTTAGCTGTTCTTGCATGGCTATGAAGTGATATTCTGATATGCTGATGCAAGGAAGCCTCTGACTCATTGAAACTTTTACTTAATGCCTTATATGTATTGACTTATATAGGGCCTTTTATGGAAAGAAGGAAATCCTTTATATGGATGGCTGCGTCTGAGACAGAACTGAGAAAAAAATAGTTAAATATGCATTTAATGAACTGAAATTTTATTCAACTTTTCAGCTGAAATTTTATTCCACTGCCACCAGCACAACTTCAAGGAAATGTGGAATCTGTAGTCAGAAACACACACATCATTAGCCAACCAGAAAAGACCAGTCTTCCTGCTATGGACAGGTTACAAAACACTGCACACAGTGAAAAGCAGAGTATTGGAAAAGTGAGAGAAGATCTCCTTCACAAAACCTTTCGGGGTAATGTATAAAAAAATTTCACAGAGAACTTCCATCCTTGAAGTGCTCCTGGTTTGCACTTTTGATCCATCTCAGGTGAGTAACAGAGTAACTTTTTAAACTGGAAGGGCGAAGCAAGGTCCAGTGCAGAAAGGACTGCTTGCAGTAGCTTCCTGCAAGAAGAGAAAAATCCTTTTGAGACAGAGAAATAATAACAGCAGGAACAATTGGGAGGCAGGAAATTGCAATTAGGGGAAAGCAGAGGTATTGGGAAGTGTTTCTAGGCACATTGTGAGGTCTATTGTGACTTCAATGGAAAGCAAATATAACTTAGAAGTTAGTTCTGCCAGCCAGAAAAAATAAACAAATGTCTTCTACCCCTTTGAAGACCTTCTCTCAAAGTGTGTTTTGCTCTTCACTAAATAATCTCCAGCCTAAAAGACCTGAGCTATGAAGCAATGATTTCCAGCAGGACGTATTAGAAATCAAACAGTATGTTTTCTGAAGTATCAATGGCTTCAGAATTTTTTAGGGCAAACCAAAGAAATTTTGAAAAATGTGAGACTCTTAGACAAGAGTAACCAATAACTTAGTGGTAACAGTGATCACCCAGGATACTAAATCTTTGTTGTGCCTGTACTCAAAACAGAGACTTAAGACTGGATCTCTTTTAAGGCAGAGGCTTTCATCACACGCTTAGAGTCAAGTTCTCTTCATAGGGCTGCTAATCTTTGTGTAATGAATTATAACTGCACAAAGCCAGAAGGCGAGCTAGAACATCCGACCCCCTAATGAGGATAGCTACTGATCTACCGGAGATTCATTACCTCTGTAAATCTAGGTTGAACACCTCATCTCCTACCTAATAGCTAGAACCTAGCAAATGCCTTTTACCAAAAATTCCTTCCTGACTTTAAGATGCCTTCCTGACAAAGATTTCCTAGAAGCAGTGTGTTCCTCATCCATATATCCTAATAATAACTTCCTGAATGTTGTTTGACTTCAACAAATCAGCATTTTCCACTGAAAAACCTGTTTAGTTGCAAAACTCTCAGATGTTTCCAATTCACATGTTCCCTGGTTTAGGGAAGAGGGAATATGACTTTTCTCTAAGTTGCCCTTAGGCACAGTTCTTCCCTCCATGGACAGGCTGCTTTAGGTCATGTGAAAGGCTGTGAAAGATTGCAGCTAGCATTATCTTTCATTTTGTCATGGGGAGCTGAAAGACACCAAGGCTTGAGAACTTGAGGGCATATGAGATTCTGCGATTCTTGTGTGTAATAGAATACACCACAACTTCATCTAACCTTTCAGCCAGGGAAACCAGAGCAAACTGCTCTGCATGGCCTCTACCTGTTACCTGCTCACTATTGGTGGAAAAACAACAATGCCTCCAAAATTAGAGAAGTAGTAGACTTGAGCATCTTGTGCTGGTTTTAAAGTAGAGTGTAAAAAATGTATTTCCATGGGAAAACAAAAGCTTTGAGGAAAGAATGTAAAAACGTATTAAGAAATCTAGGTCGTTTCTGGAGGGAATATAAAATTCTCCCATCTTTTCTTTGGAGGGCAAGAGAGGTTTTTAAAAAGTCTTTTTGCTCTCTGAATCCAGGAAAAATAAATAAATAAATAAAAAAGAAGGCGTGATGATTACTAATACTTGGCAATATTACCTGAGACAGGCAAGGAAAACAAAGATTTCTTACCAAACCAGACTTTATAGGAGTCAACAACAACAACAACAACTAGCAGCAAGTCAGAAAGAGAAAACTATTAAAGTTCTTGTGATTATGGAATTAGAATATCTGGGCTGGACAATTTAAAAAAAAAAAGGATGAAATATTCAGAAAAAAAAAGAAAAATGGAAAATTCAGCAACAGTTTTTAACTGCTAAGCAAATAGATTACACTGCTAACTGCTATGTCTAGTAAACTAATTGAATTCCGGTAACTTATTCAACATATTTTGAAGAGAGAAAATATTCTTTTCATCTCTTTGATCTCTGGAAGCATGTGAGAAGTGTACTCTGAAATCTAAATTACTGAAGAAAAAGCATTTTCTGAACACTATAAGAAACACTTCTCTACTGGTAGCCTTTCATAGGCTGTTTTTTTTTTTTTTTTTTTAATAATTACCTAATATTTGAAATTGGATAATTTATATCATATCTTTCTGTTCTTTTATTTAAAGATTTATTCATTTCTCAGCAGCTCAGATTTGTTTCCTATGCTCAGATTTATAAATCTGAATTTTAAATTCCCTTTCTGTGAGTAGTTTTAATGCTCACTTGAAGTTCATTGTTTCAGCAAAAATACTTGTCTTAAATTTATGAGCTGTTTGTGACCCCAGATCATCATGATAGTTAATCATGTATATTAGTTCAGTGGGACTATATGAATGCTTCAAGTTATATATACTTCCAAGGTTTACTGATTGGGGTCTAAGCTGAGGCATGCATTTTTATTAGTGTTATCATCACCATTATTGTGTATTTGATAAATGTGTAACTGTGGTATGTATTCAGTAACCAGAGCCCTCTTGTTTCCTATGTTATAAAAATTAAGAAGAAAAATGTCCTTCCTGTGCTAGCATGCTTTGGTTTTGTTTTACCTGTGAATTGCTTTTCTCATAGCAAAGTTAAAGGTCAGCTCTAAACTTCTGAGCATTAACAAAATTAGCAATAAGAAATGTTGACACTTCAAAAGAAGGATAAAAAAAAAATCTTCTGGGGCTAGCAAGCTCATATCGATGGCAGCGGTACAACGCTTCCCTCAGATGCCATTTATCCAAAAAGTTCATGGTGCTGAAAATAACTTCCTCACCCCAGGAGAATAACAGTTACAGGGTGTAATTTGTGCCTTGTTTTGTTCTGTGTCTGCTTTCACTCTCACTGGCTTTCCAGGACTGGTGCAATGTGTGTATGTGCCTCTCCCACTGAGACAGACAGGCCTGCCAGGTGAAGAAGATGTAAAGAGGAGCTGAGCTCATTTCTGGACCATCCTCCTCTGCCCTGTACACCCAATGAACTTTTAAAGAATATAGTTTAAGAAAAAGGTTGTGGCAGAAACTGTCACATAGAGGACCTGATTTACACAAGCACGTCGGTGGCAAAGATGAGAAAGCAGTTACACTGATTCCTGTATGTCTGTCTCCTATACGTGCTACATTATAACAAGCTATTCTGAAATTACGACAATAGATGCTAGGGCATGTGTCAAAGTGAAAAATGACTTTTCATATATGGAAGTGAAAGCATTGTATTTGAATGCAGAAGTTCCTCCTGGAAATGCTCACTAGCAGTGAGTAAAAGAGGAGAACACTCAAATATAGATCTGATAAATGGATTTTTACTGTTTGAAAATATAGAAACTTCAGTACATTTAGCAGTAACATTCGGTTTCAGTATTTCTACTTACTAAACATTTATACTATGATAGGATACCTTATGAAAGCAGAAGATTTTTTTTTGATATTTTATTGCTAATTTTTACTTTGAGGTAATTTGTGTAGTTACTACACTTAAATTATTCTTTAGTTGTTTTCAGTGAGATAAAATATGTCAAATAACCTTATGATCTTTACTTGAGGTGATGTATTAGAAAAATATTCAACAAGTGCTAATTAACAATAATCTAGCCCTATATAATACAGCTTGATTACATTTACATACAGAAGAAAGTCTAATGCAAATGGCATCATCAGATATTTCTGTTGGTGTGGTAGTGAACACAGCCTGTAGAAAACATTATTTTCTCTCCAAAAGCAACAACTTTAAAATACCTGGGTACACAGTAGCTCCTTGCAAGCAGACTATTTACCTTTCCATGCATATTTCCACATTTACGCTGACTTCGGAGACCTTCAAGGTAATTAGGCTTTTAGAACGAATGGAGAAAGAGTAATATTTGTAAGATTTGAGATTTTTTTTGAAGAAAATCTCTTTTCTAACATACTTGAGCATTATTTGGGCTTTAATATTTTTGTACACATAAGCTTCCGTGTTACCAGTTGACAGAAGTTATATCTGTGCATTTTCAATAGTGGTTTCTCATAACTTTCTCACAGATTTTGTTGGCTTACATTCTGGATTTATTCTATAGCAGCATTCCTATTCATTTCATGATAAGTACTACAGGGCATTTTCATTTGTCTGACAGTCCAGAGACATATATAAGAATATCAGTAATCGGTGAATGTATTTATCAACGGCATAGTGACACTGAGGGTCTCATTCAAAACTTGTTGAGATCGGTAAAGGTCTGCACCTAAGTTCAGTACACTCCAGAATGGGTTCTATGTACATACCCTTTACACAGCCTCAGAAATAACCATAAACTCCACAATAATTTTCCCAGGTCTAAAGCAGATTAAAGTGGCTGTTGTATACATTATCTCCTGCTGTTGTGTTTGGTTGCCTCAACCTTCACACATTTCCTGCATGGGTCCTTTGATGACGTAATTTTGGGCAGTCCATGGTCTGGAAATGCAGTTCCAGGCAAGTGTTGAAATCCAGGACTGCTGAGAAAGATTCCTTCTAGAAAGTATACCTTGTCATAACCTTGAGGATTTTGTTTGTTTGCTTGATTGTTGTTTTGTTTTGTTTCTGTGATTTTTTATTACTGTTATTAACATTTTTATTACTGTTATGCTCTACTGTACATGGCTTCACATATCTCTTTGCAGACCTCTATCAGTGCTATTAGTGATCAGCAAGAAGGTACAGCTATTGAATTACACAGGCTTGTGTTCCCCACCAACCAGGTTTTTCACCTCTGCAACACCATTAAATTTTGGCTCAGAGAACAAACTAGGACACAAGCTGTGATTCCCACTTTGCAACCATGCAACAATAACAACATTGGCCGTGAAATCCACCTTAACTTATGCAGTTTAAGGATATCTCTCTTTTCAACATGTTTTTGAATTATTGTTGTGGTTTAGCCCCGGTAGGCAGCTAAGTGCCACACAGCCGCTCGCTCACCCTCCCCAGGTGGGATGGGGAGAGAATCAGAAAGGTAAAAGTGCGAGAACTCATTGGTTGAAATAAAGACAGTTTAGTAGGTAAAGCAAAAGCAGCGCGCGCAAGCAAAGAAAAACAAGGAATTCTTTCGCTACTTCCCACGGGCAGCCAGGTGTTCAGCCACTTCCAGGAAAGCAGGGCTCGTCACGTGTAATGGTTTCTTGGGAAGACAAACGCCATCACTCCCAACGTCCCCCCCCTTCCTCCTTTACCCCAGCTTTTATGGCTGAGCATGACGTCATATGGTGTGGAATATCTCTTTGGCCAGTCTGGGTCACCTGCCCTGGCTGTATCTCCTCCCAGCTCCTTGTGCACCCCCAGCCTCCTCGCTGGCAGGGCAGCACAAGAGGCAAAAAGTCCTTGGCTCTATGTAAATACTGCTCTGCAACAACCAAAAACATCGCCACTATTTTCATCAAAAATCCAAAACACAGCATTGTGTGAGCCTCTACGAAGAAAATTAACTCTGTCCCAGCCAAAACCATGACAATTATGAACTATAAAATATTGCTATTGTTAAATCCTTCCTGTTTGAGATCCCTACAGAGGTTAAACACCTACTGGTTTATGGGCAGGATAGTTTCAATTCCCTCATTCATAAAAAATTTTTGTTGTGGATACTTTTGCCAGAGTGCATATCCATACTGGCAAAAGTATGTATACTTTTGCATATTTTTTTAATTAGCGTGTATGGTTATGACAGATTTAAGAGCATTAGACATAAAGACGAGCATAACCATTAATTATTTTCAGAACACTTACAGACAGCTGTATGGCATGGAATTAACTGGAAATGATCTGTTTACCAGCATGATGGGGTTACATTCCATCAAAGAGAAGGAGAACATATAGTTACAAAGCTATACATTGGCATTGTTAGATGCCATAAGGTTGGCTTACTCATACAATAAATTGGGACATATAGATATGCGTTGGACATATAAATATGAATATCACTGGAGGGGGAACCTTCTATGTAAAAATATGATATTCTTTATTCTTACAAAACTAAACTTTAACCAGTAGCGGTATATTAGAGATCATATTTAAAAGTAGAACTTTGGATAAACCTTGGTTTTAAAATGTTAAAAAAAAAAAAAAGAAGAGAGTTGTTTAGACTAAAATATCTTTCTTCTGTGTTTTGTGCTTGTGAATGCTTTTCTTATGATTTTATTTCCAAATATATGCTAGTTATGAATTTCAAAACCACTTAGGCTTTTTAAGATTTCAAGAATGTGACTGACCTCAAAACTAAAACAAGCTATCATCATCTTTGTTCTTAATTTGAATTAAAGGAATTGTTCACATCTCAGAATATTTTGGTGAGAATTTCCATGAAAATGTCAGTGTTTTCATTTTTATAAAATATGTTCATGAAACATCTCTGACAGATACTAGTGGTTTCAGAAATGGAGCTCTGAAGAGGGCTTCCTGGAGAAATTCTGAGAGAGAAGTCAAATACTTTGAGGAAATGGAAACAAAAAAGAAAAAGAAAAAAAGAAACTCTTGATATTGTCCCCCAAATGCAATGATGTTTGCCTGCAAAAACAAGCTCCCTTCTCAGACAAAAAAGGGTGTTACCACATTTTACCTAACATCTGCACTCAGGGAAATTCTCCTGTACAGCTAGCAAGTCAATTTGAATTGATTGCTAAACTGGAAAAAAGCACTAATATTTCAGCCACACCTCAGACACATTTTTGTCAGTGGAGGGACATCTCTGTTTCAGCATTCTCATACTTGTCCTTTTTAAATAAAAGGGTGCATAATTTAAATTTAAAAACAACAAAGATACCCCAAGTTAAAATGTTTGATGCGTATATATTACTAGTTGCGATGGAACAGGATTCTGGCTGAACATACTCATTTTCACTGAGCTGTGTTCTTCACAAATTAAATATACCACAACATATTACTTTGAATTCCCTCATTTTGCATAGATGATTTAATTGCTATCTTAACTATGTCTTACCATAAGAGTTAATTTAGAATTTATTCAACCTTCTCTTTCATCAACTGCCTTGAATAGAAAGGTGACATTTGGCACTAGAAGTTTCAGTGCCCTTCAATGACATGGTATCCTTTCCGAAATAGCCTCACAGTCATTTCAAGTCATGAAGTTTTTCTCTCTATGTACATTAACCTTCCTCATCATTTAATTTGTCTGTCTACCTATTACTTTGATTTGTTTTCACTTAACATGCACATCCCTTGTGTATAAATTGTCATCTAAATGTCTGGCATGAGATATATTCATGCTAAAAAAGGTGAGAGAGAATCATGTGGTAGTTCAGACAAGATTGATAATTCTGGCATAATCAAGCAAAATTCCTTGAGGCATGCGGTTTTTTTAAATATTTTATGAGCTCAGCCTGGCTGGGTCACCCAGTCCCATTTCTTTGTTCTTTTGCTGATTGGAGCTATAGGTAACAGTAGTTGTTCATATGGATCTTTTTCTCTGTTGTTGAAAGCTTCTGTCAGGAGACGCAAGAAAAAAGATATTTTTCAGGCTTTTTCTTACTCTTGCAGAATTCACTAGAAGCTGAATTAAGATCTTCTGCTCTCTCATCTTTCTTCTGCATTTTGAAAGAAATAGACCTCATACTAGCTCTGTACATGGAAATAATTACAGTGAATGCAAATAGCCCTTTCAGTATAAGTAGTCATTTTTTGAAAAACATGAAAATAGATTTCCATTAGAAAAAATGTAAGAGCTTTCACAATTACTTAAAATTACTGGAAAAGCTGCAGAGTGAGAATCAAAGAAAAGATTAAGTGAGATTAAATTTGGTAGTATATATACTCATTATAACCTAATCATATTCGTCACTAGTGTAGATACTGTAAAATATTTTCATTTTTAATGTAAACTAAGCAATCTACTACTTATATTTTTACAGACGTGTTTTAGGAAGATGTCACCAGTCTACATTACACTGAAAAATGACTTTTAAATACAAAAAATCTTTTTCTGTTAGTGAGCCAGGTTTCTTAGAAAAAAAGCACAACATTGTTTTTAGGTATAAGTAGTTACAGTTCTTGTGAAATATCATATTTTATTGCTTTTTTTACAAGTTATATTCATGAGAGATACTATCAATGAACAAAAGAACAAAAATATCTGATACCCATCTGATAACTGTATATGCATATATGATGATCACATTCATTTTACCCATAGTTTTCAGAACACAGAGGAAGCTGAGCCTGCCAAGGAGCCTTACAATCAGATTCTCAGTATATAAATTAGCTGTAAATTAACATTTTACCTAATCTGCACCAAATTTACATATTTCTACCAGAAGGGGGTGCTTTGAGCAAACTGGTGCTCAGAGTCCAGAAGAGAAAACACTGAAGCTTTTAATCACACCATGGCACTTGATCTTCATGTACGCTTTAAAATATTTTAAATATGTATAAACATATCAGCCTGTTTTCAGTTTTCAAAGTCTCCTTACTCTTTGAGCATATAAAAAACATTAAATAAAACAAATGATTTAGTTTTGGAACTAGCTAAGTCTTCAAAAAGAACTCATGTTAGACGAATGAAGTATCATGGAAAGATTTACTTACTTAAATTTTACTTGGTAATACCGGTAGCTGAGAATTTTTTTCCAAGGCATTACTTTTTTGTTATTGTTGTTAAATAGTTATAATTTGTAGGGGGTTAATTTGATGTGGAATACAATGCCATTCCATGCTTGCCATTTTTAGTGCACTAATCAGAGTACTTATTGAACGGTGTGGCATTGTGAGGGGAAGAGTAGTGCTTCAATAACAAAAAATCCATTAAGCAGAAGTTACTTCCAAACTACACAAAAAAAACTGAGTTTGTGTCAGTGCTGAATATTAAGCAGTAGAGTATGAAGCACTGACAAAGACTAGTTTCTGAGTTTTAAATTATTAGAAACATACAGTCATAGATGATAAAGTATACAAAAAGGATCAGTCAGTCATTTGGGCAGAGTGACAGAATATTTTGAATATTGCCCATAAAAGTAAAACATGACAAGATACATTATGGGTTTTATTTAAATGCAATTGAGTTTTACTTTATAATATATTCTACTATAAGTATGCATTTTTATTGTATTAATAAAATATAATCTCTCTTCCAATGTTTCCAATGTACTTTTAGATCAATTCTGTTAAGAGCAGGACTTAAAATATGTTGAAGTGTGGCTAAAACATATTTGAAAAATGAAAATAAGTTATGTTTATCTTCACATTGTAACTAGTGTTAATGTAAAGTTACTGTTAGGTTTTCTATAAATTAAGATGTACATCTCCACAAAGTCATACAGCTGCAAAATGAATAATTAACAGCATAGATAAATTCTTTCTTATCACACATATATTAAGGTAAAAATAAATATCATAGTCAATCTGCATGAGATTTTTTTTTACTTGTAGAAATGTAAATTGGAATTGCTAATGTTCTGCAAGCAGTAACAGAACTAAACACTTTGTGTCTTTTTAGAAGCCCATGTGGAAAAAAATCTCAGGCAGATTGGTAACACCTATGTTAGTTGCTTTTAAGGTAAGTGAGGCAGGTGAACCCTTTTAGAGTTTTAGAGGGAGAGGGAAGTTGCTTTTATTGGCGGTGGCTGGGAGGAAGATTTGAGTGGATGGGTGAGTGAGAATAAGAGGGGTGTGGTAAGAGTGGACCCATTAGGGTGAGAAGGAGAGTTAGAGCTGGAGGGGTTAAGTTAGAGGGTGAGAGCAAGAGGGCAGTGAGTTTAAGTGGGAGGATGAGTGAGAGGGGCTGAGTTGGGGCAAGAGGGCAAGGGTGAGAGGAGGCCACATGAGGGGAGAGTTAGGGAGAGGGGTGGGAGTGCTATGGCTAGTTCAGAGTGTGAGGGCAAGAACAAGAGAGGCATGTTGGAGTGAGGGGGCAAGGGCAAGCGAGAGTGGGAGGGGATGAGTGAGAAGGTGGTGAGTTACAGCGATAGGGTGAGTAGGTGAGTTGTAATTTCCTGTTTGCATAAGGAATAGGTAGTCACAAGCAGTTGTTTCATGTAATTACTTTGCACCTAAAGCATAAAATAGCCTGGTTTTACTGAAATTAAAATCATGATATTTCTGCCTTTAAAAGCTTCTCATTCTTCTTTGGTACAGTTACTATAGGTAAAAGATCTAATAAGACTATCTCAAGGCTTTGATTGCAATACTGTCAAGCAATAGGTCAAAAAAAAAAGTCATCTTTCTTCTGAAATGCTACCTCTGGTTATAATATATATAGCTTTCTTTGTGGGAATTGAGGAATGGTAACCTTGGAAGGTCAGAATATTCTTAATCTCCCAATTTGCGGAGAATGATGCATTGAGTATGGAAGCAGGGATTGGCTCACTTTTTAGCATTTTGATTACCATTCATTCTTAAGCTGCAGCTCAGTATACTGTCAAGCAGGTAAAACAGTACTCTTTTCAGATTTTCCAAAATAACTGTGAAAGGAATATGTGAGCTCCCTGTACTACTGTGAAAATGCCTTGGAGCAAGTAAAGATTGGCTTGAATACAGATAGCTAGGGAGGTCTTGATTTCATGTTCACATGGAGCTGTTGTTTTACAGCCTGCTGTCAGTCAAGGCACTTAACCTCCTAGTGCCTTGACTTAAACTAGGTTGCAAAACTGATTTAAAAAGCAGAACCTCACTGAAAACCAGGTGCTGTCATTGAGCTTAGCCTTTCTGGGCAGATGTCTTACAAAAAAAAAAAAAGCTAAAATAGCAACAGCATGACAACCATTTAAGGCAACATGCAGCTGATGAATGATGCAAAGATGATGAATGATTCCTTATTCCCATTGTAAATTCTGTTCTTTTAGTATACTAATGTCATCTGTACCAGATAGACCACCATATTCACCTTTGCAGCTGTTGTGCTGTATCATATGTTCCATTTCTTCTTGGCTCTATCCTTTTTCATTTTTCATTGCCAGACCTTTAGTGCTGGCACTCCTTTGAAAAAAAGAGTGAATTTAAAAAAATAAAAAAAATAAAAAAAATGAAATTAGTAGTGTCAGAATGAATTTCCAGTGTAAAACTTATTGGTATTTCTATTGTGTTGGCAGGATGACTTGTATATTTTCAGTAAATTAAAGAAAGGGGAGGGAGAGGGGGGAACAGTGGTATTTCTGTTTTCTGGTTAAGTTGAATGAAAATGGCAGATTGTGGGAGGGAAAAAGTGTTTTGGATTTCAGTCTTGTGATTAAACAATACCCTCAACTCTTCCATGTGTTGTCTTAATCCCAGACTTTACAAAAGGAAAAACAACTATCTTCTTTTCATGTCTATCTTATTTGTTTTCACTGGTGTTGCCAAGTATTTCTATACAAAGTTCTGCTGCTCGTATTTATCTACAGGCTTTGGAGTGGTCATACAATTAGATAATCTATAAATGAGAAATTAACTGTCAAGAACTATAAATATATTTCTAAGACGGAAAAATAAATAAGGCTTTAGGGGACAGATTTTAATAAGGACATGTTTTTAAATACTTAGACATTGCTGACATGATGTTCAGATAGGCCCTCTTTGTGTGTTGCTTGTACTCAGAATTAATCTCATAAAATGCTTAGTAAATTTAAATTGTTCTAGCAAAGCATTTAAACTTAGTTTTAAGCAGGTAAGTAGCCCTCAGGCCACTCATGGAACTTAACATTAAGGGGACATGTGTAGATATGTATACATGACCTTAGTTGGTGTATGGCAAAATCATTCTCAGCTGCCCCAGAATAGGATTTGGGTAGTCAGTCCCAGAAGTGACTTCATTTTGATTTCAAACTGATTTGGGGGAGTGGTGGTGGTGGACACAATTTTTGTGTGGGACCAGCATTACTTTGTTGTGCTTTTACGCAATTGACATTTGGTTATTTTATTAGGAGCTAGCTATGCCTGAGCCTGGTGAGACTTCTTTTCTGTCCCTTCCCAACACTGCTTTCTTGAAGGATTTTCCACAAAGATGTCATATGCATTAATCTTACAGACCTTATTCCTCCTTTATTGGTGACAATATGGGAGAAGAAGGAAAGAAATATAATAACTGAAACCAAGGGGGGGAAAAAAAACGGGTTACAAAGCCTGCAAGCTGATATTTAGGCAAGCATCCCAAATACTGTTCTACTCCTCTCCCAAATAAATTACTCTAGAAACCATTTGAATTCTTAGTATTACAAACTTTAAATGTTTGTGGTAGTATTATATAATGTAAAATACAATTTAACAGAGGAACACTATGGATGTGTGGCTGGGATAGGTTATTTTAAAGGTTCTTCTAACCCACATGATTCTGGGATTAGACACCTATGCTACAACTGCATTAAGGACAGCAGCAGTATTTGGTGTTATAAAAGACTGCGGCTCTTCATGAGCTTCTTCAAACTTGACCAACACAAATGTTGCGTGTGTGAAGGTTGCCATATTGTATTTGTTGAAAAGACCTGTTAGGAAAACACTATTGGTAACATCCTTTTATCATACAAATAATTCCTACTTTTTTTTTCTATTCAGGATCTTATCTATTTTTGTTGTGACATGACTTAACTTATTACTTCTATGCGTTAAAATACGATTTGGGGCATCAATCAGCAGGTCTCTGTACTTTGACTGTTGTATCTGAAGTATTTCTTTCAGAAGTTTCCCTGCAGTACAGGGAAGGGCTAGGTAATGCATCATTTTTCTGTGTATAGAGAAAGAATCAACAAGCCTTGCTAAAGAAATATCTGAACAAAATTTCAGTTTTTTCAGTAACAATATAATAATTGATATATTTCCTTTCCATATCTGCCCTCAATGTTTTTTTCTCCTTCTCATTTGTACCTCTCTAGGGCACACGAGATCCAAAAGTTGAGCTATATTAAATATTTTCACTGTTCTGCCTTAGCATCACTTTACTTTCATGGACTGACAATCTTTTAGTCTTTAAAAAAACAAACAAACANAAAAAAAAAAAAAACAGTGATAAATTTAACTACCAAGCTATAGGGCACTCTGATGTGCCACTGCAAATCTGTCTAGCTGTGTCCTTTTATGTTGTAAAAATAGTCTAGCACAAGTATCTCACAGCATTGTTACACAGTAAGATAAAGAAATTCTGACCCTCTCTTTCTGTCAATAATTTTTTTTCATATATTACATGATAAAAGTGCTCTAAAAGGAGAAATGGAACAGTACCCTTAAACTTGTTAATCAATAAGGTGATACTGTACTGAGCGCTGTGAGTCATCAGTGAGGCCAGAAGTCTGAATTCAGATTAATTTTCCTACCTGCTGAAGACAGGCATGATCACGCACATCCCTCTGGATAAGTTCCAAAACTTGGAATTGAGACACATTTTCTGGGATACTTTCCTCACTCAATTTTTTGACTGTGCTCTTGGAAATACTCTTCCAAACAAACCAATTGCACAAACATCATGTATTTTCACTTTTTTTTTTTAAGAGAACCATACAGTTTTTCTCACACTCAACCGCCTTTTCTGCTCTGAATAGCCAGAGATTTCTGCAGCCCAAAATACAAAGCAGCGTTATCTCTTCACATCTGAATGCAGTGCCACTTCATCTATGTACTTTCTATGGTTGTGTGTGCATTGTGTGTTTTTTACAAATCTCCTCTTGGCTTAGTCTTGCTTTATAAAATAAATCATAGAATATCCTGAGATGGAAGGGACCCACAGGGATCATCCAGTTCAACTCCGNTTTTTTTTTTTAAGAGAACCATACAGTTTTTCTCACACTCAACCGCCTTTTCTGCTCTGAATAGCCAGAGATTTCTGCAGCCCAAAATACAAAGCAGCGTTATCTCTTCACATCTGAATGCAGTGCCACTTCATCTATGTACTTTCTATGGTTGTGTGTGCATTGTGTGTTTTTTACAAATCTCCTCTTGGCTTAGTCTTGCTTTATAAAATAAATCATAGAATATCCTGAGATGGAAGGGACCCACAGGGATCATCCAGTTCAACTCCGGGCTCTGCACAGGACCACCCAAACATCAGACCATATATCTGATTGGCAGAGTGTTGTCCAAATATTTCTTGAACTCCAACAGGCTTGCTGCTGTGACCACTGTACTGGGTCTGGCCAGGATGGAGTTAACTTCCCCACAGCAGCCCATACAGCTCTGTGCTCTGCACCTGTAGCTAGAGCAGCACTGACACCACACCCATGTTGTGTCTATTGCTGAGCAGTGCTGGCACAGCACCCAGACCCTCCAAACCCCCCCAAACCCAGTGGGCTGGGGGTGAGCAGCAATTGGGAGGGGACATCACCAGGGCAGCTGACCTGAACCGACCAAAGGGATATTCCATACCATACGATGTCACGCTCAGCAATAAAAGCTGGGAAAGGGGAAGGAGAAGGGGGGGCTCTCGTTATGAAGACGTCTGTCCTCCCGAACAACCGCTATGCGTATTGAGGCCCTGCTTCCCAGGACGTGGCCGAACACCGCTCGTCGACGGGAAGTAGAGAATTCTTTCTCTCTTTGCTTCCGCGCGGCCTTTGCTTGTATTATTTCTTTTCCCTTTAATTAAATTATCCTTACCTCAACCCTTGAGCCCTTGTCCATCATATTTTCTCCCCCTGTTCCTTTGAGGAGGGGGAGTGAGCGAGCTGTTGTGGTGGAGGTCGCCTGTTTAGCTGGGTGAAACCACCACAACCACTTCCCTGGGGAGCCTGTTCCAGTGCCCAACCACTCTCTCAGTGAAGAACCTTTTCCTAACATCCAGCCTGAACCTATCCTGTTACAGCTTTATGCCATTCCCTCAGGTCCTACTGCTGTTCACCAGAGCCTGCCCCTCCAGTCCCTCTTGTGAGTAAGCTGCAGGCCACCACGAGGTCTCCCCTCAGTTTCCTCTTCTCTAGGCTGAACAATGCAAGTGACTTCAGCTGTTCCTCATACATCTTGTGCAAAACTGCACACAGTGCTCGAGGTGAGGCTGCACCAGTGTAGAGTAGAGCAGGATAATCACTTCCTTCGACTGGCTAGCAATGATGTGCTTGATGCACCCCAGGATATGTTTGGCCCTCCTGGCTGTCACGGCACACTGTTGACTCATATTCAACTTGCTGTCAACCAAAACCCCAGATCTCTTTCTGCAGGGCTGTTCTCCAGTCTTTTGTCCCTCAGTCTGTATGTATATCCAGGGTTGCCCTGTCCCAGCTGCAGAATCCAGCACTTGTTAAATTTCATATTGTTGGTGATTGCTCAGATCTCTAATTTGTCAAGATCTCTCTGCAAGGCGTCTACCCTCGAGGGAGTCAATTGCTCCTCCCAATTTAGTATCATCTGCAAACTTACTCAATACACCTTCCAGTCCTACATCCAAGAAATAAAGATCATTATATAACATCTTTTGCCCAGAGAAGTTGTGGATGCTCCATCCCTAGAGGTGTTCAAGGTCAGGCTGGACAGAGGTTTGAGCAACCTGTTCTAGTGGAAGGTATCCCAGCCCACAGCAGGGTGGTTGGAACTAGATGATATTTAAGGTTCTTTCCAAACCAAAACATTCTATGATTCTACCCACTAGACAATTATTTCCAATTAGGGACTGTCATTCTCAAAGCTGGCTCAAAATGCTCTGGCTGACATGTAAACAGCTGATCTCAATAGTAATAGTACATTTCAAAGAATACTGTGGTTTAGTTTTTTTTTTTTTCCCTTATTTTTTCAGCCCTGCAAACTGTAAGCATTCTGATATCTGAGGGAATTTGGAACTGTTTGTCTTTTCCTTCAAAAAAGAGCTTCCCTTTACTGTGCTGTGGTTTCAATACATGCCACAGTAAGGGCTAAGCTTCCAGATTGGACGTGTGATTCTTTGGGTTCATACTTAACGCTGAAAGGAAGCAGCACACTTTCAAATTTTTCCTGTTTCCTTTCAATGTTGGCCTTTAATGTAGCCATTAGTATTGTATATGGGAAATAACCTGTTTTTGAATGTATGCAAGACAACAAGCATTTCATAGCGCTTCACTTGTTTTTTGTTTTTTGTTTTTTGTTTTTTCCCTCTAACAGTTTCTTAGTATTCTGCAAAATGTTAGTTGGCATCTTTCACAGCAACTGATTTATAGCTTGAGTTTTGCTAGGTTCAGATTCTGACCTGTTTATTGACAATAATTATTAACTCCCTCATTTAAGTAGAACATTTTATTTCTTAACAGCAGAATGTTATGTAGAGACACATTGCCAGCCACCATGGCTCTACTGACGAGCAGTAACTTGTTGAGTGCTGTTAACTTAGTTGTCATTAACTGTCCATCTGTGTCAGGAAGTAGAGCAGAACCTAGATCAAGGAGGGCGCAAGTACAAGTGTAGATTTGTCTTCACAATAAAAGCAGCTTGTAAACAATATAGAGAAACAACTCAATGTAATTAAAAAAAAAAGTTTTAATTTTCAGTTGAGAAGACCAAGGGACATCAATATTGCCTGTAGTGAATGTGTCTTATCTACAATATTTGGATCACTTATCAACTCATGATGCTGCACAACAGGAATCTTGTGCTGCTTGTAAGAACCAGAGCAGCTTTTAGCATAAGACTGCAATTCTTTTGATTTACAAGTTTTTATTTCCTAAATTATTTGTCAAAAGTTATTCACAGCTTAGTATGATTCTCTGATAAATGTTGTTGTGCCACTAAGAAAAAAAATATTACTCATTTAGGAGGAGATTGTCTGGGAAACTGTTTTAGTACCTCTGTGTTTACACGTTGACATGCTGAACTTCAAGAAAACTTGCAATGTGGTACGCTTGAATTTTTTTTTTTCCTTCAGTGCATTTTTCAAAGTCATAAAACGTTAAACCAAGGCAGCATTTGGAATTTGGTTAGAATTAAAATTTAAGTTTTAGGACAAAAAGCTGTGGTAGTGTTTACCTTCTCTCCTTCCTTCCCCTTCAATGTTTTCAGGCCTGCTGTACATTATTGAGGCAGTGTAAGAGAGTCTTCTTGTCCTCTCCCCATCCATGCTACAACCTTTCCATTTGAATTCCACAGCCTATGAGCCAAACTGACTTAGCGTTGTACAACCAACAAGCCATTTAAATTACCTCTGATTTAAAATCCTTAACTTTAAGTAGATACGCCTTGTTTACATTGCTGAATATCATGAGGAATCAACATCTCCAATGAAACTTCTCTTTTGGACAAGCCCTATGTGACTGGGATAGTATAGAAACAGAGTAGTGTGCAGCCAGCTGCAGCAAGTTGTAGAATCATAGAAGGGCTTGAGTTGGAAGGGACCTTAAAGATCATCTAGTTCCAAGCGCCCTGCCAGGGGGCAGGGATGCCACCCACTAGATCAGATTGCTCAGGGCTCCACCCAACCTAGCCTCGAACACCTCCAGGGATTGGGCATCCACAACTTCCCTGGGAAGTTCCAGTGCCTCACGCCCTCTGAGTAAAGAACTTTCTCCAAAAATCCAATCTAAATATCCCCTCTTCTAGTTTAAAACTGTTCTCTCTTGTGCTATCACTATCTGCCAGTGTAAAGAGTCCCTTTCCATCTTTTTTATAATCCCCCTTCAAGTACTGAAAGGCCACAATGAGGTTTCCCCAGAGCCTTCTCTTCTCCAGGCTGAACAAGCACAGTTCTCTCAGCCTTTCTTCATAGGAGAGGTGCTCCAGCCCTCTGATCATCTTTGTGGCCCTCCTCTGGACCCGTTCCAACAGGCTCATGTCTTTCTTGTGCTGGGGGCCCCAGACCTGGATGCAGTACTCCAAGTGGGGCCTCACAAGAGCAGCGTAGAGGGGGACAATCACCTCCCTCAACCTGCTGGCTGCGCCTCTGTTGATGCAGCCCAGGATACAGTTGGCCTTCTGGGCTGCAAGTGCACACTGCTGGCTCCTGTCGAGCTTCTTGTCCACCAGAACCCCCAAGTCCTTCTCTGCAGGGCTGCTCTCAATGAGTTCTTCTCCCAGTCTGTACTCATGTCTGGGATTGCCCCAGCCCAGGTGCAGCACCTTGCACTTGGACTTGTTGAACCTCATTAGGTTCACATGGGCCCACCTCTCAAGCTTGTCCAGATCCCTTTGGATGGCATCCCTTCCTTCTGTTGTATCAATTGCACCCCTGAGCTTGGTGTCATCTGCAAACTTGCTGAGGGTGCACTTTATCCCACTGTCTATGTCATTGATAAAGATATTAAACAGCACCGTTCCCAAGACAGATCACTGAGGGACACCACTCGTCACTGGCTCCACCCAGACATAGAGCGGTTGACCACAACTCTCTGGCTGCGGCCATCCAGCCAGTTCCTTATCCACTGAATAGTCCACCCTTCCAACATACATCTTTCCAATTTAGAGATAAGGATGTCATGTGTGACTGTGTCAAAGGCCTTACAAAATTCCAAGTAGCTAACATCAATTGGTCTTCCCTTGTCGACTGATGCAGTCACTCCATCACAGAAGGCCACCAGATTGGTCAGGCACGATTTGCCTTTGGTGAAGCCGTGCTGGCTGTCCTGGATCACCTTCTTGTCTTGCATGTGCAAGATGTTACTTTGCAAATGTTAATACCAGGCTGTAAAGTTGTTTGTAGTTTGTCTGAGGAAGCACTGTAATTTGTTAGTTGTCAAGGCAGATAAATCCAAGATTCTTTCAGTTGCAGCTTTCCAGTAAAAGCATAATGCTTCACTAGGCAAAAGAGAATGGTGATATTTAAAATAAAATTGTCTCCTGTTATATCTTTGGCATCTTAAGAATCACATTTAAGCTGAAAATTTGGAATATACAGAACTCTGAAACTATTAAAATGAGTAACAGTTCTGATAACTGAGCTGTAGGATGATACTGTCAGCTGGGTACTACTTTATTCAAGAAGTGCTAGCTGTCCATTTAGGCTGCTCCTTCAGCTAGACTGAGGTTGACTGGGAGCACTGGTTTCCCCTTACACAGGCTGAAGATCAGTCTTCTTTCTTGGTTGTATACAGATCACCGAATTGTGATGGGGCAGTCTAAATGTTTAAATACTTTTATTTTAAATAAGACTAAACTAATTCCACTGTTTGAAACAGTGCAAGGAGTTACTTCAAGCAAAATCTGAGCTGCTTGATAAGGAACAGCAGAAAATTTATAAAGAGTCCCAAAGACCCTGTCCACAAAGCTGAACTAAAGGGAAGTAATAACCAAAATAAGTACCTGAAGGTGGCTATCTAATTGGTTAAAAATGCAATTTAAGAATTGTAAGCTGCCTAAAGAGCTAAAATCTTTTCAAAAGCTGTAGTCACTTTTTCCCACTGAAATTTAGGGAAATTCTCTGAGAAGTGAAGAAGATGTAATGGAAGCAGGGAAGTTTAGAAACAGGAAAATAGTTGTTCAATAGCAACGTCCCTACAGGTGCCTCCTTAAAGAAGATGAAGCTTGTTCCATTGGTATCCTCCTCACAGGAGGAGAAAACCTGTGTCAGATTAATTTATATCAGCGTGGATATGAAAATGTTCTTGGATAGCTTCTGGCTCTGAGGATCAACCTTACAGTTTTTTTTTTTTTTTTTCGTTCTGACATCCAAGTCTGTCTTCTCCTGTGAGGTCTTGGAGAATGTGCATTTAGCTTGCTGCTTCATCATAGCCCTTGAACAATGCCATGGCTAGTCTCATGGAGGCAGGGGGAAGAGGGAGAGAAAGAGGGAGGAAGGGGAAAGCTGACTACAAGTAAATAACGAAACAATAAAACCAAGAAATTTCTGGAGCCATCTGCTTAGTACTAACATCTTTTTTAATACCGTGATTGAGTTGGCTTTCAGTGACATTAAGCCTTCTTAACAACATGTTCTACCTAACATGGTCAAGTTTATCCTGTAAAAGGCCTCAGAAAGATTTTCTTCCACCTGATAAGAGTTTGTAGTGTAATTTCACAAATGTATCTCTGCTCAGCAAGAGTAAACTGGAGGGGTCAAATATCTTACAGAAGTGTAATACACTACTGGAATCTCTCCTATTAATGCCTAACTCTTTGCTGAAGAAGGATGGTCTTAAGTTTCTCATGTTGAAAAATCGTTTGTTAATTTTAAGCTCTCCAGGTAAGCTGGGCATTCTTTGTGAATATATTTGGTTTGGCAGAAAGTATGGATTCCTTTATTGGTTCAGGAATAATAAATCACGTGCTTTTATCTAGTTTTAGTACAATACTATGTCTTTATCTGAAACACTGGCTATAGAAAAGTTCAGTGACATGGAAAGTAAGCCTCAGATTTTTTCAGTGAACTCATTCTTGCAGATTTGCAAACACTCTACAGTGACCTTCAACTTGCAGACCAAATATTATCTCCCTACATGACGGCACTTGTACCTGTTGTGCTTCTACTGCGTGGCAGAAGGGGAGAACTCAGAGAACAGGTAATAATGGGTCTCCACAACCTTTTCTTTTAAAACAGGTCTTCCCAGAAAGCTATTGCATCCCATGAAATGCATGCAATTCTCTGTGGCTAGTTACTGAAGCTGGATACTAGGCAGCAAGACTTGCTTATGTAATCCAACAGCAAGGTATTAAGCTATTATTAAAAATGTTTTAAGGTCCTCTCAAAATTAAGCCAAGTAAATTTCTAGTAAAACTTTATCTGTAGATCTATGCAGAAATTTATTTGTTCTATAACATTTTACAATAATTTCCTTTCCTTTTTTTAAGATATATTAAATGGTCAGGTGCATTATGTAAATTAATGTTATCCACGCTGTAGGACTCTAAAAGCCATTCAAGTGGAACCCTTGGAAAAATTCAAGTGCATCAATACTGCCTGTTTTAGTCCTCCTATGTAGAAATAGCACGATATCAATGGCCCTCCAGTACTAGTTACACAAAGTGATTTTCAGCTAGAGAGCTCTAATGGTTCAAGAGATGCAGTCATCTAAAAATAAATCAGCTTTTTCCAAAGTGCCCACAGCAGCACATCATAATCAAAGTTGATTACATTTGCACCCTGCATCAAATGGATGTATCAGAGTGCACCAAATCACAGAGACCTAATGGTTCACACCTGGCAGATAGCTATTTGACATTTCACACTATCAATGTAAGTGTTCCTGAGGCATGAGATTCATCATACTATGCTCTACTATAGAGTATTAAAGAGCTATCTCAGATAAGGCACATCACCATGTTCATTGGCTTTTTTAATATAACGGGACCTTCTTCAGCCATAGATCATAATAAAAATTTTGTTCTGACTTATTTTGTCTGTGGAGCATTTGCCTCTCTAACAAGATAGCAATGTAACTTTTTATCTTTCCTCTTTTCTGTAGCATCCTGACTGGAATGACCTGCTTTCCAGTTGCCAAGTCTATAGCCTGAGTAACAGCTTAAATTCCATTCTTTATGCATATGGAAAGGTGTGTGTGTGACTTTTCTGCATGCAAGTAATGAGATCTGATTTTTTAATTTTTTCTGTACCAGTATTTCCTCCAGTAGATCTGTTGTCTTCTATCTCATGTTTCTTATGCACATTGGGAGGAAAAAAAAGTCATAAATTGGCTTACCTGACAACCTCAGCCTTGTTTCAACCCATTTGTTGTCACTCACTGTTTTCAATTAAGCATTAAATTTTCCTTACAATATTTCCATGTAACATTTCAGTTCTCCGCAGTTTGAACCTTTCTACTGATCTTCTCTGCTTAACTGTAGTCTGGCCCCTCCATGCTGTGAAGGATGCAACTCTGTTCTTCTTAGCTTTGCATAGCCAGGCAGTCACAAGAAAACTTGGAAGGGTCCAAATCTTGTCAGAAAACTTATCAATAGGTTTTCACCAGCATCTGTGAACATTTTCTAAATATAAAAATAAGCATTCATTTAGCTAGGCCTTGACTTTTAACTGAATGCTCTGCATATAGTATAATATGATTAACGTGCTTTACTGCCTTCTCATTCTGTAAGATGGTTAGTAGTTAGGCAGCTTTGAATAAACTTTTGATAATTATTTAAATCAAAGAAAATGTCTTAATTAAAGCTCAATCAACAGTCCTTCAGTTTTCTAAAATAGATTTTATTTTACTTTTAAGATATTTATAGTATTACAACAGGGGCTTTAATGGTACAAGTTCTCCCTTTCCTGCTGTTCCCCATATCTGTGGTATCCTGGGATCTCCACAGGATGCTTTAGAACTGTGGTGGTTTCACCCAGCTAAGCAGGTGGAACTTCACCACAACCGCTCTCTCACTCTCCCTCCTCAAAGGAAGAGGGGGAGAAAATACCATGGAAAAGGGCTCAAGGGTTGAGATAAGGACAAGAAAGTTACCTACCAATTACTGTCACAGGCAAAAGAGACTCAACATAGGGAGATTAATATAATTTATTACTATCACTAGCAGACTAGAACAGTGATAAACCAAAAGCAAACCAAAAACACCTTCGACCCCATCCACCCACTTGTACCTCCTCCCCCAGCAAGCGGTGCAAGGGAACAGGGAATGGGGGCTGTGCTCAGTCCATATCGCTTTGTCTCTGCTGCTCCTTCATGGTCACTCTCTTCCCCTGCTCCAACGTGGGGTCCCTCCCATGGGATGCCGTCCTTCCCAAACAGATCCTACGTGGGCTTCCCAGAGGCTGCATCTCTTCAAGAACTGCTCCAATATGGGTCCATACCACGGGGTCCAACCTTCAGGAGCAAACTGCTCCAGCATGGGTCCCCCATGGGTTGCAGCTCCCACAGGATCACCTGCTCCTGCGTGGGCTCCTCTCCATGGGCTGCAGTTCTGGCCCAGAGTCTGCTCCTGCAGGGGCTCTCCATGGGCTGCAGCCTCCTTCAGGCCAGATCCAACTACTCCACCAAGGTCTCCATGGGCTGCAGTGTGAAAATCTACTCCACCATGCTACACCATTGGCTGCAGGGGGACAGCCTGCTCCACCATGGTCCTTACCACAGCTCGCAGGGGAACTTCTGCTCCAGCACCTGGAGCACCTCCTCCCCCTCCTTCTTCACTGACCTTGGTGTCTGCAGGGTTGTTTCTCACTCCTCTCTCTCCCAGCTGCTGTTGCACAGCAGTTTTTTTCTCTTTCTTAAATCTGCCTCGTACAGAGACACAACCAGCATTGCTCACTGGCTTAGCTCTGGCCAGCGGCGGGTCCCTTTTGGAGCCAGCTGGAGCTGGCTCTTGTCTAACATAGGGCAGCTTCTGGAATGTTCTCACAGAAGCCACCCCTGTGGCCCTCCTGCTACCAACCCTTTACCACATAAACCCAATACAAGAGCACACATAACACTACCTTTTACCTCTTTTCTCCTACTCATTATTGCCTAGTTTTGCTGTGTTATGGGCCCTCACAATCTTTCAGATGTGTAGGACTACTTTTTCATGGTAGGATTAGTGTAAGATTTCTGTGCTGCTTATTTATATTCATATTTATCATGATCATAATAAAAACAGGTGTAAAAATCTTATATCAATTTTAACACTGGTAGCAAATACTGCAACAAAAATAACATATCTTAATTGAACATCTCATCTTGATCTTTGCACAGAAAAACTTATGTAAACAGGGATTTTTTGGTGAAGAATGTAAGGTTTACCCCTGGATGGCAGAGGTGTATATGCAGTTTAGGAACTTTTGTTCTTCTGTTCACATAGGTAGTAGATGGTGTAACTGGGGGATGCTGCACATGTTGCTTGCAAAGGCTCAGTCTTTTCATTAGTATGCAGCACTTACTTTTTTGGGGTGCATACCTGAGTGACAAAGCACATACAAAGGCCTTCTAAAGCTTTTGTATGAAATGAACAGTATCCTGAAACTAAATTCCTTGGCAGTAGTCTTGAGTATTTAGTAAGAAAACCATTTACCATGTTCTACCTACACAAGTGACAAATCAGTGTTGCAGATACCATTGTACAAAAGCATCAGGCACATTTAAAAGTGTGGGTTTAAATCTTTTTAACTGCTTCAAAGAAAGAACTGATCAGCAGCTGTATGTCTGTCATGGGATTTTTTTCTTTTTCTTTTTTATTTTTTTTTTTAAGTATCAGCATGTCCATGATCCTGGAATTTTACATATTCAAACATCCTGAGTATTGCTGAATTCCTGTTTCTTACCTTCAAAGCCTGGTCGGCTCAACAGCTGGGATTTCACCGCCACAATGTGAACAGCTACTAAGACAGGAATGGCTATGGATTGAAACAGAAATTAAAGCTAAAGAGGAGCTTAAAGAGACAGAAATCTGAATCTCCCATTTGATTCAGACAGCACTACCGAGTGGTACCTTAATGTGGGAACAAATGTGTTTTTATGGAAAGACTTTGGTACTGTGTCCTTGTCCTGTCAGGTAGGAAAATGCTCTACCATAGCCAATAGGAGATAAATATGCAGTTCTAACTTAAATTTTCACCCTGAGCATTGTGAATTTTTTGAAATGTGCTTTATGGTCAAAATTCCAGGAAAAGAAAAACAAGTTCCCTTACAGAATTTCCATAAACTTGGAACTTCGGTTTTTAACTTCTAGCATTCAACTAGGATATCCCTGGGTATGCTTTCTCAAAAACAAAGAGGATTATTGTCCTCTGGTTCTCACGGGTTAAAGGTGGGCATACTACAACTGAACAGAAAGAAAAAGTTGGAATGTGAGAGTTTCTTTAATTATTGCCCAAATCTAGGTGTATTGTGGATATTAATTTTAATAAGTACTCTGTATGAAAAGGGTAAGATCTCTGTAGAGACCTTGGGAAGAGCAGGACTTGCAGAGTGGAATTTTGAGAATGAAGTTTGGGGACAGTTGTTATTACAATTCATAAACAGTGATTCTTTTTTTCCAAAACCAAAATGGACATTGTTAATAGCAAACAGATATGCATTTGAGCAAGTATGTTATTTTTGCTTCATATTTCATCCAAGTAATACCTAGGGAGTGACCTATGATGAGAAAAGTTGTCCTTATAATGTTTTGTCTTCTATAAGATATCAGTTAGATCAAGGGTTTTTTTTACCAGAGAATCTAACCAAATATCACATCATATGATAAAAGCTCTTTCATGCTGTTTGGGACACTGGTAGAAGTATTATACATAGCAAAAAGCTTGGCTCTTAGAACTATTTAAAATCTTCAACATGTTTAAAACTGTAGCTTGTGATACCTATCACAATACATTTACATATTTTTGTTACCATTTGAGAGATGTATTTGAAGGTGAAAAGTGTTTACTTTTTGAAATGAAGCTACATGTGCCAGCACAGAAAAGACTTGCTGAAAACTGAATTGGTATTGGTTAGGGTTTGTAGGACTCAACAGGTGATTAAAATAAATATATATATATATTTATAGATTAGAAAATGTTCCTTCTGTAACAGTGAAACTTTTTTCAAGAAAAAAAGGTCATTCTTAGTAGCTGGCACTGCTAATGCAAAGAATAATAGACATTTTATTATATAAGTGTAATAAGGTATTTCTTTAGAATGCCCAAAATCTGATGGAAAAAAAAATGGTCTATTGAAATATGTATGTGAAGAAAACCTAAGAATATTTAAGGAAATACATGAAAATTTTTGTTTCGCTTTCCTTGAGGAAAAAGTTTTGCTATTGGTATCTATGGAAAGAATGAGTACTTGGAAAGTAAACAGTTCTGTTAGAAAGGAATCTATGTTAGTCTCCTTAATCTCTAAGGAATGAATCAATAAATTACTAAATAAGCAGTAAACTGCTGGAAAGCCACTCTTAATTCTTCTCAAATAACTCTCTAAGTACTCTTTGTACCTCTAGAAGAAGAGTGACTCTCTTCTTTAGTTCTGGTATGCATAGTTTTCTCATTAACTAATTCTCCTGGTCTCTTTAAGCAGTCCTTGATTACAACAGTTCTTAATAGTCTTTTAATTCTCCATGTGTAGGCAGCTCAGATGAGAAATCTGATTTTATAAGTTCTAATTGATTAATGTGTTAAAAAAATCATTATAGTTTAGGCAAATTGATATGGCATTTTATCAGTAACATATGCAAAGCTTTCTGTAATCAACTCTGTTCCTGAACCAATTATGTTCTCTAGAATCCAGGTTTTATAGTTTTTCTTCTTTTTACTAGACAGTGACAAACTTAAAACATATTGCTCATTTTAAGACATCTTTAAAGAATGACAGTTAAGTGTTGGAGTTACAACCTGAAATGTCATAACTGTATGTTAAGAAAAGTCTTTAATCATCTCGATATTATAAGGCCTTAGTAAGCTGAAATCAGACTGAAATTCCTGATCTCAAGAGTCCTTCTACAGCATGTGACAGGCTTACAAGGTGGTTGCATTGATGGGCAGATATAAATGAGGAGACACTTGGCTAAAAGGAAAATCATGTTTAAAATTTCATTCCGCTGCTTTGTAAGAGTTGTAGTGATTTTTTTATTTTTTATTTTTTCCTAGTGGAACATCTCCAAGTAAAAAGTTACTCAAATACTTAATGTTGACAAAGAGGAACCTTTTGTAAGGACGCATACTAAGGCATTAATGGTATTTAACTAAGAGTAGGAAGAACTTTTCTGAAACAGTTGTGTATAACTTTAATGTAATCTTGAGCAAAGGTCTTCACTTTGATACAGCTGTGGTGAATCTCCTTTTAGAAGCCTTTCCTGTAGAAGGAAGCAAAAGATTAGATATGTCATAGATAATAAGTTCTGTAAAATGTTTCTTTTTCTTGTTTATGGTGTCCCTTGATCAGTCAAGGCAATAAGAGATTGAAAAAAGAGTAGATGAAGTAATGTGTTAGGCTACAAGATCATTACTGCATATAACATTCCTTTTTGAGAAGGAAAATGAAGGTAAAGGATAAACTTATTGTGTCCTTGGTATGGCATAGTTGATCCACAACCCAGATAAAGTCTGAGTAATGCACCTCTACTATCTTTAGCAGATATTATTTTAATTAAAAAATAAATGCAATGAGTTGAATAATGAAGAAAAGCACAAAAATATTTTTTTTTTAGAGATAAAAAAGTTTCAAAAGTCTTCATTACAAAGTACATTAAGTACTTCAAGATACTACTGGCTACTGGAAAACCTGTTGTTTTGACTAGTTTCATTCAAATTTCCCTATCTGAAAATATCTAAAAGAGGAAGAGGAGGGGTTTTTTGTTTGTTTGTTTGTTTGTTTTGTTTTCTTTGTTTTTGTTTTTCTCTCCCATGACACTTAGACTCCTTTGTACAATTATTCTTTTCATACTGTTTTTGGAAGTGATATTCTTGATCTTTGTAGTCTGAGGTACAGATGTTTACAACTTCAGTCCAGTTATATATAAGAACTTTTAACTTGAAAGCTTAAAACTTCAGAAATGCCACTGGACAAAGGCTGTCTTTCAAACAAAAAGATTTTTCTGATCAGTCAATCTGTCTGTGGCAACATGGACATGGTGTTGAGATGCTATAACGACCATTGTTCTTCATTTCTGATCACATCATCTAATGGCTAATAGGAATGAAAGCAAGTTATGCCCATTTCTTACTGGAAATGCACTGAACATTTCAGTGCAAATTTTCTTTAAAAAGTTGAAGAAAATATGAGTGGCAGCAGTACAGTACTTGTTTCATGTTTCTCTTTCTGCAAAAAGATGGAATTTCATTCTCGTGCAACTATTTGGAACAGAACAGCTTTTCAATGAGTCTTGAAACAGAACATATATAAAATATTTTTACATTCAATAACCAGATAATTACCTTCTGAAATGTAACTCAACATATGAAATAACTGCAAGTGGTGGAAGACTTACTGATTGTAGCCTGCTGTATGATAGCACCTCAACTAGATATAATTCATGTTAAGGCTGTTTATAGATTTGATAGTTGCAGTTCAGATTGGACACAGAAATCTTCTTCCTCAAGGCAGAGTCCTGAGAATGGCTCCTGCAGTCAGCAGTCCGCAAACACACACATTGCTGAGATCTTAGGCAGTATGTGAAATAAATACTAGTGTACGAAGGACTATAGGACAGCCAAGAAATTAAATTGTATATTCATGCACTTAACTATGGGTTTATAGACAAGTAGCAACAGTAAACCTGTATGCTTTAACAAGGATATTTACATGTTATTTACAAGCTGAATTACGTTGCACTTCTTTTAAAAAGAATACAAATATTTATGAAGAACACACTGACAGTTTCACATATTCAGGAAGAGGTTTTTTTTTTTTTTTTTTTTT
>VXAL01019444.1:314-10794 GCA_013399475.1 Chauna torquata | reverse complement strand
GGATCCTGGCCTGCATTAGGAGGAGTGTGGACAGCAGGTTGAGAGAGGTGATTCTCCCTCTCTACTCAGCTCTGGTGAGGCCACACCTGGAGTATTGTGTCCAGTTCTGGGCTCCCCAGTACAAAAGGGATGTGCAACTTCTAGAGAGGGTCCAGCATAGAGCTACGAAGATGATTAAGTGATTGGAGCATCTATCTTATGAGGAAAGACTAAGCAAGCTAGGCCTCTTTAGCCTAGAGAAGACAAGATTGAGAGGGGATCTTATCAACCTGTAAAAATATCTGAGGGGACAACGTAAAGAGGATGGGGCCAAACTCTTCTCAGTGGTGGCCAGTGATAGGGCAAGGGGTAATGGATACAAATTGAAACACAGGAAGTTTCATCTCCATATGAGGAAGAACTACTTTACTGTTAGGGTGACAGAGCACTGGAATGGGCTGCCCAGAGAGGCTGTGGAGTCTCCTTCCTTGGAGATATTCAAAGCCTGCCTGGATGCGATCCTGTGCAACATGCTCTAGGTGACACTGTTTGAGCAGGGGGGTTGTACTAGATAATCCCTGGAGGTCCCTTCCAACCTCAACCATTCTGTGATTCTGTGAAGAACCACAAAATAATGTTGTTGTGTTACAATGCTAATGTAGTAATAGTGGTCTGGGCAACAGTACTGCACATGACATGCTAAAAGATGCTGTCATTACACCTGATTTCATAAACAGACTCTTCAGATTAACCCATCAGTGTGACAAAAAGACAACAGCATACTTAACTGAATAATTTTATTACATATTCTTAATTGACATAAGTAATGGACTCATTCTAGCATCAACGGACAAGAAATACAAAATACTTCCTGGTCTGACATGGCACAAACAATGACGTAGCATCACAAAAGCCAGTTTGGTACCATCACAGCAGGACTGGACAAAAATGAACGCAAGTTAAAGAGCAGAAATAAGTTTTCGGATAGACATAGACCTGTAACATATGATGCCACGCTCACTGAATAGCTAAAAGTAAATAACTCTGCGAGTTGAGGGTTTGTTTTAATCCTCTTAACACATCAAGGATAGGGTAACTCATCTGTGATTTTTCATTTCGAGCTACAAATATCTAAACTGTCTGAATAAAATCAAATTCTGGTCACTGTAGTAACTTCACAGAATCACAGACTGGATGAGGTTGGAAGGGACTCCTGGAGGCCATCCGGTCCAGCCCCCCTGCTCAGACAGGGACACCTAGAGCAGGTTGCCCGTGACCATGTCCAGGTGGCTTCTGAAGATCTCCAAGGAGGGAGACTCCACAACCTCTTTGGGCAACTTGTGCCAGTGCTCCATCACTGTCACTGGAAAAAACAGCTTCCTGATGTTCAGAGGTTTGGAAGCTCCAGTGTTTCAGTTTGTGCCCACTACCTCTTGTCCTGTCACTGGACACCACTGGAAAGAGCCTGGCTCCAACGTCTTTACCCCCTCCCTGCAGGTATTTATAGGCATCGGTAAGATCCCCCCTGAGCCTTCTCTTCTCCGGGCTGAACACTCCCAGCTCTCTCAGCTTTTCCTCATGTGAGATATGCTCCACTCCACTGATCATTTCCGTTGGCCTTCGTTGGACTCTCTCTGGTAGCTCCATCTCTCTCTTGTGCTGGGAGCCCAGAACTGGACCCAGTCCTGCAGCTGTGGCGTCACCAGTACTGAGCAGAGGGAAAGGATCACCTCCCTCGACCAGCTGACAATACTTTACCTCAAGAAGCCGAGGATCCTGTTCATCTTCTGTGCCACAAGGGCACGCTGCTGGCTCTTGGCCATGTTGGTGTCCACCAGGACCCCCAGGTCCTTTTCTGCAGAGCAGCTTTCCAGCTGGGTGGCCCCCAGCATGTACTGGTGCCTGGGGTTGTTCCTCTGCAGATGCAGGACTTTACACTTCTTCTCCTTGTTGAACTTGATGAGATTCCTGCCAGACCATCTCCAGCTGCTGAGCAGCAGGACAACCCTCTGGTGTACCAGTCACTGCTCCCAGTTTTGCGCAATCAGCAAACTTGCTGAGGGTATGCTCTGCCCCTTCAGCCAGGTCATTAATGAAGAGCTGAGGCTGACTGGCCTGTAGTTCGCCTGGACCTTCTTCCTGCCCTTCTTGAAGAGTGACATTTGCTTTCCTCCAGTATTTGGGCACTTCTCCTAGCTGCCACGGTTGCTCAAAGACTATCAAGTGTGGCCTCGCAACGACATCTGCCAGCTTGCTCAGCGCTCATAGATGCATCCCATCAGGACCCAAAGACTTAAGTATGTTCAGTTTGCTTAAGCATTCCTTGATCTGATCCTCATCCACCAAGGGTACATCTTCCTTGTTCCAGTCTTTCCCCAGGTCTCTGGGACCTGGGATTCCTGAAGTCCAGTCTTGCCAGTAAAGACTGAGGGTAAAGAAGGCATTCAGTACCTTGGCCTCTTCACTGCCCTGTGTGCCCAAGTCCCCCATCCCGTTCAACAGTGGGCCCACATCTTCCCGAGTCTTCCTGTTATCACTGATACACTCACAGAAGCCCTTCATGTCCTTGACATCCCTGGCCAGATTCAATTCCATCTAGGTTTTTAACTTCCCTAATTTTACGCCTGGATGCTTGAACAACAGTCTCCGTATTCCTCCCAGGTTACTCACCCTTGCTTCCACCCTCTGTATGCTTCCTTTTTGTGTTTCCATTATACGTTTCGAGTTTGGCCAGGAGCTCCTTGTTCATCCACAAAGGCTTCCTGACATTTTTGTCTAACTTCCAATTTGTTGGGAGGGACCTCTCTCAAGCCTGGAGAGGGTGATCCTTGAATACTAACCAGCTTTTCAGGCCCCTCTTCCCTCCAGGGCCTTATTCCATGGGACTCTTCCAAGAAGAAATCTGAAGAGGCCGCAGTCTGTTCTACTGAAGTCCAGGGCTGTGAGCTTGCTTTTCACCCTCCTCACTGCCCACAGGATCCTGAACTCCACCATCTCGTGGTCACTGCAGCCAAGGCTGCCTTTGACCTTCATACATCCAGAAAGCTCTTTGTCATTGTTGAGTATGAGGTCCAGCAGAGAATTTGAATGGAAGAGGACACAAATTTTGCACATAATTGTTTTCTTTAAGTGCTAGAAGCCTGAGGGTTATTTTAAGAGTTCAATTCCAGTTTTGAGAGCAGAGAATAATCTAGAAGTTTCAGCATGGGCTTCAGAGTTGGTGTTTATTTAAATACGATGCTCTGGATTAATATAATCATAATGCATTTGACTGTTTCAATGCATTTCAGAATATGGGAATCCACAAGCAGTTTCATCTTACAGACAATAAAACCATATATATAAATTTGGGTATATTCAGTCTGAATTATCAAACTAATCAAGCAGAATGTGTGTCCATCACATTAACTCTGAAATTACTTTATAGTACTTTCCACAAAAGTGCCTCTGAAGTTAAGAACAAATAGGAGAATGATACCTGCATATCTTCTAAGTTATGAGCTAAAGAGGAACTGAAATAGTTGAAAAAGTGCACACTCAGTAACAACAAACAAGAACAAGATTATCTGAAATCAATCTTTAAGAACAGCATACCTCCTCCTGAACCAAAATATATTTTGATGGGGGGGAAAAAAAAACCTGCTACAGCAATTCTCCTCTAGGCCAAATCTGTAAATTTGTGCAGTTCGGTAATTGTAGAAGTCTCAGTATGTTCTAGAATCATGCTCAATGCAGTTGGAAAAATTACAAGCAAGAGCCTACTTCTTCTCTGCGTGTAAAATAGGACTTTGTTTACTGAGAAACAGCAATGTTTTTTTGTTCCTATAGAAGGTACCTTTCCACTCATGCCTATCTCTATACAAAATTTTTGTTTCCCACTTATTATAGGGGCAAGCTGAAATACTCATACACAGATGTACTGTGAATAGATAACTAAAATTAAAAATTACGTGTTTTTACACTTACAGGTCTCATTCTCAGTTTGTCTTTGCTGTTCTACACAAATATTCCAAACAATACAAAGTACATGAAAATTCGTTCTTGTTACCTAAAATTTGTCAAAAATAAAAGCAGAAAAAAACAAAAAGATTAAACAAACTTAGCTATTCAAAAATGTTATTTCTCTGTCTACAATACATAAAGGGTGAAGCCTTTATTTACAGCACCTGTACCAGTCACACTCATCTGATTTAGACTCCTTATAGTGAAACGTAAGAGTATAAAACAAAAACAAAGACACCCAAAGCACTAACCAGCTGGAATCCCATAGTAGCAATAAATATGTGGTCTTGGCTTCGTCACTAATAACAGAAATTACTATTTAATGAATGGAGGCATTAAACACTTTGCCCCATTTTGAAGGGACAGTATATGGATATCAACAATTCATCCAGAAGAAAAACTAAGGCGCTCAAATTCTCATACCAGTAGTTCACAATGATTTAAATTTTGGTCATAAAGCCAGAAGAAGAAAAAACAGCTTGACATAAAGACACATCACTAAGGAACAACCACGGCTTTTTTGCTATAATAATAGTTTCAATTCTCAGCTATTGATTTAAAAACAGTTTTAATAAGTACAATCAACATGCATGTAAAATAGCTATTCATGTATCATGAGAAAATGTTTTTTTTTACCTATTTGATATATTTTTCATATTTACTTGTAAATAAAGAGTTTGTTAAAAAATACTTATAAATCGGTGTTATATCTATGGATATTGAATTGGTCAGAAAGGACAGAATGTATCTTTTTCCAGGTAATGGAATATTTTTCATAACAAAAACATTTGTTATAGCAATCCTATCTGTGACCAGTGCTAGTGATAACAAATAGAATAGTTTACATCCCACCCTGACCCACAAAGGGATCAAAACAAGACAGTCCATCTGACCACAGAAGTAATATTCTTTTTCTGCAAACAGTATAAAATAGGACATGAAGACCAGAACAGGTCTAGGCACAGTTTTCCAAGATAAGCAGGAAACATGAAGCACGAAACAAAACCAGAAGCAGCTGTACCCCTAGTCACTCCCAACTTCCACAAACTTAACAATTTACATTCTTCATTCCCCTTCTGCACAAAGATGGTTATGGCCATGCACAGACCATTCCTACAAACATCCTTCCAATCCATGACAATGAACAGTAGCAACACTAATAGTAACTATAGGAAGATCTTTCTTCTCCATCTGTATTTATCATCCTTTGACAGAAACTACAGGAATTCTACCTGAGAATCTGCTGCAGCAGAATACTTATACACAGATTACTGATCAGTTCCCAACTTTCTGATTAGTGGAGAATTTTCTGGGTTTGAATCCATAAATTGCTTTTGTAAATAGAAAACCATAAGCTGCAGCATGGTTTCTTTGACCAAATATTATGGTCAGGGGTATAAGCAGGAAGTGCCATGCAGTGCTGTATTCTTGAGAGACCTGTTACTTAGTTACAGCTGTATACACCTAAAAGTTCCTGTAGAGCAAAGGAGCGGGCTTTATAACCATCATCCCTAGGAAAATCATGCAAGATAGAGAAGGTAACATTAACAAGATATGCCTAAAACCACCATACATAACTGCAGAGAGAAGTTAGGGTACTCTTAGTTTTTGCAGAACAACAGAGTTAGAAAGGAAGTACAAACAGGAAAAATACCTTATTTTAGCATAACAAGTTGCAGTGTTACTTTTGTAGTCAGAGCTCCAATTAATAAAATGGTGAAAGCAGTTGTTTGTTTAGACTAATAGTAGGTAAATTGTTTAGAAAATATGAAATGAAGCTAATCATACTGAGGTCCTTTTATAGTTATCACCAGTAGCATAAATACACAGCACAACATATGCCTGTTTCTTCCAACTGTGTGCTTTTCCAGCAACAGAAAACACAACTGACTACAAAAAGCCCAGTCTCAAATCACTCTGTCATACTGAAAGCAAGGATTTGATGAAGTTTCATCATGATATTTTAAAGAATCTTTCCTGTCTTTTTGGTTAGGAAATACGGTGCATTGTAATCTACATAATTCAGCAGTTAGGAGACTGAGAGCTAGGATACCCAAATGCATATCTTCTGCTTTACGAATGCATATTATTTTGTACCAAATGAAATGGCTTCCACAGAAAAAGGACTGCAAGAAACCAACTACATAATACACTATGAACAAATTCTTTAAAATACAGAGTCACCAGGTGTGGTCATCTGTCTGTCCGTGTGTATCATCCTGCCTGCCCCCCCCCCTCCCCCCACTTCATATACACAAGATTAAAGAGAAAGCACATGAAATGTAAAGAAAAACATTCTTGGCCCTGAAACTCCACTTACAAAAATAAGCTTCCAGAGATACATCAAATCATGCCTCTTTAAAAAAAAAAAAAAAACTCAGCCTGATTTCCTTTACCATGAGCAACTATACTTGCAAAAAACAGCACCTCCATCTGCACCACCACCCCCCCACCACCAACAAAACACACACAAGGGAAAAGGAGAGGAGAGAAAACACACATCAGATCTTTTAAACACCAAGCAGAGCCAAGAACTCCAGAGAGGCACAAGGACATAGCTGTTAAAGATTTTCCATGGAAGGCTCTCAAGATATTTAGGTGGTAGACAGTATAAAACCCTGAAATAGATTGCAGCAGTTAAAGCAAGTAACAGACACCAGATGCGTTATAACTTACTGTTTGACCTTTGACTTTCCACCACCCCCCAACAACGTTGAGCCAATCACACAACTGTAACAACAAGGTCCCAAAGAAAAATATCCATGTTTCCTTTCCAGCTGTTTTCAGGAAAATTACTCCATTAATCAAAGTTATTCTTAAGTAAAATTAAGAGAAGAGGAGCACTGAAATTAGGAGTTGTTTACTAAATGACTATGAAAATCATTATACAATGCTCTACTGCAGACACAGCAATTGTAATTTTTCCAAAGAGCATACCATCGGAGACAAACGTGCTTCAGAATTTTTTTTTTAACCCACTTTCTCAGATTTATAACAATCTCCTCCATAGATGATTTGGAAGCTTCAGACTATTTTCCTAGCGTGGCCTTCTCATTTTTGCAAATTAACAATACAGAATTGCAAGACAACATCAGTTTTTGCAGAGTGACTGCAACAAAATGGTTGTGCTTCTAACAGGCCAAACTTCAAGAACCCACTTATCATCATGACTGAAGCTCCCACAGTGTTATTAGGAAAACACCAAATACTACAAACGTAAGCTGCCAAGGTCTAGACTTACCAGAAGAATCTTAGTTTTATGAAAAAAACTGGTAGGAAAAAAATGAAATCTTCAAAATATCATACTTGGCTCTGTAGGTACCTTTACACGGTGGAAAATGCTACCTCAAAAGGCAAAAAAAATGTGAAGAGGAAAAAAAAACTACATTAGAACATAAGGGCCACCATATCACATGACAGAAAGGGTCAGCTGCTCCAGGATCCTGTTGCAGAAAAGAGGCAGCGGCCAGAAGTACATGCCTAGAGCACCTATGGCTAGACCAAGACTAGTGTGCACAATACTTCCATCTCCGGAATTGTATTAGCCAGAGATGGCTTCCATATATTTAGTCATCATCGATGGCCTCCAGTTCCCAGCGGACAGACTATTTTAAGACTGTTTTGGAAGTGCAGTTTATATTACAGAAAATATAGTAGTCCAAGGAGGTGTAGAGAAGTAGAAAAGAAACTTTGCACATTTTAGCCAGGTGTTGGAAATATTGCTTTCCATTTCCTAAAACCTTGTTAAGTCTCCCCTGGAACTATGGAAAACTTCCAGCCTCAATTATTTGATAAGCTATTTTTTTCCCCTTTGAAATACATGCATACACACACATGCATATTGGATGGATATATATATCTCTCTCTAAAGGCTAATACCTAAGCAAATACACAAGGCTAATATCTTAGTTTTGGTATATTGTGAGTATCAGTAAGGCTATTAAACTAAATTTCAATTGGGAAGTCTGTTTTGAAACAGCAGGTTATGCTTATGTGAACACAACCCTCCAAGAAGAAAAGAGCTCAGGCAGTTTTATCCGGTTGCTGGAATAAAAGCTAACACTCTTTCACTAATGTCTTTCTTAAGGTATTTACATAACACTTCTATCCAAAATGCCAGCTAAGGTAGTCTCTGAAATAGAGATAACCCTACTCAGCAAAATAAAACATAAGACAAGAAAAATCCTAATGGAAACAAACCCTTTTTTTTTTTTTTATTGTGCAGTCTTGATACACAGGCACAGGTTGCTCTGTGGGGCTGCAGAGTCTCCATCCATGAAAATATTCAAAACCTGACCTGACACTGTTCTGGGCAACCTGCTCTAGCTGACCCTGTTTGAATACGGTGAGTGGGACTATATGATCTCAAGAGATCCTTTCCAACTTAAACAATTCCATGATTCTGATTAGCAAAACACACAAGTGTTCAGTGACAACCAAAGAACCACAGAAGTTCTTACTTCCAAAAGAAATCAGGGAAATCACAGTGGATAAAATACAATCCCGCTGAATGAATTAGTTGTTTAGTAACAACTTCCTGTTCAACTGTGAGGAAATTAGAACAGCACAACATTAACAATTGCCTGTATGCATCTATGTTTTGAAGGGTTTGTCTTTGCACAGTTTTCACATGAAATAAAAACTTCAAATGGATTAACCATTCCTGAATACTTTTATCAGTTGACTTTTAAACCCGTTGAAGAACTTTACTCAAGCCTATTTTGGTTCCCATCCAAATTCAGAGTAACCTCACGTAACTTCGAAAGTGATTTTAGGTAAATTCTACTCTGGAAAAGCTGCGTAATTGACTAGGTACCACGTCTTTTCTCCCTTCTTCTCATGCTTATATAAAGCACATATACACATTTCAACAGGTCTCTCTACATTTATTGATGGATTAGTAATATGGTAAAGCACATGGATGTCTATCATACAGTGCTTTCAGAGAAGAATATCTGCCTATAAATTAGTGCTTCACTTCTCTTTTTGTTTTATTAATAACCTGAAACAAATGCTGAAGACACACATCTACTGTTATTAGAAGGATTGTATGTATCTGGTTCTACCTAGAGCTGAAGAGATTACTGCTGAACACAGACTTGGTTTTGTCTTCAAATGCAGGAACTACTTCCATATTCTTTTTCACTTGCTTCCCTTCCAGAAAACTATCTGATGTGACAGAAGATAAAGATACAAGAACAGTAGGATAAAATGCATGTAAAGGAAATATATTAACAAAAATTTTCTGTTTGTTCACTTCAGGATGATTGGAGTGGGCTCATCAAGGAACAAGTAGAAATGCACATGTAATTGAATGAATCTAAAGGGGAAATAAGATACTTAACTACAATTTGTGTACATCAAGTTACATTATGAAAGTGATTAGAAACTCGAATTTGTAGTGTTTACTTCAAAGTTTCTATTATTTATAATGCTCTTCAAAATATTTTATGCTACTAGGTTTTAGTAATACATAATTCATGTTCAGTTCACACATGAGCAGAGGGTCTTTGTTCTCCCTCCACCAAACTTCATCTGATACTGTACATCTGCATACTGAGAAGGGGAAACAAATTATCATTAAAAAGAGTTTTCTAAACTTCTTCCACAAGACATTTAAGATATCCCCAAATCATTCACTGTTCTGTAATTCTAAATGGGATTTTTACTGGCAGCTCCCTCTCCCCTTAGTTCTCCAATGCAACAAGTTTTTCCAGGAAGTCTGGCTTGTACCTATAATACAACCAGCACCAGCTGCCAGGTATACACCAGTGCTGCCTGAAGCAACAAACTGCTACTAACTCAAATGTGGACACTACTTTCTGTTCACATATATGACTGCAATATGCCCTGGCCTTCATGGATTTAACCAGAACATGCCGCACAGGAAGACACTGTTTGGCCTATCACGGAGTGAGAGAGAAAACAATCAGAGCATTAGATAATCACCTTCCCCTCTTCCATATTCTGTAGGCTTAATCCACTTTGTTTGGCACAGAGTTAGAGTGCCATGACAAGACCTCATCCTACTAACATTCAGTTATTTTCATTAAATGTACTAAGTAGCAAACATAAGCAATGAACGACCACTTGGAAATATGATGAAACTACATCTGTGAAAGATGACAAGAAGACAGACTGGGTGGAACTCTTCAAAGTACAACTGCAACTATTAATAAAATCCTCCCTGTAAGGAACGGCTTGGGTATACCTTAATCACACAGCAATGCAGAGGCACAGATTAAACAACCTCTAAAGCTTCCTTCACAGCCTGCATTTCTATAAAACCCCTTCATTTGTTCATTTTCCCAGGAGTTACACAACGCACCATATCTCGGCACTCTTATCATTACTTGTCAAGCAAATAAACGATGGTTTCTTATGGGGTGGGGAGAAAGACAAAACCGAAGGACCAAACGCTTGCTCTGAGGCACGAGTGCGAGCACGGGGCGGGTTCTGCTCACGGAGGGGGCTGCCCCGCCCGCCGCCCAGCCCCGCT
>VXAL01019443.1:345-12703 GCA_013399475.1 Chauna torquata | reverse complement strand
AGAGGGAGCCCCAGCCCTCCCCAGCCCCACACCCCCAAATGCCCACTGACCGGGGGGCAGCCGGGGACAGGCTCAGCATCCACAGCATCCCCCACACTGCCTGGGAGCAGGGAGGGGAGGAAATCTGTGCTAAAAAGAAATTCAGCTCAATTTTGAAAAAAAAAAAAATGAGAAGAAGAAGAAAAAAGAGCCTGGATGCTGCCTTCTGGCTTGTAGCACTTGGTGGCCAGCAGCGAGCGGGGGGCTGCAGGGAGCACCCCCCCCCAGGGAAGCAGCCAGGCAGGGAGCTGCAAGCCGCAGCGGAGCCTGCTCGCTTGCCTGCCGCAGGAGCGAGCTGTAATTAACTTCTCCCAGGCATCAATTCTGGCAGCGCTGTCTGCAAGACAAATGGGAGCCGGAGCGAATGAACAGATAGGCCTGGCCCAGCCACAACAGCAGCAGCGTCCCCAGCCCGGGGGCTCCCACGGGGCCCCCCCAGCGCTGCCAGCCGGGCTCCAGCTCCGCAGCAGCAATAAGAAGTCGCAGGGTTGGTGGCCGGTGCTCGTACCTCTTGTGGGCAGCCTCCCGGGAGCAGGATGCTGGCATTCCGGGATGGCCGAGGAGGATGAAGTAGAGGGAAAAGCCTAAAGGCTCCGCTTGCAGGAGCCGTGCTGCGGCGGCGTTGGTGCAGCACGGAGCCGTAGCCCCGCTCGCAGCTCGGCTGCTCCAGCCATGCACAGCGAGAAGGCTTCGGCCAGCGGGATTTGGGGACGGCAGCGGGATTTGGGGACAGCAGAGCGGAGAGCCGGGCGCCTGGGGCTGCTTAAAGGGACACTCACAGGCTTAAGCCCAAAAAAACCCTGTCATCTGCCTTATTTGGTGAGGAACGGGCTGCCGGTACTGAAATACATTTTTTTGTTTGTTTGTTTTAAATCGAGCGCTCCTTTGCTGGGAAAATGAAAGGGATGGGGATGGGGAGGGGGGCGGGAGAGGGAGAAAATAGCCCCTGCTGCTTACATGCCTTGGGATTAGGGCAAAGCATGGCCTGCAGCCACCGCCGGCGGGGACGGACCCTTCCCCGTGCCCTTCTTTAAAAGGCAATGAGCCCCAACCGCGTTACGTGGCGGCACCTCCGCCCCGCCTGCACCCCCAGGACGTGAAATTCAGGGGTGCACCAAGCGTGCCCGGGCGGTGCACAGCCAAGGCACCGAGGATGCCCGCGGCCATCCCCGGCGTGGCTGCAGGAGGCCACGGCTCACCCGCAGCCTGTGCCCGAGCCCAAGCGGGGACGAAGGGCCGCTGAAGAGGGGCCGGATCCTGGCGGGCAGCTCCGGCTGCAGCTCCTTGCACCGGGAGGCAGCGGGGGCTGCTGGGCCTGGGGTCCCCCCACCCACAGGGACATGCCATCGCCACTCCCTTATCTGGGGGAAAGGAAGCTTCTGTATTTATTTTGTGTGGGAAAACCATGGAGGAAAAAGCTGCTTTTCCACTGCCGATAGAGCCCCCGTCCCTGGCTCCCTGCTAACCCCGGAGCTGCACTGGAAAGATAAACACAGCTCTTTTCCTGAGCATAACAAACTCCGTCTATAAACCAGGTTATTTTTTTCAGTCCTCTAGTACTGTTTTCTCCTCCCCGGCATTTGCAGGCGATCCCACCCAAAAAGCTGGGCAAGCAGCTCCGAGCACTGTGGCCGGGCCAGAGCGGCAGCCACCGAGCTGCTGCCTCCAAACCCGCCCTAAATCCTGAGGGAAAACCTGTGGGTTTTGGTGCTCGAGATCTTGGCTGGGATCTGCCTCCTTTCCAGCCTAGGAAAGAGGTTCCTTGTTCCTGGCTGAGGAATAAATCAGTCAATAAATAAATAACTTCATGGGACCCAGGAAAGATTTGTTTCAAAGTTACCCAGGACGGGCTAACCCCAGGCTCACACTTGCTAACTCAGTTGCTGCGCAGACCTTGCAGGGAATCCTCCCTGGTCACAGTCCTGCCACGGCACACCAAAGCCACGTCCTCAGAGGTACCTGACAGAGCATCTTTTAGGATAATAGGCTTAACTCCTCTGTTTCTCAAGGTGTGCACGCGATTTGGTCTCCAGCCTCCCAGGGCAGCCCCAGCAAGCTCAGGCCACGGAGCAAAATGGGGCTGTTTTGGAGAAGCTGACTGCTGCATCCCACCTGCAGTGCTCCCTGGTTCGTGGGCGCTTTCCCAAGCGCTCCAGATGCTCCCTAACTGCTGACCCCNGGGGTATCGGTGGGAGAGGCTGTCAGCCTCATTTACGGCAGAGATGCTCCACCTGCATTGCTAATTAGTGGTGTGAGGAGTGAATGCCTTCCTCCCCACTGGGAAGCAGCTAATAAACTAATTAGGATAATGGATAACTGAGCAGATAAAACTCTTAAGCTATTTACTAACAGGTCACAGATGGGTGCAGAGCCTTTTCCCGGGCCACTGGCTCAGCAGCAGGGCAGGCTGCGAGGCACCAGCCTGCGTGGCACCAGCAACGCCCTGCATGGGGAACAGCTCTGCAGGTATTTCTCTGGGGGTCCCACTTTGCAGCATCCCCATGCTTTTCTCCTAGGGAGCCACAAGCCCAAACTCCCTTTATTTTTGCACAGAAGTCGCATTTTCTGCACTGGTGCCCTGCTGCCCCAGGCAGGCAGCTGATGCTCAGCATGTGGCAAGGGGACCTTGAGGCTGGTGGCAAGGGTGACCTTGGTGGATGGCACTTGTGGTCCCCATCACACCAGGAGTTTTATTTCTTTCTGAGGTGCTGATGGATGAAGGGGAAGCCAATGCTTTGTTCCCATGTACCCCAGCAGCCCATGGATGGGGTGGAAAAGTGTAGACACCCTGCAGCGTCCCTTGGGGCAGTGCCACTGGAATGGGGTGAGACTGGTGACAGAGCCCCCTGGCCGCTGGAAGAAACAACCGCAGAAGTGAGATTTTAACAGGTAAGTCTGTAGAGCAGACTGCCTAAATAACTGTGAGTGTTGGTTTGTTGTTTTTTTCTGTCCCTCAAGAGCCTGGTCAACTGCAGAAAATGCCTAAAGGCTTAAAAACCTTCCACCACCCTGCTGGAACAAATGAAGTCGTATCCGTACATCAAAACCAAAACGGCTTATTCCCAGATGCAGGGCACGCAATGAGGTCTGGAACCGCTCCTCCATCGGAAGTCGGGCAGTGTGGAGCCTCTCCCACAGCCGAGCGGGAGCCGTGACCTCCCCACAGGCTAAGGTGCGAATGCTGCTGCCCGTGCCCCAGCTGGGGACCAGGGGTTGGTGTCACCTCGGGCTCACGCAGGGAGCCTCCAAAGAGCTGCAGCACAGCTCTCCTGCCACATGCGACTTCATCTGACTGTAGCTATCACACTTAGATCTTGCCCTGTTTTCTATTTAAAACTCTTTTTAGAGCCACTGCTCTTCCGAAGCACTTTTAACATCTCTCCGATCCCAGCTGGAGAAGAGATGAGCATCCACCTTAGCGGCTTTATCCTTGACCCCCAAGGCGCATGGCAGCTGCCCCTTTCTGTCCACGTGCAGCACACGAGCCGGGAGCGATCCTCCAGCATCCCTTCCCTGCGCAGACAGCAGGGCTGGGCACAGCGAGCGGTGGAGAGGTGAGCAGGGGGCTCTGGCCATCAGGCTCACGCGTTACTGTGAGGGCTGGGGGCTGCAGTGAGTCCATCTGCAGCTCTGCGTGCTGATGGGGATCTGCCCAAAACACAAGGAACTCCCAAAGCTGCAACCTTCCTGCTCAGATATTGGGGAATCTGGACTAAATAGCAAGCGAGCTGCAGCCGGTGGGGCCCTGGCAGGGTCTGCCTTCAGCGTGCATACGCTCACGGTTCAGCTATCCTGTTTACTTTTAAAAGGGGGAGATAAAATGTATTCAGGCTTGCTTAAGGACTACCAAAAATTAAAAAAAAAAAAAAAAAAAAAATTTATACTTAAAACAGCTGCTATCTGCACTGGGGAAGCTTGATCCCACTGCACTGGGGGAGCTGGTTTCTTTAGCTTCTGGGGGAAGCCTGAAGCCAACCTCTCTCCCCAGAAAAGGCTGCCGTGGGTTTCCTTCACACTGCATGCCTGGGCTCCTTCCAGCCCCCCTTCAAGCAGATGGAAAAGGAGCCCTGGAGCGGGACAAACCGGGCTACTTCTCCCATCTGCAGATGGGGAGAGGTTTGGTTTCTGCTTCCCAAGCGACAGGGGTGACAGCAGCAGCATTGCTTGGTTATTTTGAGAAGCTCAGCCCTGTCCTACAGGCATGAGGAACTGCTCGTGCCCATCCCTGTGACATCCTGCCTGGCAAAGCCACCTGGCCAACATCTCCTGAGCCTGACCCAGAGCCCCTCATCTGCAGGTCAGACCCACCAAGGGCACCGTGCAATTAAAAACCTGATGTAAACCCTTCCGTCCTCATCCTCGTGGACTTTTAGCTGAGGGCAGGAGGAGGAAAGCTTCATTACTTTGTGCTCAGGCCACGGACAAACCTGTAAGTTCCTCATGATGCCTATGGTGAGGGGTGGCAGGTAGAGATAAGGCACCTGTCAGGGGCTCTCCTGCCCTACATTGCTCTCTCTTCGTTATCTTCTCATTTAGCTTAATTGCTCCTGCAAACTTGTCTGGGTGCCTTGGCCTGGAGGGTCTCTGTGGGAAGAGGGGGGATGAGGCGGGGGCGTGGGACAGGGCTCTGTGGGGACGTGGGACACCGTGGTGCCGCCTCGCCGCGAGGGGCAGAGCCGGCGACCCAGCTGGTCCTGCGTGCTGCTGCCCAACATGAGTGTGGTCTGAACCCCTAAACCGGCTGGGGTGGATATCTCAGGCCCCGAATCTCCCCAGAGAGTGCCAAGTACCAACGTGACCCAAGAGCAGCCAAAACGCGGCTCCCGTCCCACCCAGTGCTGGCACCACCCCCCCGTGCCCCAAACATTCCAAGCTCGGTGCACCCGCTGACCTGCCGTGGTGGTGTCCACGTCCCTGGCCGCCAACTCCTCCACCTCCGCCCGCTTGCGCAGCTCCAGCCGCCGCGAGAAGCCCTCCCTGGGCTTCCAGAGGTCCTGGATGAGCAGCGGCTTCTCATGGTCACTGAGGACCCTCAGCCCCTCTGTCTGCCACCGCTTCTCCGGGCCCTCGAACCTCCCGATGACGTCGCACAGCGCGTACTGGCCGGCGCTGAGCTGGCTCAGCCCGTAGCGCTCCAGGGCCTCCTTCACCAGCTCCCGCGTGCCCGAGCTGCCCGTGGCCAGCACGCTCTTATAGTTGGTGCCCGCGCAGATATTGCCCCCGAAGATCTTCAGGATGCCGGGGGCGGAGAGCTGGGTGGAGAGCTCGGCCGGGTCGTCCCCACTGGCTGCTGGGAAAGCAGAGGTTGAGCTCCGGTCCTTGTAGCTCAGCGTCCGGTACAAGACCTGGGAGAAAAGCCGGCTCTGACGCTTCAGCCGGTTCTTGGATGGTGGAGCCATGTTGGAGGAGGACCCGTAAAACATAGCGCAGGAGGTCGTCATGGGACGCAGCTGGGCAGGGAACAGGAAAAAGGGAGAAATCAGGGATCTGGAGGGCAGATGCACAGCGGGTAAGAGTGAGCAGCCATGGGACAGGAACTGGCTGGTGGCCGCGGAGGAGCTGCTGTCACCTCCAAGGGGGAAAGAGCCAGCAGTGAGGGAGGGCAGTTTCCCTTGTGCAGCCCAAAACACCAGTGACCAAGCTCAGCCAGGCTCCTTAGCATCCGCACGGTTACTGCAGGATGGATTTGTCCCTGAAAAGTTAATTTCCATCGTACGTATTAAGAGGTCCCTCCTGTCTAAGCGAGAACGTGCTTATCTGCAGCGGGAGGAGAGCAGAGCCCAGCAGTTTTGGTGCACCCGGGACTCAGCAGAGCCCATCCTGGTTATGAGCCAATGCTTCAGGAGTCACTTTCTCTAACGAGTTTATGGAGCAATCCCATTTTTTAGAGGTGAAACAGAAAGCTCAAGTGCAAATTGAATTACTCTGAGGTCATTGCTAAATGCTTTTGCTCACCAAGAGGCACAGGGTGAAAATGGGCTTTAATTAGTCTTTCTAAAAACGTCCTTACTCCAGCAAATCTTTTGGCTGTTGTTGGTCTGCAGAGGATGTTAAAGTACCTGGTGGCATCGCCAACCATGGTGCCTGAAATGTGAATTTGTCATCCACTTCCACTGGAGAGGGGGGCGGGGAAAAAAGCATGTGCACATCATCATAAAAACTCTCCACCTGAAAACAACAGATGATTCCCTGAAGCAAACCCACAATGGAGCAGCCAGTTGGATTTTTTTCTTGCTTGATGTCACTGCAAACATCTGGGGCTGGCTCTGAAATCGCATCCTGGATGCAAAAACACTCGATGCTTGCACAGTGCTGATAATGCAACCAGCTGCATCCCGAACTGCTGGTGGGAACAGTCTGGAAAGAACTTAGGCGTTTCTGATTCGGACAGGACAGGGATTTCCCTCACCTCCAGACTGATAATGTGCTGCCTCGTTAGGAGGTGTCTGTGCCCAAGACAGGCACGGCCGCTATCGGCTCCCACCACCTGCACGCAGGGCATGCGCACAGGCAGGGACTTGATGCATGCATGGGGGACCTCCAAAATGTCCCAAAATGATGCCGTGGTCAGCATGATCCAGCCATTCATGGCCAGGGAGATGTGGGATGTGGGTGGCTCTCTGCATCTGCAGCCCTGTCTTGCTTGAGCAGGATCTGGCTGCAGAGCAGTCCCAGCGCTATCAGGCAGAATGATGCTGGCCCTGGAAAGCCTCCAAGCCACCGTCTAATTCAGGAAGAGAAAGCATCCCTGCTGCTAATGGAAGAGGTCACCTTCTCACCCAGAAACAGCCTCGCTGCTGTGCACAAAGGATTGCTGCAGGGTGTAAACCTCCCTGTTCCAGGGCCAGGGGTGCCTTGGACGCCACAGATGGGGAAACTGAGGCACTGACAAGTGCTATGGCTGCAGCATAAGCCTGGGAGCCAGCGATGCTGCTGCACCCTCAGTCACGCCTCTCCCCCTGCCAGAGATGTCTCAGTGCCATGAGGACTGAAAATGCCCAGGTTTGTGCTTCTTCACAACCCTTTGGCTCTGAAAGAGGGGTGCCAGAGCTCCAGAGAGGGAGGAGAGCTGGCGGCCCTGTCCCTGGCACGTCGCTGCTGCCTGGGTCGTTGAAGCTGGGGTGAGCATTCAGCCTGGCAAGCAGGGCTGTGATTTGTTTTTTTTGTTGTTGTTGTTGTTTGTTTGTTTGTTTGTTTTTGCTTGCACCCTGCCATCAGATCCCAGCATCAGCCCCAACAGCCTCACCACGACTTGCTGGGTTTGGGAAAGGCTGCTCCCACCTTCCAACTGGGGAAACTGAGGCAGGGATGGGGTTGAAGCTGCGGCTCCCCCTGAGCCCAGGAGCTGCTCCTGCCTGGGCTGTCCCTTCATACCTGCCTGTGAGACTTCTCCCAGGGTGGATCTGACCTGGGGAGCAGGGCAGCACACTCACAGACACCCCGACTGTCACATCCAGCAACCATTTTCCCAGGCTGTTAGCACAGCTCAGGCAGAGGAAAACTACTCTGGTGTCCCAACAAGACCTTGCTATCAAGGATGCAAAAGAGAAAACTTGGTCATCAAATCACTGTTTTTGGTTTGCAGATTTAATCTCTCTGCCCTGGACTACCTACAGCACAAAGGGAAACCTTGCGACATCTGCTGCTGGTGAGATCATTCCTCCAAGCCCACATCACAGGCGGAGGAACCGTACCTGCTTCTTGTAGGTCCTTGCCTGGCTTTGAATGTGTTGTTTATAGCACAGCTATTTTCCTGCTCTTTCTATCAGATGCAGCTCCTACAGAAAGCAGGGGCAAAGGCTCTTCACAGCGCATTTGGAAAAATATGAAGCCCAGTTCAAGAGAAGCCTCTAGGGAGGTCATCTCATGCAACACCCAGAGCAACACCAGCGTGAGTCCACCAGGTGCCAGCCCACCTGAGAAACCGCAGCCTGCTCCAGAGGACAGCACGCCACCGAGCCTCAGCCTCCCTCTTCCTGCAGCTCACGGGATGTCTGCCCTGAGCCCCTCGCCTCCTCCTGCCCACCCGCAGCCCGGTTCCTGGTTGTGGAGGACACAAGCGGGCAGCTACCCAGGCACGACCCAGGCTTGCCCTTCCTTCGGCGTATGGTGAAACTTTCTCTAGCATTTGTTGCTGACAACGGTACAGGATTTGGCCAGAAGGCTGTTACCAGCGCCGGAGGGATCCGCATCGGGTGTCCGCCACCGCCTCGCGCACCGTGCCTGGCCACACCAGCAGCAGCCGTTTTCCCCCACCGGCACTGCCTGTGTTTATTCTGCGGAGCTCTGACAAACGCCTTTGGCATTCACTTGGTCACCGTGTGTCCATCCTTCCACCACCACAACCAACTCTGCAACCGCCAGAGACTTCCCTGCAGGTCCCACGGGTCCCACTTCATCCACGCCTCCTTCCCAGTGCCCCCACCCCGTGCAAAGCCCGCCCTTACCTTGCCATCCTTCTCACACGCCGTCTGTCCTTCCATCCGTCCTCCCCCTCAGCACGGGCCTTCCCGCGGCACGCATCGTCCTGGCGGGCGTCCGTCGTGCCTCTGCAAGAGGAAGAGGAGGAGTGGTCCCAGGCTGCTCGCGGACATCAGCGCGGGGCTCCCCCTCCTGCGGGGGGCTCAGGGATGCCATGAGGCTGCTCGTGCTGTGCGTCACATCCGCGTGCAGGCCACCGATCCACTTATATCTCCTACGGCTCAGCAGCCCACCGTATTCCCCCTTTCTTCAAACCGAGCACTCGCTGCGGGTGAGGGCCCGTGGATGGGGTACACCAGCCCAGCCCCAAGCTCAGGGTCCCTCTCAGCAGGAACACGGCAGCCTCGGAGGAGAGATGGAGCAAACCCAGCTGCACAGATGCCCACTGACAGCATCTACCCCATCGCAAAGGGGGCAGGGAGAAAAGGATGAGAGGACAAGAAACGCTATCAGAAAGAGAAGGCAAAGAGGAGGTGGGACCAGCAACAAGCCCATGACCTCCAGCTCCTTCTCCCAAGCCCACATGTCCCTGGGTCCCTGGGCACACTGCGGGGGGGACCCCCTCATTCACACGTGGACAATGTGTCCTGCACCAGCTCCTTCCCCCAGCGGCCACAACCTGCTGGGATGCTCGCTGGGGTTTATTTTTCCTGGATCTTTGTCTATTTTGCTGAGTGCTGAGGAGAGCCACCAAGCACCGTCCCCTCACCCTCCTTAGCGCAAATCTGTGGGAACGGGACCAGGGGTAACGAAGAATGAAAGGGAGAAGCAGCACCTGCTAAGTGCCTGTGGTGATTTCATGGGTGTTTCTTGGAAAGAGGCGGCAGGGCATGAGACAGTCTCTTTCCTGTGGCTCTGCCATGATTAAAGACAAAAGCACCACCTAATTAATTCACCTAACCAGGGCCTGGGAGCGGGCTCGACCCGGCCCCTCTGGCCAGCCCAGCGCTGGGGCTATGGAAGAAACTTTCTCGAGGCGACAGGTCGCGATGAGCAAGGCAAAGAGGGGCCGAGCCCACTGCCGCTTCTCGCATCATATTCTGTGATTAATCACTCCCGCTGCTTAAATATTTATGCTTTATTTCCAGTGTGTCCAGCTTCAGCTGCCAGACGTTGGTTCTTGCCGTGCTTTGCTCCGCTCAGTTAACGAGCTTTTGGCTACTATGTATTATCTCCTCTGGGAGAGTATTTGGATGCTTTGATCAAGCCCCCCACCCCCTCAATTTTATTGATAAGCAGACTGAACAGGTGCTGTTCTCATCTCCTGCTGTAAGGAGCTTTCTGCAGCCCCTCAATCCCTGCCAGGAGTTTCCAGCATCTCCCCTGCCGAGATGTAGGAGCCGGCTTTGGCTGCCATGAGCCCAAATCCAGTTCTGACAGTGCCATGACAGAACATCCTCATACTGCAAATGACCTATTCCACCCCCTCCTCCCCGCCCAGAGCAAAATTTCTATTAATCTGAACATTTTCAATTCTCCAGCACAGAAATCCGGACAGATGCATGGCCCCTGGCAGCTCCTGCTGGATGGGAGGAAGACGTTCAGCCTCTCCCAGCATTGAAATCGGCTCCTGCAGAACACGGTGCGTGCTCAAGTCATCACCCAGATTAGGGACAGGAAAATGCGTAAAACTCTTGTTATTATTTTTGGGCACAAAAAGATTTCCATCTTCCATCCGGCTTTAATTAGGATGCCTTTTGCTTGCTCAATTTACAGTCCAGATTTGTCCAAACTATTAACACTGCGCTGCTCTGTGTGAGCCACAGGCTTTTCCAAAAATCATTTCTACCTCCTTCCAGATTAGTGATAAAAGCACTGAAACACCGAGGGCATGCTACCAGCTAGCAGTGCCCAGCAGTGATAATCTCCTCTGATAACTGCCTTTGAAATGGATCGGGTTTATTTAATACGGGCTTTCTTGACACTGCGTAATGCCAGCTCTAAATACTGGACTGGACTGACTTTTTTAATACCGCAGAGTGCAGATTTTTACAAGAATCTCACATCGCATAACTCGAACACCTCGCAAAAGTGTGTTACATCCAGAGAGTCACCTCCCTTGTCAGAGAATGAAATCATTTCTACTTGTCAGGAGTTATTTTCCATGCGGCCACGTTGGATGGCAGGAATTTCTTCCTGGTGCTGAAGTCTTTAATCAATCAAAGCCTGAGCCAGGTTTCTCCTCCTCCTCCCTGGGGGGATGATATCAAGCCAATCAACCTGTAGCTACTAGGTCATCTTACTGCCTTTTGGGAAGAGCAGCAATGCTATTAAAGCACTTTTTAATCTTCTGGAATTTCCCCAGGGCTCATCCCAATGCAGACGCAGCTCCACACAGCAGTGCCTGTGTGTGTACATCATGGATGGGCAGCGAGATTTCAGCTGTAACCATCCCAGAAAAGCAACCAGAAAAGCTGTTTTCTCAGATCCCTATTTGAAAATTTTCCTTTTTTTTTTTTTTTTAATGGAAACCACTCAGATTCACAGCCTTGGTATAATGGAAACGACCGCAGCCTGGATGCTGCGAGCAGAGGGAGAGGCCTCCCCAGCACTGCAATGTGGAACAAATTATAACTCAGCGAGCAAAGGAAATGAGAACACCCTGGCCTCAGCGGTGTTGGCGTGCGCTGCTTGGCTGCAGATCCTGCCCTCTGCAGATCCCTTCCCTACAGCCTGGCCCCAGAGCCCAAACCCTCTCCAGCCCTCCCCGGAGCAGCCCATGCACCTGCTCCCCAAAATGCTAGACCAAGTCTCTGCTTCACAGCCCAGCCTTACATTGTGTGCGTTTTATTTTTCTAACCTGGGGACAGATCGGAGGCTGATAATGCCAATGCCAGCCTCGTTGCTCTCTTTAGCCGGATCAGAGTGGGTAAACTCCTTATTGTGTTATTATTAGCAGCAGCCGCGCTACGGTAGCGCCCCGGACCCCTGGCCCAGCGGCTGTTCCAACAGGATGTCAAGGCAGTCCCGGCCCTGCAAAGATTGACCAGCGCTTTTTCCTAAAGGCAGCAATAGCTTCACAAACAGATTATGATGATTTAGGACCTAACTCTGCAAGGACAACAGGAGGCCTTTTAGCAGGCTTTTCTTCTTGCCTTTTTTTTTTTTTTAATCATTATTTTGCAGGGTCTTTTGAGCCGCCAACGTGCATCAGCTCTCCGGTAATGCACAAGCACAAATGACAGCCCTCTGCCTGTGCAGCTCTATTCACACACACACACACACATTTTACAAAAAGCATTGCTTTTTACTGCCTTTCCAAGCCTCAGTAGGCTGCCTAATTATGAGATCTTAGTAACAATTTTTTTTTCCAGTGATAATTAACCGATCCTGGAGAGTGCTGAAAATAAGCACTTCTCAAGCAAGTAGCAAACTCCCCTGAGTTCTCTGCTAAAGTTACAACTGAAGAAGAAACTGCTCCAGCCTCACGGGGATGTGGACGATCCCAGAACCTCCCTGCCAAGGCCTCGATGCCACCACAGTGCCAAGCGGCTGCACGCAGGTGAAACAGCATGCGTGCAGTAGCAGCGGCATGCCAAGGAGCGTGACCCCAAGGTGCGTGCAATGGGGGAAGGATCCCAAAGGGCATGGCAAGGGGAGTAAGATCCCATGGGGCGAGCGATGGGTCAAGGATCCCACGGGTCAGGCAAGGGGACAAGGGTCCCAAGGGGCATGCGTTAGGACAAGGGTGCCAGGGCGCTGCGGCTCCCGGCACTGCCCTCCCTGAGCCCGGAGCTGTGCGCAGGGCAGCTTTGGTCTCCAGTGGCAACCAGACAAGCCTCAACTCTCGCCGCTTTCCTCCTGCCTCCACTTCCGAAGGCGACAAAACCAAACATCC
>VXAL01019442.1:141037-266917 GCA_013399475.1 Chauna torquata | reverse complement strand
CGCCCTTTTTTTTCCCCCCCCCCCCCCCGCCGCTGTGCCCGCAGCAACAAACAGGAAGCGGCGCGGCGGGCCGGCCCTTTTCTGGCCGCCGTTGGGCCCAACGGCCTGCAAGGCGGGACANACAGGCGGGGATACTCACCACTATACTAACGAGGAGCCGCGGGGCGCCCCACCGGCCGCGCCGCCGCTCCCCGGGGAGGGCCCCGCTGCTGCCGGTCCCGGTCCCGGGAAGGCAGCGCGGGGCTTGGGCTCGCCGCGGGCACCGTGCGCAGAAGGCGGGCGCCGTGCTGTGGAGGCAGTGAGGAGCTGGGTACTTTGGGGCCTTGTTTGCTGGCACGGGGGAGAGGTGCATGGTGGCCTCCCACCGACGCCTCGTCTACCCTCCCGTCCCATAAGGGAGTGACCTGTGTGCACGGACTGGTGAAAATTACCGTGCAAGGAAACCGTCAGCCTCAAGGCGGTGAGGAGCAAAGCAGCAGCTCAGACAATCTTTGCATTTGTATTTTTGCATCTGGTTCACGCAGACAGTTTCTTTTTACGGGAACCTGAGAAGCCCTGGAGTCAGCAGTCGTTGGGGTGAAAGGACTCCAGCACCTGCTCCTTACCTACCTAAAAAGGGAAAGAGAGAAATGGAAACCAATTAGTTTGAGATTTGAGAGTAAAAGGCTGAAGGCCACATACTGACTGTGTGGCTCAGTTCTGATTTGGTCAGCAATAACATGGTTGTAAGTTTGTACCACAGTGACGTTAGACAAGAAACTATAATTTATTAACTTGTGAGATGAAGCATTACCTCCATATATAAGTAGGCGATGGGAACAACCAATGCTCTCTTTTGATGATCTCTGCTACTACTGTTTCTGTGGATAAAAGGACCCCAGTGTAGCTTTTTCAGACAAGCATTGCTAAAACATGAGCAGCAATCCATATGCAGATGTCTAAATATGTGACCTGTGACTGAAGCATTTAAAAAAACTGGCATACTCATTTAAACATTTGAATATAAACATGCTCCTGAGCAGGTGCAACAAATTCACGTATTTTATCCTGACAAGTGAAAAACAAGAACTATAGTCTCATAGTAATTTCATTACTCTAGCGGTAGTGTCATGAGATGTACTGCTAGGGCCATGATCAAGTGGTAGGCTTTAAACCTCATGGAGCAGTATCAAAACCAGTGTTGCTAGGCTGGCCTAAACTTGCTGGGCAGGTTTAAATTTTATTCAAAAGATGCTGATGGTTAACTTTAACCTGCAGGACTTCCTTCTAGATCAAATATTGCCTGTTTGCATTTTGTGGGACCCATTGTGCTTGGCAAGTTTAGACCTTTTCACCAGTCACTTCCCTGTGCCTTCTGTTCCTTGATCCCTGTGGTCAGGTAGCTGAGATGGGACTGGCCATGTGTAAGTGGTGGTGCTTGCAGCAGTCTGACCTTCCTTAGCAGCTGCTCTTTGCCTCAGAGCTGGTTTTGCCTCAGGCTTTTGCACAGACCTCTCCTTGGGCTGTCTTCTCTTGGAACAGGTCTTCTGCTGTCTCAGTAACGTCTCTTGCAAATGTTTGGCATTGCTAAGCACTTTTGGACTGCTGGAGCCAGGCTCACTGCAAATTGTGTAGAAATTTTGTTGTGTTCCTTGGCTTTGGCCATGAGGGCAAAAGTGGATCTGTCTGGAAGTTCTGAACCTCCTGGAGATAAAAGGAAAGGCAGTGGTGTGACACACTCTTGAAGCATCTTCAGCAAGGGTACAGGAGAGCCCAAGCCCAAGGCTCCAAAGAGTCTAAAGGAAGAAAAAGCGGCCAAATAGATACTCCAGTCCAAGGAGGAGGCATCTTACAAGGAAATTGGGTGAGGTTGCTAACGTAGTTCTCATGGTGCTGGTGATTCTGGAGCAGAGCATTGATACCTCTTTTAAAATTCACCATTTTAGAGAAACCCTGAGATGAATGTAAGCATGATGGCTACCCTGTGTCAGTGGAGGAACCCTGCAATGAGAGAAGCAAGGCTGTTGACAGCTGGGACTGAGCTCTTCATTTCCAAGGTTTCCTCTGCAAGGCCCCAGGATCAAGTGACACAGAGTTTGCAACAGCTTACTTAAGATGTTCTCCTCCTCTTTGTTATGTTTTACCCCACTGTCAGTACCTCAGTACATTGCTAAGGGTATCTTATCAAAACAGCAGCAGGTTTAGTAATGAGACTCTTTGGTCATGCCTCAATCCACTGCCCCACTCCCATTCCAGGACAGCTACTGTTAACTGCATCAGCCATCTTAGACATTTTGTACAAATTCTTCGAACCAAGGCAATCCTGAAACAAACGTGCCAGTCAATAGGCAAGCTCATGCTCTTACAAAAGTTCTTCCCACCCTATTTGGCAGGGAGAGCAAGCATATCTGCTAAAATACCTACTATGACCTGAGCTGGTGTTGGTAAATAGCCCTAAAGACGGGTTAACCAACTATCCTGCTACAGTGAAAACAATGAACACCTTGACCACCTTTGCTTCCTCAGTGAAACCTATATGCATTTCTGAAGCTTTCAAAGACATGATTGTGTGCTCCAACCTAGAAGATGACTTAACTGCAGCTGTTTAAGAATGGGAGCAGGAGGAGGCATTGAGGTATGAAGCAAAAGTGGTATTTTAAAGTGAATGGGCTGCAGTGACAATGCTGTAACGACTCACATTTACACAGCAAATGTGTTCCCTGTTGATTTGTCACAAAGACACATAAGCACAAAGCAGAACAGGTACTAAGAACTAGTATCAGTGCTCCAAGGTCCGGGAAGCATCTGCCTTCTCCTCAGGATCTGCATACAGCTATTCCATATGCCCAGCCCAAACTACCTTGTTCCATGCTTCGCTCGTCATGGTACCAGCTTTGTGATCAGCTGTCACTAGAATGTTGATCCCTGGAGCAACAGCCGTTTGTAAGAGGCCCATTATGACCTCTTATGACCTATAATCAGGGGTAGGTCTGGGGTCTAGTTCAGCATTGTAACTGGAAGCTAGTTACCTCCCCTTCAGCTTGCTTGGCTGAAAGTCAGCTGGCAACGTACTTGTCCAGTTGAGTTTTGAATATCGCCACGGATGGGAGATTCCACAACCTCTTTGCTACAACAGGTTGTCCTCCCTCACTGTAAAGAATTTTTTTCCCTTGTATCTACTTGGAATTTGCCAAGTTGCTACTTAATTGGTTGGCTCTTTTCATTTTGCTGTGTTTCTCCAAGAAGAGTCTGTCTCCATTGTCTCTATACCATCCCACTGGGTAGCTGAAGACAACAATTAGATGATCCTGGCAGCATTCTTTTCTTCAGGCTGAATAAACCCAGCTGTCTTAGTGTCATGTGCTCCAGCTCCCTAATCTTTTTGGTGAGCCTCCGTTGGATTCATTCCAGTTCATCAATATGTTTCTTGTATTGCAGGGCCCCAAACTGTGCACAGTAGGTGTAGGGAGCAGTAATCTCTTGAGCTACTGGCTGTGCTGTTACTAATGCTGCCCAGTATATGATTAGCTTTCACTTCTACAGGAGCAATTGCTCGCGCTTGTTCATCCTTGTTGTTCACTGGGACATCTGGGACCTTTTCGCAAAGCTGCAGTTTATACAGTCACCTCCTGGCTGTTGCATGGAGTTATTCTATCCTAGCTGCAGGACTTTGCATTTGCCTTTGTTGAATTTGAAGACATTCGTGTTGGTCTATTTCTTCAGCCTGGCAAGGTCCCGCTGAATGGCACTCCTGCCTTTCAGAGTATCAGTTGCTTTACTAATTGGAGACGCTGCCTGGTCTCCGAAACTAAAGGCTGGGCTGCACACAATATCNATAGGAAGCTATTTGATATCGCAATTGCTTTCTGTTTTCTTGAGATAGATTTTGGTAGGTTTAGAATACATTAATACTTAAAAATATATCTGCTTCAGAGTAGTCAAGTGAGTACTGGTTGACACCTGCATCATGTCGCCTCTAAAGTACTACAGCCTCTAGAGAACTGCCCNATGATTAGCTTTCACTTCTACAGGAGCAATTGCTCGCTCTTGTTCGTCGTTGTTGTTCACTGGGACATCTGGGACCTTTTCGCAAAGCTGCAGTTTATACAGTCACCTCCTGGCTGTTGCATGGAGTTATTCTATCCTAGCTGCAGGACTTTGCATTTGCCTTTGTTGAATTTGAAGACATTCGTGTTGGTCTATTTCTTCAGCCTGGCAAGGTCCCGCTGAATGGCACTCCTGCCTTTCAGAGTATCAGTTGCTTTACTAATTGGAGACGCTGCCTGGTCTCCGAAACTAAAGGCTGGGCTGCACACAATATCCTCGCACTGCAGCTGTGCTGGCATCCCAGAGTCCATAAGCAGTGGATTTGACACAGTACAATGCAGGATACCATGCAAGATGTTCAGGGGTAACACAGGTACAAAGTCAAGGTACTACCTCTAATTTGAAGTAGCCACTTAAAATTTAGCCATGTAACAGTGTCTTGAACTAGATCAAACCTCTTACATCAGAGCATGTCTCAGTATAAACTGCTTTATTGAACCTCACTATAAAAATGATGTCTTCTATTAAATACATTAAGCTTTCTTTTTCATANACTACAGCCTCTAGAGAACTGCCCTGATACAGTAAAGTCATCTACAGGGTTTTTCAAACGAGAGCCCATGAAGAAAGCTAGAAAAAGCAACCAATTGCCATTGGGTTTAGATTTGCTGTACAGATATCCATAACCCCATCAGAAAAATGTTAGGGGTCCAAACAGAGAGAGATAAAAAAAGCTACCAAATAATGCTCCTAAATCAACATAAAAACAAATCCTAGATGAGAAGCAAAGCCCTTCAGTGGTGTGGTCTTTAGGATGCCTGAGCCCAGAAGAACGCTGCAAACTGAATACATTTGATTCAGATTACTGTTAGCTATTTTGTACACACTCACTGCTGCTCATTCATACATACCCAGCCCTCCGTCTGCTCTTTGTGTTCTATTTTACATTTAATTTTTGTCTCTGCCCTCACCCTCTAAGTTCACAGCATGGGATTTAGTGAGCTTTTTACTAATAATTTTTGAGTTATAAAATAGCATATTAAGTTATGGGACTTACTTCTGTGCAGTTTTTAGCCTTACATAATTTCTGTGCAGTGTAATGGATTTTTTGTGCAGTCTGTATGACTTAGTGATCTTTTTTCTGTGCTAATGTACTTTGATCAAGCTGAAACAAAGTTTTGGAAGTTATTAGAAAAAATAATTTACATCACTTAAGGAAATGAGTGATTAGACATCCTGTGTGAAACCAACAACTGAAGAGCTGAAGAAATTCAAGGTAAAGGGGACTGTGACACTGTATGTCAGTGCCTGGCGGATTAGTGGGAGGAGGGATTTAAGGGACTTTCCCTTATTAGCATGCCTGGTATAGTTTATACAGTACTAAATGCAGCCACACAGCTGGGCAGCTTCCTCTCCATGTTGCATCATGTGAGCTGTCTAATAAAGGGAGCCTTTTAAAAACTTGTTGGAGGAATCTCAGGGCTTGAAAATTTATGTCCTAAGAACAGTGAAATAAAATAGGCAAGAAGCGCCCATGCAGAACTGCATTTTCTGTTTAGGTAAAAAGCACTCTGAAAGAAGAGTTGAACAGTCGAATCTAGCCATTTATGTTCCTATAGCATGGTTTAAATCTACTGGATGCTCCCGATAAGAATAAAGTCCTTATCAGAGGGAATCTGCACTCTGATCACTTCTGTCCTCAAAAGGGATTGCCAAGTAAATGTACTGAATAGATACCATAAAAAACTGGAAAATTCAATTAAATCAGGAAAAGTGGAGACCGGCTGGTTTTAATGAATAGTTTCAACTTTAGAACAGCAAAGAACTGAGATGTCCTGCTTAGAAATCAGAGGATAGGACTCAGTAATTAAAGCAAAGATGGTCAATCAAGTTTGTGTATGGAATTCAGGTATAGGAAATGTATAGTTTCAGAGTAATCTCAAAAGAGTGTTTGTGCAGCAGAGCCCTTAGAGACATATTAGGACACTGCAAAATCTGCATAGATTGTGTACTGATATAAGTGTCCTTGTGTAATGCACTTCTGGATACCAGAATATCCCTATCATATGATTGCAAGAATAGTCATAACTTTCTAGCTGTGATGAAAGACTGCAGTGGATCCAAACAATTATACCATTTGTCTGTCTTGGTCTAAAATATGGCATTTCTTAGGAGCTTGAAAATGTCAATAATTTGCCTCAAAGTAGACCAATGATGCAGTGCCTAAGAAGGAGAATTCTAGAGATAAACGTGGAAAAAAATCAAATACTGTCCTACACAGCCATAATGTAACCATCAGGTCAAACTCTCACATTGTATCAGTTCTTGGAGAAAACATCTGTCATTCCAAAAAAAGGAACAGTGAAACTAACAAAGCAAAATGAAGTGTAGAGACAGGAAAAACATGAGATAGCAAAACCCACAGCAAGTAATACGGGAAAAAGCACCACAAACTGAAGTTAGGTGACTAAAACAAAGATGTCATGAGGTAGAGGCACCACACAGAGAAATGAATCATACGGTGAAGGAGATGAGGAGACATTTAAAGGTGTCCATTTTACAAAACTGTGAATGAGAGAATATTCGGTGCATTTATCTTAGAAAGCTGATCATCAGAAATTTCTTTCATGCATTCTGATGCTCACTAGGTATAAACATCATGGACAAGTGCAGGCCAAGTAATTACGATGGGGGTAAACTGGACATCTAAAACCAAAGATGAACTTAGGGAGGAGGTGCTATTAAACCAACTAGTTAATGCTTGCTTAAGGTATAAAATTAGAAATACACAAAGGAACCTGCAGAAGACTTTGGAAAAAAATTGTATGCTCCAACAACAAAACTTACTAATGCCAGAGACCTTGAATGGTGCTGCTTTATTTGTTTGACAGATTATACTACTGTAGTGCTGGAAAATCAGTAGGTTAAAAAATGTCAGTGTACTGAGCCAAGAATGAATAGAAGTCAGTCTAGTTTTTATCTAGTAGTTCACAGAAGGGAAACTGACCTCACCTTGAAAATACTCCCAGAACGTGCATTGGAAGTATGTATGTTGGAAATATATGTATGTTTTGCTGCTTTTGTGAAGGTTTTGAGAAGTTTCAGCATGACAGACAGATATGCATCACTGAAAAATGTATTGTGACTCACAAAATCCAGACTTAAGAAAACACTGTAGCTGAGACAGAAAGCAGCATTGTGAGCAGATATTAAAACATCATACGTCATTATCAAGGTACATTTTGTCTGTGAAAGCAGTTGGTATTAAGTAGAAAGCATAACGAATGACAGTTTGGAATCTTCTAAGTGGCATCTGAGCTAATGGAGCTTGGATGAACAATGTAATGTATGCTGGCAATCTTTCTCTAAGAATTCGATTAGAGAAGACCTCTGAGCTTGATGAATGTTTTGAAAGAATTATGATAAATGTTAAAAACAAAAACAAAAGTGGTAAAAACAGTCTTAGCAAAAGACAAAGATGACAACTCATTTATTTTAACAACCAAGCACCAGATCAAAGCTACCAGCACTCTAGCAATTTATTGTAGTGCTGGCTTCACTGTGCGTTCCTGATCTTCTGGTCACCACCATTTGCTACTTCATTGTGTTGTGAATGGGCAACAGAAAAATAGCTTCTGTTCTAGACAAAACCACAGCTTGATGGGGCAATAGTTTCCTCCCTTCCGCTTTCCTTAGGATACAGGGGCCACACAGCATAGAAACTACGATCTTCTTTTCCTTACTCAAGGGAGTGCTGCAATGACTGTAGTAATCCTGCAATGACTGTAGTAATCCTTGTGCGCAGGGGAACACTGAGAAACCCCCAGTGGTCCTCATGGCTTACAAAAGCCAGTAAAGCTTGTCTTATTTCAGTAGTTGGTTTTTATCCTTGCCATGCATTGTAGTACCACTCCTACTTCTGGCTTTTCTGCTATGCAGTTTTCCTTGCATTTTCCCCTCCCTTTTCACTGTTCTTCCCTCTTCCTCCACCTTTCTGTTTGTTTGGTTTACTCCTTCTCCTTAAGAAAAAATAGGATGCCCAGCTCCTGTCCAAGTCAGGGGGATGCAAAAGAGTGACCTAAAGGCTAGAGGAAACTGCTGTTCCTCTTCAGCTGTGCCAGGAGAAATCCTGGGACTGGCCTCTTTTGCTTCAGACACAATTTCCAGTGGGTAGATGAACAAGAGAAGGGAATTGGATAGGTTTTTAGATTTAGCAAATGGAAGAAGGAGGATGGTATAAAATAAAACATTAAAAAACCTTTACAGAAATTGCCATTTCCAATGCTATTCATGACAGAGAAAAGCAACTGTGCACATTCGCCAGAGATTGTTCAAGAAGTGATAGATGGTTAGCCATCTTGTTCAATTGTAAAAGCCTGACACTTAGAAAAGATGCAGAAATGAATCACAGTGCGCTTTAAATTTTGAAACAAGAGATGAATATTTAAAGTCAGTTGAAGAGCCAAAACCACAAATAAGGAACTGTTGAGAGTGATGTGCCTAGAGCACAGCTGCTTTAAGTAAGAGCTCAACACTATTATGTCTCTGCAGTACATTGCCTGACAATCACAAAATTACTCTAATTCTAGTAAAATCAAAGAAAAAGCAGCAAGAGAAAAAATATCAGATGCATTGCTAAGTACAATCAGGTTCAGAGAAGACAGGGCACTCTACAACTTTCTCACAGCTGCTAAGGATGGGAGATGTTGATCTGCACTCACTGGCTTGGAGATGTCACTTCAAAGAGATGAGAAAAAGGATGAGTAATTGGTGTGGGGCAATATGTGAAGGGAGTCATTGTCAAGGTAATAGTAATTAAAATAATGGGCTATTAAAGTGCAGTGCAATGCGAAATAATACATATATTCCTGGGGAAAAAAGTATAAGCAAGTTTTTTTTTTCCATTTATGTTAGTTTCTCATCACGTGCAATTAGAATGTGGAGGAGATTTTTGCTCCAAAAAGCACAAACAGTGTTCTTCAGAACAATAATCTTTATTTCTTTCACTGCTGTTTTGCAGGGTAGTAATAATTTTTCCTTGAGTTTCTTTGCAAAAGAACTAGAATTTCAAGTTTGCAATTGCATTGGCTCCCTCTGGTGGCAGTCAGAAATGCTCTACTTTACAGTCCAGTAAAACTACTGATTCAAAATCAGTTTGATATCAAAAATTGAGGTTATTATTTTATTTTATTTGCTGTATTAAAAGTAGGAGGAACAAATAATCATATCTCTGAAGTCCGATTCAGCTTACACAAAATCAGTTCATAAAATGAAATATTGTCAACAGTCTGGGTCAGATTGCCTGGAGAAAACATCACTTGTTTCCCTTCCCTCACATTCTCTTAACTGAATTCATGGATAGCATTTTGCTATTATGTGTTTGGAAAGGAGAGAAGTTACAACACAACAATGTCTTAACTATGGCACTAATCTGTTTCACTCGGCAACAAAGATCAATCAGTCTTTTACAGAAAGTTTTCATAGTAAAATTTCCCTTTTGAAATTAAGGCGTTTGGCAGTTGTTGCCACTTGCATCCTGAGAGTTCTTGCCAGAGCTAAAACAGATGTGCAGTTAATGCCTGTTTTTGTCCACTTGTTATTAATAATGAATGTGGATAGCAGAGGAAAGAAAGGGTGAAGAGGAGCAGGAAATGGGGAAGCAGTTAGATTATTTCCTTTATTTATGCATGCTGGAGGACCCATATTTTGGGGATGTTGGAAAGGATGAAACTAACCCTTTCATCTAGAGTTGGGTAACTGCAGTTACCCATCCTCAGTGAAGCAAGACCAACGGAGAGGAAGAAAATGATTAAAGTTGCATCATCAGTGCAGCCCAGTCTCCCGTCTCTGCAGTGCAAGTCCTCATCAAACACAGTAGGTTTCCCAAGTGAATGAATGCTCCTGCCCCTTCTTCTACCTAATAATGATGGAGAGTTCAAGGAGTATTGCCTGGAACCAGAAAGGGAGAACAGTTTTTGGTCAATTTAACTCCACTGTATTTGTGGGCTGATACACTGATACACTTTCAATTGTAGCACTTTAGAAACTATGAAAAGAAGAAAACAGGAAAATGTCAAGTTTTTCTCTATATTAACTACTCATATTGGAAGAAATGGTGTAGGCTCTTCTGTTTAAATGGATGAAGGGGGCACAATCTTTTCTGACATAGCTTAAGAAATGTAAAAATGGAAATGCTAAAAGTATTTTTTAGAACCATTGTTTTTTAAATGGCATGAATACTATGCTTTTTGAAAGCACTTCAGTGCTAAATACCAATATTATTTTTGCAAACTGTCTGATCTTGTCTGATCCTACAAACTCTTCTGTTTAAGCAAAAATAAATAGTTAAATTAAATTAAATTAAATTAAATAAGCTTGTTAGATAAAATTTAATTATCTTACTGTATTAGTGAGTCTGAAATTTCAGCTTTTCAGAATTATTTCAGACAGATTATTTCAGGTTTTCAAAAAACAAAAAACAAAACACAAAAAGAACCAACAAACCGTACTATGAGTAAGAACTGTACATATGTGAAATATATATATATATGTCTGCCACAGAATTAAGAATTCTCTCTGATTCATTTACTAGTATATTTAAGCATAATAGCTCGGAATTCTTAAGGCTTATGTATGCAATTCTGCACACCTGCAAGTTCTTGGAACATTTCTTTAACCTTTAAGAAACGCACCATCAGATGAGCGATATATTGCATGTGTCAGCATGTTATTCTAAAACATTTAATATGAACTTTAGTATTTCTAAATCTTATTTCTTCATATGAGGAAGTCCTGTATTATTCAGCAAATTCTTTACCTGACATTTCCACACTGTGATAGTTTTACATCTACAAAACCCACTAATTTTGGACAATGCTTTTTTGTTTTCAAAATCAATCACTAATAAGTCATCAAATTTTAAATAAAGCTAAAGCTAGCTTCTGAGCCATGAGAGAATATAAGAAATTTCGGCCTTGTTTAAAAGGCAAAAATAATTCAAACTATGCGTTAAGAATGGAAAGTCATTCATAACTCTACATCACACGATTAAAAGCTAAGCTAGGCTATTTATAGCTAAGCACTGTCAAGAGCAATATGTGTTGATGAGAGAACCTGACTGTTAGTACATTCCTAGATTAGGTGCATGCTAATAAGGCCTGTACAAAGCAGCAAAAGGGATGAAGATTTAAGATAATATTTAGAAGCAAGTAAAGATGTTTAGATTGTTTGGATACACAAAATGGAAAATCAGAAGCAAAAGGAGCTAAAGTAGGTACAAATTTCACTTTCTAATTATTTGTAAAGCAATTCTGCTCTATAGAGACTTAAAAAATGGAAACTCAAAGCTTTTAAAATTTACTTCTAATAATGACAATATTAATTATATTAATTATTAGTATTTCATAACAGTATTTAAATAAGAATAAGGAATTAAAAACACTGTTAAATAATGATGAGCACATTAGAGTGTATATTTTCCTGAAGGTATTTTTTTAAACAAAGGAAAGAAATCAAACACTTTTCAGAAGGGCTCAGTTGGGAACTGAATCACTTTTGCAGTGCCCATCATCTGGTACAACTCCTTGGAAGGTTCCAAAGTTAACGGGATGCAGCTTTGTGAGACCGTATAGATCAGTCTGGGAATCTGACCAAAAGATATGTATTTAGGTCAGAAGATAGATCAATGGATTGATCGATCAATCTTCTGGTCATCACTTTTACTCAGAAACAATTCCTTAGTATGCACAGGAGAGAGTTTCTAAATTCTGAGCATTCCAGTAGAATAACACTGTATTTCTACAGGATGAAAGATTAACATACAAAATTACATATATATATATTTAGGTAAATGGATTGTGGATATCCTTTGGTATATCACAACATGCATTCTTATCATATGCTGCCTCCTGTAGCAGTGTAACAATTTGTTTTGCCTATATTTGGAAGCGAAAGGAAAACTGTACTTAAAATTGGCACCGCAGGGCCAATTAATATTGCTGTTCTCTTAACAAGAAACGTGCTTGTGTGTAAAGTTTAGATCCAGAGCTGAGTCTGCCTACAATTTAGGGAGGGACAGAAAAGTGTTATAGTTCTGCAGACCGGATGCCGAACTTCAGCTAAGATATTTGGGAGAAGCATGTTGTGGATAGATAGATATCTCAGATTTGAATACCTTTGTGTTTCAGGATGCATTCAGAATTTGGGTGTTGCCTTGTGCTAGTTCCATATTTAAACTTCCTTTGGGGAAAAACAGTGACTTAGTCTTAGATTTTGGTGAGTGAAATAAAGAGAACGCATAACTTTTGAAAAGGCAAGGTAGTGAAAGCTATGTTTATAGAGAGGAGATTATACACAGAATTAATAGAAAGAGGATATGAAATTTGGAAGGCTGTAACTACAGTTTCTGCAGCCCATTAACCACATTTTCTTTATGTGTTCAAATGATAACAGCCAAGAGATGGTCATTGTGCAGTGCACTGTCCCTGTGTGCCAGGTCACCTTCTCAAAAAGAAAACAGCGGGAAGTTTCGCATCAAGAAGGTCAGTTTTATGGCTAATCTTAAATAGTTGGGTATGGTACAAAGAAAGGGCGGGGATGGATGATGGTATCAGGGCAGTCCAAAAACTGGCAGGCGTGCCATGCACATTGTCCTAAGTTTACTGGTCAGGGATCTGAGCAGCTCGGCAGGCTCTTTTGCCTGCCTTCATCTTCTCACTCTGTATGCAGAGAACTGTGATGCCTAAATTACAGTCGCATATCTCACAGCTCCTAACTGTAGTGCTTAATGAGCACACTGTGAACACTCCCGCCCTACGTAGTCAGTAGAGAGACAGACACAGAATTTCAGTGTTAGGACACCAGAGTGTTATTTCAGACTGCCCACAGTGTCCAAATTTAGGCGGGTAAAGGTAAGCTTGTTTAACTAGGAAACCATTATTCCTGCTTGTTTCATATCCCCCTCCTTGTCCCAAGAAGTTAGTTCCTAAAATTTTTCATGATTTCAGCAACACAGAAATATTTTCAACCCTGACCCATTTTTTTTTTTCATTAATTTTGTCTACAGGAAGAAGGTCATACACAAAAGCTTTAATTTATATCTTGATATTTTATTACTAAGGAGATGGTTACGCTGGGAATGAAGATTGCTTTATATTAAAATGTGTTTCATTAAGTAATTTAATTGATAGGTTTGGTATCTCACAAGGCAACTCCCAAGAAAAGGGAATATTTTAAGTTAATATACTATGCATAAACACTTCCCAAGCCTGGATGATAATTGCTCATCATTATGTCTGAAGCAGTGGTCTTTTGGCAGAAACTTAATGACTGTTATTCCACTGGGCAAGATAAGGCTTTGGTATTCACTTAGTGAGTTATTGTCTTAATTCTTTGTGTCTGGATGATCACAGACAATTTTATTAATAATAGATTGGAAATGAAGAATAAGAGGGTCTATTCATCAAAGACCATATCCAAAGGACATACCAACTCTGGCTTGCTGGACTGATTGTTTTTTGCAAGTGATAGTGTCATTTCTACAGCAGATGCCTAATAGCATCTGCTCAGACATCACTGGATTGCATTGTTCTCAGGTAGATGTATGCATCTTGCCATCTTTGCAAATTGTAAAAATAAATTTATTGAATACAAATACATATTCATAGATGAGGCTCCTTTCAGGTAACTGAAGATCTGATATGACTTTATTTCATTACATGACTAGTTATTCCTTGCTTTCCAAATGCAGATAAACTGGAATAGAGAACAATTTGTCATAGAAGATAACATGAGAAGAAAGACTCTAAAAGGTCTTGGAAGTATTTGTACTATGAAGAGACCCTCTATCATGCGTCTAGTAGGCATAGTTATGGTTCCTAGATTTTTCTGAAGGGGAGAGATTTTTCTTCCTCTTTTGAAGTGCGTTAAAGTAGTTGACCTTTTATATACCCAGTATTTGCTTTTCTACATCCTGCACTGAGAGAAGATATTTTTGCTGTTGCTCTGCAAACAGCATCATTTTCTCCAAGAAATAACCATTTATGAAGAACTCACAGGAGGAGTATGTCTTACAGGAGGAGTATGTCTTACAGGAGCAGACATTTGGGGTAGGCATGGGAAAGTCATAAAGTTGGCATGCTGCAAGAGCACCCCATTTATAATGTCTATTTAAGGAGTCCTGTAAACTGTTTCTCATTGTCCTGGAGACACACCCCAGCAAACTCCAAGTTGGGGTGGGATGTGAAACAAGATAGCATGTCACGAAGAGCTCAGGGATGCAAGCACATGCCATTGGGCATGTGCTGGGTATACTGGTCATGTTATAGTGGAAGATCTGAGGTGCTGCAGTTGCCACTGCTGGTCAGTGCTTAATTTCAATACAGTGACAAGGATGATAAGGGCTACAATGCAATACTGTTGCATCTTTACAGCTCATACACAGATCACCATGAAACTGCATCTGCCTAAGTGACTGCAGAAGGTAAGAGAGGTTGTAGTGCTGTGTTGCCAGAGAAATCCAGACACTTTGGTAAGGTCAGCAATGTGCCCTTGCTGCTAAGAAGGCTAATGGTATTCTTGGCTGCATTAGGCAAAGTATCGCCAGCAGGTCCAGAGAGGTGATCCTTCCTCTCTACTCAGCATTGGTGAGGCCACACCTGAAGTGCTGGGTCCAGTTCTGGGACCCCAGTACACGAGAGACATGGACATCCTCGAGAGAGTCCAATGGAGGGCCACCAAGATGATCAAGGGACTGGAGCACCTCTCCTGTGAGGAGAGGCTGAGAGAGCTGGGACTGTTCAGCCTGGAGAAGAGAAGGCCTGGGGGGATCTCACCAATGTACATAAATACCTGAAGGGAGGGTGCAAAGAGGACAGAGCCAGGCTCTTTTCCATGGTGCCCAGAGCCAGGACAAGAGGCAGTGGGCAAAAACTGGAACACAGGAGGTTCCATCTGAACATCAGGAAGCGCTTCTTTACTGTGCGGGTGTCAGAGCACTGGCACAGGTTGCCCGGAGAGGTGGTGGAGTCTCCCTCCTTGGACATCTTCAAAAGCCACCTGGACATGGTCCTGGGCAACCTGCTAGGTGTCCCTGCTTGAGGAGGGAGGTTGGACGGAATGACCTCCAGAGATCCCTTCCAACTTCAACCTTCTGTCGTTCTGTGATCTACCAAATAAGCAAACGTTATACTAATATTTAACAGTTCTCTAGTTCTGTTTTAAGAGCTTTTATTTTTAAGGGCCTCTCATGTTATTAGCTTGGACAGAGTGCATCAGGCACTGGGACTGAACTCAGTCTTGTGAAGCCAGCAGCAAGGATGAGACCAGAAAGCAGTATTTACTAACAGCAAAGCAGTGTAGTGAGACTCAGATCACCAGCAGTGTTGAATTTACAGCAGCATGTTGCAAAAGCAGCTGTTGACTTTGTATTTTGAGATGGTCACGGAGAATGAAGATGAAATGATGACAGTAAATACATTTTACTGTTATTCACAGTGTTTGCAGTGGCCGAGGACACATATGCGTCCATTGAACTTGCAGCTTCCATTGAATGTGAAACTTGTGTGTGATTCTAGCAAACCTGGAGACTTAATGTGCAGAAGAACAGGAAATCAGTCATTCAACCACTGTATTTATTAATTGAACAATTCAGTCTCAGCAGGACTTTGGATTTAACAGAAAAGCCATCCCTGTTATATAAAGAAGCAACTATATTTGACTGGATATTTTCAGGGCTCCAAAAGGGTTTGTGGCTCCCTGGGGCCAGGGTGCCAGGCACTCCCCATCCATCCATCAGGGCAAAGACAAATTATAAGGAAGCCAATCCATGTTCAGCCATTACAAATCCATGTACATGTTCAGCCTACAGAACTTAATGGTGGGTTTGTGGTCAACTTCCAAACCCCTTTCATCTGATCCCTGTTATGAGGGAATTGAGGTCATGCAGCATCTTTGTTGTGACATGATAGATCAATAATATCTCTACTCAGAGTCAAGAACAAACATTTTGATTTTTAACTTAGGAAAACAGCTTTTTATTTGATCTTGAAGTTTATTGGAAGGTAAATAAATGTTGAGCTTGCATTTCTCAAGCATTTGTTGCTGAAAATGTCTTTGTAATCAAGATTTCTGAACCAAAATAACTTGGATTGAACTAAGTTGGAGCATTTTAACAAGTAAACATAACAATACCATCCATGTACAAGAATGTGGGTCCCTGCTTTCTATCATAAATCTCTCTTAAAGTTTTACATGTAATTATTTTTTATATATTACATTTATTATATTACAATTTCTTAAAGTAATTATCTTTTGGTTCTGGTCATTCAATATTCACTGAATGTTGAATTTCAATATTCACCTGTGTGTCTGGGGAGAACAGAAGGTACATACAGATTTTTACTAGGGAGGAATATATTCCCTCCATAGCGGTACTAGGTAACCACGTATCAGGAGGAAGGACTATTCCCCAGCTCTTTTTCAACTCCTTCCAAGCAAATATGGCCATCCAAAGCTCTAGGGAGTCCATCAACACTTACATTCAGAAGATCTAAGGGTTCTAATTATAACCAGTTCTTCACCACTGACACGGATGATGAGGAGGAGAAAATGAGATCTCAGTGTGTACCTTCTGTTTTTTATTCACCTGCAGTGAGTGTCAGAGAGATAACTGGCTTCTATTGATTGCATATGGCACCACTGTCCCTGGATACTAAGAAAAAGTAATATGAATGGCTGATTTGTGTAACCGATTTGTTCTAAATTTGGTACTCATTTCTGGATTAAAGCCTCAGTACACAAATCTGCATGTACAAACTCTCTGGAGTTACTACATTTATGTCAAGAATTAAGCCTGGTGCTCAGGAAAAATTACGCAGTATCTGGAGAGGCATAAAAACACAACAGGACAGAAGTGCATGATAATAAGAAAAAAATGAAGACACAAAAAGGAATTGGTTGTTTGTGAGGTTAACGGAATGGGGCTCTATGGCTTAACCCAGCTGGCCTGGGGGAAAAGAAAAATAGGGTAAATAAAAATATGCAGGAAAGAAGCATTGACAATTAAGTTTTAATGTGATTTGGGCAAGAAAGTTTAATAAGGATCTAATTAAACTTGAGTGTGTTAACTGGCAGGGGCAAAGATATGTAAGGTGGGAGTTCTTAAAGAGCTAGCACATATGTATGCTCGTCTCAAAAATGTATTTTCTCCAAGCAGAATTTCAAAACATGACACTAATTCCAACAGTCGTCCCATTTCCTGGGCCAGATTTTCTTCCCTTTTTTTGAACCTCTGCACACTTTAGTAGCTTCAAAAATGTTTCAGAGGGATAGTTAAATTGTTCAGTAGTTACACTTGCAGGCAGTAGTTAGGAGAGATTTGCAAGCTTGGAAAAAGAGAGGAAAAAAAGTTCTAAATCAAGAAAGAAAAACTAGCAAGAGAGATCAAAGTGCTTCAGGGCAAGCTGTTCTTTATGCTTGAAGCAGGTGCAGCAAGTGATGTAGCTTTGCTGTGCAATGAGGATAAGATAGGCCACTGTGCATAGTCCCAAAGGGACTTAATATGTGACTGTTGCCTAAGCAGCACAGACTGCCTTGCTGTAGCTTATAGGGACTGGAAGAAGATGGCCTTCTGACAAACTTGAGGGTGATGGGGGTCAAAAATGCTTATCAGTCCCTTGAGATTTTCCTAAAGCAATAATGTCACCAATACACTAGTTCAGCTTCTGTGGGTAGGCTGAACTTTGGGACAGAGAATTTCTCCTTCTGTCCTTTACTTAGTTTGCCTAGTGCTCAGCTGAGAAATTGCTCATTAGTGAGTGCTAACACTAGCTTAAGCTCCCAAACTTCTCGTAATTCATATCCTTTCCTCAGAATGTCTGAATGTGGTTTTTGAGCTGCCAGCAGCTCATGAGCTATTCGAGTGAAGTTGCTCTGCTGCTGCTGTATCATGTGGTGAGCTATGGGATAGCACTGGCATGGAGTCTGCAGGATGACCTGAACCCTCAGCCACCAGAGCGATGTGCTGATGCTGACGGTCTTGGGCCACAGAGGGCTCAGGTGTCCGTCTAACCCAGGCCCAGAGAGGAGCAGTGGGACTCCACTGTTACCACCCATCTGTGAACCAATGCTGGATGTCCCTTCTATTCAGCTGTCATGAGGGTTGCTCTCTGCGATATGGAGATTTTGGTATGCTGCTTGTAAGCTCTAAAACATTCCCCACATTGAATAATGTATATAATAAATGTTGCTTTTGATTAAGACAATCTCATATGATATTGCCAAATTAAATTTTATTTATTTATTTATTTATTTATTTTAAACTTAGAAATAAATAAAAATATTGGATGATTAGGATGCACTTGGTAGACTAGACATTTGCATTGCAGAGGGTAAAACATACTGTTCAAACAGAAAATGCAAGCACTCCGCCATGGACAATCAACTTAGTTGCACAACTCACAGTTATGGGATCAGAGCAGTTCACAGTAATATTTCAGAGTTTATAAATCTATATTCCAACCACTGGCTTAGCAGACTGATCCCTACGTTCACAATCATAGCACCAGATATGCCTAACCTACACTTCTGGAAGTCAGTGCAGTTTCACATAGTCTCAGCACTGGTGTCTGTTGGAGCCATCGATCTGCAGTGGCTTTGACTGTGCGCCCTGTGCAGGGTTGCATAAAGCTGGCAGGAGTGGAATCATATGTTCAGCTGCTCTTGATGCATTTTCCCCACCTTAAATTCATGTGGTAAAAAGTGTAATCCATGTGGTGGCCAGGTGGCATGAACTTTAAACCTTCCAAGTGCCATTTTAGCTGTTTCTACAACAAATAGCTTGTCACTGTTTCTTGTATGACTCTGTATGATGTAGAAAATGATCAAAGAAGGCATACGAAACAATAATTTTACTTGAAACAGAAGAAGAAGATGGTTATGAATGTTAGAGTTCATTTTTAGGGGGCAAAATAGTGTTTTAAAAGCATTTAGAATGTAATTTGTGAAGTAAAGCCAAGTCGAGGGGCATTCTTTGAGAAACAACAAAAAACATTGCTCTAGCTTATTACTCAGGACACATTGCTAAACATTTTTAGTGTGATTGTAACAGACCCTTTGTTATTAGCATACATATGAGCAGAACATGAACACTTCAACCTAGGAGATAATTAACACGAGCAGAAAACAACATATCCAAAAGCTGGTCCCTCTCTGCTGTAATGTGTCATCCCTTCTGGGAGGCATACGATGCAGTAATATCAACAAGTATTAAGCTAGGGCTTCATCTCAAGCCTCGGGCTCTGCCAGCCTCTGCATTGCTCTATAAATCATCCTTTCTTCTTAACAGAGCTTGGTTGGGTATTAAGGATGTGTTTATATCTAAGCTTCAAAGTCAACACTCGCTGATACGACTAACTAATCTACACCTCTCAAAGCTAAAGCTGGTTGTTTATTTTTAGGTAGAACAATTTTTCATCTGAAAGTGCTGATTTATCAAAACTGAAGTGTTTCGTGGGAAGATATTTTAGTAAAAATTGAACAGAGCTGTCTGCTGAGGAGGCATGTGTGAGAACCTGCCAGTTTGACTAAGCAAGGGGTCAACGGTAAGCTGACAGCAAGCAGCCCTGGAGCCAAGCGTGTGGCTCCTTGCAAGCTCAGCTCCTCTGTTCCCCATTTTTAAGTATCTCGCCTCAGGGCTGCTGGGAGCCAACATTTAGAAAGGTAAAAACACGAGAAGGTCTGGACATTTGAAAACCATGATCTCAGAATTTCTTTGCTGTGACAACCTGAGTTTTCAGTTGACAGGAAAGAGGCTTTTCTACATTGTTAGCAGAAGAATTCCAGCTTCTAGACATTAATATCTGCAAATGTATGTATGCAGCATTAGCAATCTGTCTTCACAGGGATTCTTAAACCCTACCTGTTTCAAACATGAAAATATAGGTTATGAGACACATAGCACCAGTCACCAAGGGACAATGCTAGGACAGCAGCATGTTATGACCTAGCCAAACAGAAATCCCATGTTGCAGTTACACCTCTTTAAGAAAGGAGTCTAAGAATGCATGCATGAGTAGATGCCATTCTCAGGAATATCGGGGTAAATACAGACCCCTGTCCCACTCCCTCCAGCTCCGGGTTGCTGCATTTAGGACTTGCAGTTTTACCTCATATTTGCCTTTGGACAAAGCACAAACACAGCATCTGCTCTGGTCCCCTGAATAGTGACTCTAAAGATCTAGGGTCAGAGGCTGTGAAATAACTACTCTCAATTCCCTGAACAATATTGCATTGAACTGACTCCTTTGTTCTTACCCAGAGAGACTACTCATCTCTCTAATTTGCTTGGCAGCCAAACCACAACCTCCTACTATTCAACTTACTCTGAAACCATAAAGCATTGATTTGAATAGTGTTTTACAGTGAGGAGTGATATAAAAGAAGAGAGGCATTGACAAAGGCAACCTAAGTACTTGTCTACATAATTACACTGGTGTAATCATACTGCTAAGATAATACTTGTATAACTCACCCAAGATGAGTGTCTTTTTTTTTCCCCCTGTAGCTTTATACCTGTTTTAAAGCAATATGATGATGTAAGTCTTGGCTAGACTACAGTATTGTGATTGCTAGGACTTAAAACTTTCAGTATTTAGGTGCTCTGATCAGCAAAGAATGAAACTTTGGTTGATTCAGAACAGATCAGTGCCTTCTCTCAGACCTGTCCTCCTGGATCTACAAGCACTTTGCATAGCATTCAGCCAGCTCTGCTGTCTTGGTGCCTATATTCAAGCAACAACTATCCGAAGGGAGCTGCTCACTTTCCTAAGGCTTCTGGCCATTGGTTTACTCTAATCCCATGCTGCTTTCCCAGTCTCTACACACTCACATTTGAAAAGCGTTCCATGATTATCAGCCTTTTCTTGAAGTATTTTGGGAAATAATGTCTGAATTTTCATTCTTCATTGGTCAAAATATGCTGTTTTGTACAGCAGCAAATTGGGAAGGAATGTGAGAAAAGCACATGTAAAGAATTGTAGTGCCCAGTATACACTCCTGGTTTCTGATAATCTGCGGTTTATGGATTTCTAAAGACAGAGTTTGAATCACACCAGTCTTTAAAATGAACAGTATTCCTTTCTTTTTATGAGCCTTGAGGACTGTTTGGAGAGGCAGAAGAATATATAGGGGTTCTTCATTTTGGGCTAGATTTTGTTTCTTTAATAGGAATAAAAATTTCCACAGACCATGTCAGGCCATAAAGTTCTTTTCTCAAACAGGATTTTGGTAAACATTTAGCCAGGAAATATCTTATAGTCCTTTAAGTTAATCATATATGGAATTTAATACCGACACAGCAGGAGCTAGAAGGAACCCCGCAGTTTCAAAGGTGAATTTTAGATTTTATATCTTCTTTTTCTATCTTCCTTGTTAATTGATTCATTTTTTATCTTACCATGTGTATTGGGTTTATGTGGTAAAGGTTTGGTACCAGGGGGCCACAGGGGTGGCTTCTGTGAGAAGATTCCAGAAGCTGCCCCATGTCAGATCAGAGCCAGCTCCAGCCGGCTCCAAAAGGGACCTGCCGCTGGCCAGACCTGAACCAGTGAGCGATGTTGTTTGCGCCTCTGTGAGAGCAGATTTAAGAAGGGGAAAAAACTGCTGCACAACAGCAGCTGGGAGTGAGAGGAGTGAGGAACAGCCCTGCAGACACCAAGGGCAGTGAAGAAGGAGGGCAGGAGGTGCTCCAGGTGCTTGAGCAGAAGTTCCCCTGCATCCCATGGTGAGGCCCATGGTGGAGCAGGCTGTCCCCCTGCAGCCCATGGGGTACCACCGCGGAGCAGATCTCCACAGTGCAACCCATGGAGGAGCCCACGGTGGAGCAGGTGGATGTGGCCTGAAGGAGGCTGCAGTCCTTGGAGAGCCTCCGCAGGAGCAGACTCCGGGCCTGACCTGTAGCCCGTGGAGAGAAGNGCAGCGATATGGGCTGACCGCAGCCCCCATTCCCCATTCCCCTGCGCTGCTCGGGGGGAGGAGGTGGAAGAGGGTGGATGGGGGAAAGGTGTTTTTAGTTTGCTTTTATTTTCTCACTGCTCTAGTCTGCTAGTGATAGCAATAAATTATATTAATCTCCATATGCTGAGTCTGTTTTGCCCGTGATGGTAATTAGAGAGCAACCTTTTTGTCCTTATCTCAACCCTTGAGCCCTTGTCCATCGTATTTTCTCGCCCTGTTCCTTTGAGGAGGGGGAGTGAGAGAGCGGTTGTGGTGGAGTTCCACTGTTTAGCTGCGTAAAACCACCACACCATGATACATCTTACATCTGTATAAGTGTGGTTATTACTGGGCTTTTACAGCAGAAATATGGTCAAGTTGTATTCAAATTTGTGTTTAATTTGGGATAATGAAACCACATTTCTGCATTTTTCCTCAGTACTAAGAGATATTTGACTCTCAAATTATAAAACAGTTGGATATTTTACTATTTTAGTATCACCTATTTTCCCTTTTCTATCTTTGAATGCAAATAATTTTTTTTTAAAAGAAAGCCAATGCTGTGAATGTCTTGTAACAACACGTGAACTTTGCACTAGAGCTAAATATAATGTGGTCACATTTCCATAGCTGTGGGAGAATCATCCAAAAAGGTTAGACTGAACTACCATTTCTTTTTGGTTTGAATACACAAAACAGATCAGTACACAGTCAGTGGACATCATCCATTTTGGCCTTAGACCCGTTGGACCACATCCAGAACTAATTAACATGCTTTCCTCCACCTTTGTGTACCTGTCTACTGAGACAGAAAAATCTGGTTGTTGACTACAGAAGCCAAGCAGTGTTATTTAAAACTCCTCACCACGAAAACCTGGAAGTTAAAGCAGGTGGTGGCCTACTTTGACCCTGACCTTCAGCATTGCTGTCATTATTTTTCTTGTCACCCTTACGTGATTGTTGTGATATGACCCAATGTACAGAGCAGTTGTGTTTCTTTGTTTTGTGCTCTTCCCCCTGCCTGTCACCTGTCTCTGGTTTTATACTGAAATTTTCATCTCCCTGGCTAGAGCCAGTGCTGTTGCTCTGGAGGAACAGGGAGGGAGTCGGCCTGCAGTGTCTATGAGCCTCACTGTAGGTTCGTACCCTGAATTCTGGGTAGGAACGGAAATCGGTTTTGATCCCTACCGTTAATTAGTAACATGACTAACATTTTGCCCAAATGTTAGTACTGCAAGTGCACTATTTGCTCCCCATCTTTTTACTGTTTATCCAATTAGAGGGTCAAAGCCATGTCGTGCAGTGAAGGACAGCACCTTAGCCATTCTGAGGAGCACGGTGCAGTCTGGACAGCTGGGCCCTGCAGCCTGCCAGCTAGAGGCAGCTTATGTTTTCAGCAGACAAAAAAACCAGATTGGATTAATTCTGAGTGACCATGATGGGAAAGAAAAAACAAAACAAGACAAAAAAAAAAAACACAAAACACCAACAACAAAACAAACAAACAAACAAACACCAAATAAATTCAGGAGAAATATTAAACTGAAAAGTTACTCTAGTTCTAATTCAATTCCGAAAAATGCAAAAACCACTTTTCAGCCGGCGTTTTGGCACAGCCTTAGCAGGGCTTGTGTTGGCGTAGGGAGGACATCTTGTGGTCAGTCTGGAAAACTTGTTCTCTCCCAGCACACTTTTAGTCTTCAGCTTCCTCAAGGAAGCGAGATACTCGCTGTACCTTCGCTGATAAATTTTGAACCCACTGCATGTTTTCAGCCACGTTTGACTGGGAGGAACAGGCTCCTGCGATGTGGTGGCCTGTGTGAGTTTGTTGAAATGAGGCCAGTAGGAGTGAAGGGCAGCTCCAGCATGCTGGTGGAGGTGGCTGTCCGGAGAGTTCGCGCCCTGCCCCGAGTACCGCCTGGTCCTTGTGGCGAGCTAGGGTTTCTGGCAGGTGGTGGTTGTGGGTGGAGGGTACCTGTTCCCAGCAGAGATTGGGAAGATGCAGGTGCCCAGAGCTGCTGAAAATCTCATTTCTGCAATTCGTGTGCATTTATTCTCTCATTAACGTACAACTGGGAGCCCCATCCATCAGCCCTGAACAAAATGTCTCTATGTGGGCAGCATTTTGTGTCAATCTGCTTCAAAAGAGGCACACAGTCCTGCAGCTCGCCTCAGGAAAAGGGATTAAAAACCTGCCTTGCAAATGTAACCAAGGCAGGGGAGTGGGACAAAGCCTCTGAAGCTGGACGCTGTTAGCATTCCTTAATCAAAGCCTGATTAGTGGGTTTATGACTGTGAACCGAGAGCGGGGCCTGCAGCGTGGGTCAGCAGTGAAAGCAGGCCTTGTTCCAGGCTGGCCTTGCAGAGCATTGAGGCAAGGGAGGCAGCCCAAGCCAGGCCAAACCAGGCCAGGCTGAGCAGGCCCATTCACATGCCAGAGCAGTAACTGGCAGCAGGAGGCAGCTGGGGTTCCCTAAAAACAATGCTGTTTGTGACCTGACTGGGGAGCACTGTGCTGCAGCACACCCGAGGAGGGCTGAGCAGCAAAGCCCCGAGGCTGTCTGGTTGCGAAGTGGGATTGGAGCTAATGTTGTCACCAGTATTCTGTGTTCCTCCTGCTGTCCTCCAACCTGCAACAGGCACTCGGCAGCATCAGGCGCAAGAAGCAAAAATCAATAATTTGTCAGGGTGGGATTGCTGTGTGTCTGCCTCTGCAGATGGAGGTTCGCAGGTACTGCTGCTGCTCATGTCAGACATGCTAAACATGTGCTGCACGGACATTGTGCAGGGACGACCACAGTACACACACGCTGCGGGAAATCACCAAGATTTCTGCTAACAGCCTTCATTTGGGATCATGTGCATCAGTGTGCCACCAATTCTGTATACCCAGACGCATAGAAATCCCAAACAAATATAACAAATCCTCAAAATCCGCTGGATAAACATCTCCAGAGGGAAGAGAGGAATCTGGGGAAACACAGATGTCAGTTTTAATCAGGGCTACAGAAGGATGGAGGACAAGAGCAAAATGGAGGGACAGCAGTGAAAAGCACACTGGGCTTATCAGGGAGTAGGTAATTGAAAGCCCCGCTTTGTGTTTTAAAAGGTATTAGCTAAATCTGCACTTAAGTGTCTATATGCTTTCTCCCTGATCTTCATATGACCTTTTGGGTCAAGGAGTATCTGCGTTGTGTTTGTGTGAAGTCTACCACAAGGAGGCTGATTTTTATCTGTTTTATATCTACTTCTACAAATAGATTAAGAATGATCAGCTGCCATATTTTGACACTCTAGTGCAGAAGGGTGGAATCAGCCATGTGAAGGACATGCTAATTAAACTTGGTAAATCCTGCTTTTTATGGATCTGACAAAAACAAACATGGAAAAAACATACAGCCTTGTGTCTTATCTCAGTTTAATTCTGTATATGGGGCAAACAGATGCACACTTGACTGTTTTAATCACTGCACTCAAACATTTATCTCCATATATCAGCTCACTATAATGGAGGTAAATCTGTTGGGATGATGCTACATTAGGACTTTTGTTGTTCAAAGGTATTTTGTTTAAAATTCTACCCCACAATTCTGCCGTAAGGTCTTTGCTGCAAATTCCAACACTGGGAGGACAGCCACTGTACAGTGCCCATCTTTTATTTCAGAGAGTACTACCATCTCACTGTTTTCTTGCACTCCCCTGCGCCACCTTGTGTATTAACATCTTATGATATAAAGACCTGACCATCTAATTTTTATATGCTTATACAATACCTAATGCAACAAAGTCCTGAGGCTATAGGTACTACCACAGTAGGGCAGAAGTAATTACAGTGGCCATGAACTTTGCTGAGATGATGTACCATAAGCAACATGTCCAGCTCCTGCTGTATTGTGCATCAAAGGATTCTGGACAGAAATCAGAAGTCACAGTCTTGTAATGGAGATTGCTTCTGCCTGCGATACCACCTTGAAACCTTCATCATTTCAGCTGAAAATAACTTGAACATTTATTTAGAATTCTGTACAGATGTAGCTCAGCTGCTGAAGAAATAGAAGATGTTATTAATCTGGCTAGAAAAATATGCACAATAATACCAATGAAAATAAAATTTCCATTTAGCCTGCTTCCATCAAGGATTCAGTTTCAGTAAATAGAACCAGCTTAAGGGAGGCAAACAAGGTTTGCGTCTGATATTGGTATGCCTACAGGAACATGAGCAATTTTCTTTTATTTGTGCATTTTCTTTGATTTCCTGTTTTGTTTCTTTTTTATATTTTACCCATTTTCTACTGTTAAAACTCCTCATGAGGCTGAAATGTAACATTTTCTTGTTTTGTCTTTGATCTTTAAACAGTAAGTTTTGAGCTGGAATTTTAAGATGAGGATCTTTTTGCTTACTTGCAGGTGGAAAGATTATTCAACTAACAAGCCCCTTGGCCTTATTTCAGTCCCAGTCAGCTACATTTGTCATTCAGTAGGCTCCTGAAAAACGTGTTCTTTTCTCCATGATCAGAAACAATTTAATTTCCAGGACTGTTTTTATTTTTATTTTATTTTTTCCTGGTGTCTGTATCCATTTCATTTCACTCTGCACAGTTTGCTTCTAGAGCAGGTTGTACACATTTCTCTCCTCAGAGTGAGATAATGTATGTTTTATTATGAGACAAAATACGACTAATCCACAGGTGATCTTTTGCCAAGGCAAGAAGGGCAAACCACAGGGGCTAGAAAAGCAAATGTGAAAACAGAACCAAACTGCAATGAAACAAACATTCTAGTTGCAGAGAACAGTGATGTCTCTGATAGTATATTACTGCCTGACATTAACACACAGTGCATATCTATCAATATCCTCATATTTATATATCCAATCATATATGCAGCAGCAAACAGACTTATTTTGCACAGTCATGGCCCCAAATGTATCTTTAGGTACATCTGAAATCCCACTAAGTTCAGGCATGGCTTTTCTTGCATTTTACACATTTGTGCTAATGGGAAGTGTGACATTTGGCAGTTCTGTTGCAACCATTGTATCACAGATTCTGCATTTTGTAGTAATTTGGCCTATGAATCAAAACTAGACAGCTTAAAAATACCTGCAGCATACAATCGTACATAGTTTGGGTCTATGTGGCTTCACAGGAAAAATGGTGTTTCATACAGTACTGCTAATGCCCTACAGATAGGGAAATCACTACACTGATTTAGCTCACCTTTAACTTGACTTCTGTTATATTCATCCTATGGCTTTTGCCAGCTCTCACCAGCATAATAGTACAAGAGTCCAAAGCATAAAGAGATGTTAGCACTGTGGCAGACATAGCTGTCATAGTTGTTTCAGAAGCATTGCCTGTGGATGAATGCCTTGCCCATCTGACATGGCAGCTGCTGTACCCATAGCATGAGTAGGCACACGTTAGCTCAGGTATGTTATGGCTGACATAGTTCATAGCCTAGTACATCAGTTAGCACAGTTTTAATTAAACAGTAGGAATAGCTTAAGCTGCTATATCAGAATTTGAAGTGCAATGGCTGAGAGCCAGCAAACAGCTGTTTCTGGTGCCTCACTTTTGGGCAAGAAGCTCCCACAAAGTGATGGGATAGAGATCTGGGAGAATGAAACGCTCCACATACAGGGAAGTTCTTTGGTGTATTTGAACTGGCACAATGATTTTTTGGAAAGCATTTGCTATTGCTGCTGATCCCAGAGTACTGCCCACATGGGTTCTGACAGCTGGAGCTGACCACTGACCAGGCTCTTCCCATCTGTTGGTGGTGCTAATGATGTGTCATCAAAACTGTCTGAGATTGTTTTGCAACAAGCCACTGCACTTTAATACATTTGTTTTATTTCTCTGTATAAAAAAAATTGATTTTTGAAATCAAAGCTTGCAGCCTATTCCCCCATAATGTAAATGAATCACTTTGGTATTCCTTTTTAGATGAATCCAGCAGTTGTGTTAATGACATTTTTGAAAGTGGCTGCTGCCTAATGCTGTGTAATTATTTTTAATAACGATTGATCCATAAAATAGAATTCATACCATTCTTAATACACATTCCAACTAGAAGCAGTGATGGGGTTTGTGCAGAGCATGCATATCAAGAAGTGTCTGAGTCCCTGTTTCATGGATGTATCAAGCCGCTGGCTGCTCTAAAAGTAGGTATTCTCCTTCAGTTTGTGTAGTATTTCAGTTGTGATCAGCTGTAGAGAATTTGGTCTATGACCCAAACAAGAGTCAGACTCCATAGCATGTTATAGAAAATGAAAAGTTAAAACAGTATTATGCATGGATACTTTACTGTCTATTCTAGACAGTAAATGAAAAGAAGTCAAGAGGAAGAGAGACAGTGCTGGGAATCCCCATGCTTATACCAGGGGATGTTCTCTGTGATAAAGTAAGATGCTGTTCTGGATGGATATTCAATTGCTGGATCTCAGGCCAGCGTAACATACAGTCAAAAAAGACTAAATTGTGGGACATTTTATAAATTAAAGGAACTGTATGCATAGCTTTTTATTTATAAGTTGTCTTCATAAAATGCATACTCACTTGTTCAAACACATATTGTTCAAATACTTATATACAGAACATGCCTGAAGGTAGCTATTATTAAAGACAATACAAAGAGGATAGGATGAGGCAGAAGAGGAAAAAGACTTCTCGTTGGTCTCGAGTGAACATGGTTCAAATGTAATAAATACCTAAATAAGCAGTATCTTTTTCCTGTGGAGTGGAGAAAGAGAGCATTCCTTTAGACCCTGCAAAGTATTTATGGCATCTGCTATGGCATGGCGTATATGCAGGGATTTTATTAAGCAGCAGTGTTTGGCCACTGGGACAAGTAATCTAGGCCAATTCCTGCCTATTACTGTATTATTATTCAACTTGTGTCTTTTCACAAAATCCAAGTATATCTTTTCTCTCTTGCTTGAAGAACAACTTCTTTGATGGAAGTTCCATTCTCCTAGAGTTCAAAGATCAGCTGAATGCAGGCATAGGTATTATTTTTAATTTATGCATCTGCTGTTTGAAACTCTTTTAAAAGGCATTGCACATTAACTCTAATTTGGTATCTACAGTTCTTAACAACAGTTGTATTTTAAAAGTAGCCCATTCTACCACAGGAGTACAACAAACTGTGCTTTTGAGAGCTGATAGGTGCATTGGGTTTCAAAGACTTTCCTGGATTATGACATTCCTTTACATTAGCATGTGAACTGCTTTCAAGAGGCTGCCACTTAAAAGGGATCGGTTCAGTTGTGACCTGCTGATTATGCATGGGACCCAGCCCTTTGTTAGCAGGCAGATGCTAATACCCAAAAGACCAAAGCACTTGAACAACATTACCAGCAGAAGAAATAATCTATTTTTTTCCCCCTTTGTTAGATATATAACAAAAGGAAACTAATACATTGGATAGAACATGTTGCATCTGTAACATTACTGCTATTTCTCCTCTGCACGCCTCTGTGGGGGCTTTCCTTACTCGGGGACCTTAATCCTGGAGAGCTCCACTCCAGCCTTGGTCCAGTTGTGCTGGGGCACTTGCTTACCAGCACAGTCTCTACAGCTGAAAACAGTACCTGCAACTCTAATTGGTGGCTTTGTACCAACTGGAGAACCAGCCTGACTGGAGAAACTGAGGATCTAAGATCAAGAAAATGCAGTTTAGTAGAAGGAAATGTAGACAATGATAATAATGCGAAATCAAGCACAAAATGGCCAATGCCTGGCAAAATAGCAGAATTGCAGAACAGGGTCTGGGATTTTTACTGGATCACAAACTGAAAAAATCAGTCAGTAAGATACTGTTGCATAGCAAATCAATCTCCCTCTGGGATGTATTAACAAGAATGTCACGGAACTGAGAAGAATTTACTCTTTGCAGTGCTGGTGTGACAGCATTTGGAGAGGTCAGAGTGCCACACTGAAAGGAAGACATTCCAAAAAAGAGCAGTGAAAATAGTCAGAGGTGTTTAAAAAAACATCATCTGCGAGAAATGAAAGAGGAAAGGATTTGTCACCTCCTGAAAAGAGAGAACTGTGACTGGAGAGAGGTAAAGACTTTCAACCCTGTAAAATTTAAAAAATTATTATAAGAGGACAGTGACCCATCATTCTCTCTGCTCAACAGCACAGACCCAGGAAAACAGCAGCTGAAGTTTCAGCAAACATTACTTTGGCAAAATATTTAGGAAAAAAAAATCAGATTATAAATATGTTTATGTTCTGGAACAGGCTATTGAGGGATGTTTTATCTTGTACCAACATTTTTCAGAGTAGGCTATACAAATGCATTTCTGTTCATAGCGGGAGGCTGTACTGAATGTCATTAGGTCATTTCCAAGCCTGCAGCAGCAATGCCAGGAAGAACTCTGCAGGGTTACCTGTGTGACAAAATCTTCTTCAAACTGTGAAGCTGCATCAGTACATCAGCAGGTCTTCATGCTGCCATGCATGGGCCACTGCACTGTGTGCAGCAACACCTTCATGTTATGATGTTTTAATACCCTTGGTGGTTGTAAATGTTTTTTGAACTGTCAGGTCAGCTCCCATGAGAAGCACAGCCTACACAAAGAGACACCCCACTCCTCTCTGAGGCACAGCAATACTCCCCTGTATCTGCTTTCATAGGGTAAGGACATGGGCTTATGGGGTCTGGAACAGACCTGTGAAAATTGGGACCATCATGAATGTAGCCATTGCTTCCCCAGTGTGTCTATAGACTGACCCCTTTTTGAAAGCCTGCATCTATTTTCCTACCTCCCAGGCTGTGTATCTGAAGTAAATAGAGATGAGCTGAAGGACTTAATGCTGGCGGCCTGGAAGGCAAATAATTCTGTGCCTGGGACTGTAACCAGGCAGATAGCCAATATCAACTTCAGTAAATCAGCAACACTCACTGCTCTCAGCAGAAATCACTTCTTTCTGTGAAAGAGCACATTCTTGGAAATGTACACTCAAAAACCCACTTAGGAACTTTCCAGACAATTAATTTATGTTTCTTTGGCTTTTAACTCTCTCCCCAATTTGGTTACAAAATTTGGGCTGCTCAAAAGACTGCTGTGGCAATCGCAGCAAGAAAACTCAACACGACGACAAATCTGTGCATAGATCTTTTCGGCTTAATGCTTTTTTTTTTTTTTAAATGAGTTGGGGACAGAAAAGTATGCAGTAATGTTTTGATGGAACATAATATACATGTGAATAATTTGTATGTAATGACAAACAGGCTCTCAAATCTGTTACTACTCCTGTTCCTTTGGCAGGCATAAGAGCATGCTGGGTGCTGTACAAGCAAGGAAGAGGTTCAGGTGCCTATTCGGTATGGTGTGTTGGAAACTGCAGGAATGCAGAAAGTCGTGGTCCTGCAGGGGCTCTGTGCAGGTGAAAGCTGACTGTTTAAAAGTCCTTGTCCACACTTCTGCTGTCACCTGGGGATCCCAGGGCAACCAAACTCTATAATCTTTGACTGACTCTTTAAAAGATATCTCTAGAAACTGAAACACTATTTCATGCAAGAAAGGTTTCCTACATTTTGGATTTAGACAGTATGATGGCTGAAATGGTACTTTAATACAGCCTCCTCTTCTAAAAATTGGTTTTCCCAAAATGATCCCAAACTTTCTGAAATAACCGACAAATCCTAATTCCCATAGAACTTTTTATTCTTATTTTTTTTGTGCTATCATTGGTAAACATACCTCTAGGCTGGTGTTAACTGGCAAACTTTTGATGTACTTCTAATAACTTGAACACCTGCCTTTTTTTAAGAGCAGAATAAATCCCACTGAAAAAATATTTATAGTGATCATCAACAATAAGTCTAGGGGACTTAAGAAAAAGTGTTGATCGTTTCTATTGGCCTCCATAACTGCAGTGAGTTTGACTGCAATAAGTCACAGCTCCCAAAGGGACTTTGATTATATAGATTCAAATGCAGAGAGAGTAAAGATAAGTGCAGGAGCTTAAAAGCACTGAATCCTGCCTTAAAATTAACAATCACAAAGGCTATATCTATTTAGAGCTTTGATTTGAGTGAGTCTCTCAAAGCACAGATCAATCATAGACAAGGTAACGAAGCCAATCACCATAATGTCTAAGTGAGGATGGTTATCCCAGTCTTATTGTTCCCTGTATTAGTCTAGAGATATAGTAGGATCAAGGTCTCTTGTTCGACTCTGAGCCATTCCTCCCTTTGTATCTACAAATGACAGACAAGGGACAGAAACAGATATGTCTTGTAGTCCACAGCAGCATATCAATATCCCAATCTGCATAGCACACAACAGGAGTCACCTTGCAGATGGATTAGTGTGCCAGCTCCCTGTTGCAGTTAGGTAATACAATGAGTTACATAAAAGTTAATTAGCAAAGCAAAGAAAGCAGAGAGCCTAGAAAAGCTGTGATGATTTGTTTAAATACTATAATCCTCTGATGTTCTGGAGATTTACGGTGAGACTCATGAATTCCTCTTCTTTAGGGTGGAATATAGGGGACGGGTTACTGCTTGGTCAATTTGACTCTTTAGGTGCATAACTGAATAATCTACAGGGCATACTTGCCAGACAGGGTAATGCTTCATGAATCAGTCCCAGTGCTACATGTTATTTAGTGTCCTTTTGATTGATTCCACAAGGATAACATTTAATAGGACCATCAGATTGCTGCCGAGTTTGGTTAGCTGGGGCAGACCTCCAAAAGGAGAAGCTTGAAACAGTTTGAGAGTACAGAACTGTTTCACAGCTTTTAATGTCTTTGCTTTATTTGCCCGAGTGTTGCAATCCAATAGTTACTTTTATTTTTATAAAATAAAGTACATATTTGTGCTAACCCTTCTATCTTTCGTAATAAGTGTGACCTTTAACATAGCTGTCATATACAGTTCAACCTGATACCACAGACAGGGTGCATATTTACCCTCAAAGGTCTTGCATCCTTTGGGATGTGTACCATCTACTCCAAATGCTGGAACTCCTCTCCAGACCTGAGGAACAAGCTTTAGTCACACTACATGGACTGCTTTGCAGCTTGGTGAGATAATGGCTGTACTTGGGCAACGGTTTCCCTTAATGGGTATAACACAGGATTGACATGGGATTCTGGATGTAGCAGTGTGATACTGTCTGTGTAAGGTGAGAGAACAGTTCTAGCCAACCTGGTGGATATCAGACGAATGTGATGAGAGGAAAGTAGAACCAGATGGCTTACGGACCCCGGAGAGGAGCAGAGCTTCTTAATTTCCACCCAGTGTGGGCCATGATTCAAAGGAACTGAGTCATAGTAATAACTAATACAGCTGTTCTCAATCTTATTTCCTATGGATTAGCACCTCCTTTGCAAAGACGACTGCTGATGCTGATGCTTTTATTAAAAACTCTCAGTGTTCTCCAAGGAAATTAAGCCCTCAGCTGAATTTTTGCTGCTGTGCCTCTAACTCCCCCTGGCCACCTGCTAATCCTGATGTAGGTCTGCAGAGGGACAGAGGACTTATTAGAGACAAAGACCAAAAGTAGTCCATCCAGCTGAGTGTGGGTGATGAGGTGGCAGAAGAAAATTCACTATCTCTACCCATGCTCTAGATGTCCTGTGGTAAAGCAAAATAATTAGTTACTAGGGGCAACATGTGGAGCTTCCAAAGGTTTCAATCCCCCATAAGAGGGTAAACACAGTGGTGGAGCTTTTGGGAAGGAGGCAACTCTAGGGGACCCCAGGCACAAAGTTAGCAGGGTGGGGTTAAAGGGGAGTGAGCAATGAAATTCAGCTGGAAAAAATGGTGATGTTACATTTTAATTTCAGGATCTGGGCTGTATGGCCTTTGGCTTGCCACTTGACACCTTTGGGCTTTCACCTGTTGGTTGCAAAATCCCCTCCTGGGGGATACACCACAGATCCCAAAGTGTTTTTTTTTTTTTCTCTGAGATCTCAATGTCAAAACAATACATTGCTATAAGAAAGTAATGTTTATTTAAAAAGCGTACAACTTGAAAGAACTGAAGACCTTCAGTATTTCAGCTTTCTGTCCAGAATTGTGGTGCTAATGCAGAGACCACTGTGGTTTCATGAAACAGAAGAGGAGGAATGCCATAATCCCTAACATTTTTCTCTTCCACAAAGGGAAGGGTTGGAAATTGTACAAGCAGCCACTGGATGGCAATGTTTCACACACAATTTCAGTTTCCAGCGATTTAATAAGACTTGGAGTGCAGGTGCTCATCTGATTAAAACTTTCATCCAAATCCTAGTCTAACAGTCATTTCAATTCCATGTTTATATTGCTGACAAAAATTGAACTGACAGTTGTATTATGGAGAGACTACTGGCTCTGCATAGCTAAGGTTGAAACTTGTTTTCCATTATAAACTCAATCTTGGCCTTACCTCTGAAATTCTCAGTAAAGACCATTCCTCTTTCACCTAGTGGGCCCACAATGAGTAGCAAAGAGAGATGTTTTGTTCACATTTCAGATAACTCCAGCAAGGTATCCATTTGGTTCAAGTCTATGGACAACTGGATGTTAAGATACATTTTAACTTTTTTGCTACCTTATGCAGTGTCTCCTCTGTGAAACTTCGTATGAAATTTGAGAATCAGAGGACATCATGTGCTGGGGCTGAAAGGCCACTGGGTAAAATGTGAAGTTCCTCCGGCTGAATCCATGCTTTTTTCCTTATGTTTGCCTGCAATGGAAATTCACCCATCCAAGTTTTTCTGAACATTTTCAGAAAATGAAAACCTAGTGACAAGTAACACAGTGACAGGTGCAAGTATTCTTAGGAAGCAGGTTTTTTACACTCATCTGTCAGTATTCATGCTGAAAGCACTCACACCTGGATTCAGCTGGAAAACAAGCACAGTGCAAAATGGGTGACTTGGCTGGCAAATTACAGCTGACCAACATGGTTCACAAAGAAAATGCTGAATGCTTAGAGAACTAAGGTAGCATCTGTCTACTGTTCTTTTTTTCTTTTTCTTTTTTCTTTTTTTCTCTTTTAAAAAGAATAGTGTAACACTTTGGGAGACAAAATGAAATAAAGTTGAAGAATCTTGATCATTAGAAGTACTTATTGTGAGAAAGGAAAACAGTAAAAATCACTGACAGTATTATTTACTTTGACTCAGTTACTGTCTTACAAAAGGCTCCTCTCCGTATAGCTGATCTTGTTGTCTATTGCTAGCCAGCACATACCTGACAGGTATGTTATATGTTAGGCAAGAAAACAGGAAATCACCATACCCAGGAAATCATTCAAAAATTTTTGTTTCTTGTTTCAGTACAGGTTTCAGTAGTAATTCTGGCAATTATGTTTACAGTGCATTCCTTCCTGTCTGGGCCAGTTTAATACGGTGTTTACTGGGTCAGAGGAAACAAACTCCTTTGGAGAAGTATTGTCTTGAACTATTTCTTGATGCTGCCATCATCCAGGAACGGATATGCTTTCTACTCTGCCACCAATTTTGAGCAACAAGCTTTTCAGATCTGCCTTCAGAGAATTCACAGCATCTCTAGATGGGAAAAACTCAATCACATTCTTGTATTTGCACAGTCTTTGAATCCTCTGCTTTACTTCTAGAGATCATAGAGAATGTTCCTAGCAGATTTTGTGTAACAGATAAAAAGGTACACAGAGAGGAGGACTGAAAGCCTGGTATTGCTGTAGAGGAGAGCTAAGGTTAGAGCTACACCTGAAGATCGTTTCCACTTTCAAGTAGTCTCAGTTTAGTCTTAAAATGTGTTCCCTAACTTCTCAATCGCTCTCTTAGAGAATTAAAGTGCTCTTATATTTTCCTTCTCTGATACTGACAGGCACTCTCATGCTGTACACAAGATTCTATCTGGGAAGTGCATGACTTCTCTTTCTTTGCTGCTGTGTACAGCTAAATTTAGAAGGTGAATCTGTATTTGATCAAGCCATTTCATACTTGGCACTTCCACTTTTTTTGATCATGAATGATGGTATGCCACAAAACTACAAAAACTGTTATAACGCAAACCTAAGGTACCACCAGACAGTAAGGGAGAAAATAAATTAGACTTACGTTGCCTAGACCTTGCTGAGAAAATGATGCAACCTAGTCCTAGCAGTAGCATAGTGATACCATTTGCGTCACTGAAATTCATTTATAAGGTCGCCGTTTCTCTAAGGAAAACTGTTGCTTCAGGTGTTAGTCATCTGAGTGTGAATATCTGTTTTGACAGGACTTTTATCAGTTTGCATATATGTCAGTCAATTATTTAAAAAGGGCAACATTTTAAAAATAACTATAATTGTTCATGCAATTAAAGCGGATTTTTAAAACCCTGAACACATTAGCCAAATATGTTTTACAGGGTATATCATAAAGGAATTTTTATTAACAAGCATCTGTTGATGGCCCAGGAGCTCAGGTTCTTGGCTGATGCAGTAGGTCAGTCATACAGAAAGGGTAAGTCTCAATGGTACTCAACAGCCATTTGCATAAGCTGCTTAAAATACCCAGGACCTGATTTTTGTAAGGGTATGATTTTATTGAAATGAGTGAGTTCAAGCCATAGGTCTAACATACAGCTGCAGCTATGCATGCAAATCTGGCCCCAGGAATTCACATTACATGTTCTGTATATGGGGAGCACACAAATAGTGATAACCTGTTAACATTTTAGTCTAAATGCCTTGCCCTAAATCAGGAAGGACCTCTTTGGCAGAGACAGGGAAATACTTTGTGCTACTGAAGATTTAAGTAACTCTGTCCTTTTTTGAAAACATCAAAGGATGCCTATCTGGATCAAAATAGAATATTTTATTTTGGGACCTTGAATCATGACAGACTGCATATTGACACACTTGGGTACAAATCACAATGAGAGTTGTCCCTTTGTATCCCTTCAAGTAAAGAGTAGTTCCTGAATGAACTAGGCATACGCTTGAAGCCAATCATGCAGATTTAAGTCTTCAGCATCAAGCTTCTATCTCGACACTGGATTTCTTTCAGTATGTTGCAGTGGGCTCAGATTAGATAGACTTAGAAAATATAGTACCTTCAATTTTAATTTTTGGCAAACCACTTACTGAAGTCATCAGCACTTTGCCTGAATAAAGAGTGTAATATTTTCCCCACTATTTCTGGTAAGGCAAACAAAAAAAGTAATCTTCTCCTGTCATCAAAGAATATATTTCTAAAACACCCTCCCTGTAGAAGCACATAATCAACTCTCAGTAGGAAAATGAAATTGAGTTAACACAGAGAACAGTGAAGAACAGTACTTCCACGAGTAAAACTTGGGGGTGACTTTAAGGCAGACAGAAAAAGAGCACTTAAAATAACATATCTAGAAAACATTTTTGCTCACGAGAATCTTCTGGATATAAGCACTGTATTTCCTATGGAATTAAAAAATTAAAACTGCATTGGGAAATTAATGTCCCACTATAAATATTCTAAGAGGCAGTAGTCAGAGTTTCTTAGAGTGAAACCTGCCATCATGACCAAACACAGAAGTGGTCCAGAAACACTGTGAAACAGAATGTAAAATGTGACTGGAATTCTTCAGTGTGACTGCTTTCATTGTACTGTGAAGTTGACTAGATGTGAGGGAGATGGACTGATTTGAAAATGCAGTGAAATCATAATATAAATTGTTGCTATTAACTTTCTTTCTTTCTTTCTTTCTTTCTTTCTTTCTTTCTTTCTTTCTTTCTTTCTTTCTTTCTTTTTTTTTTTGCCAATATTAGGGACATCAAAATGACTTGAGAGAATTCATTTACTTCCTATTGAACATCACAATGTCCCGATACTTTATTCACATCAGATTTGTTAATTTTTCTGTGTACTTACATCTGTTTAGGAATAATAGTTATCAAATCCAAGAGTTCATCAAATAATGGGAAAGTGAGAAGAAAGAACAACACTGTGTGGGAGGACACATAAGACCTAAAATACTGTTTAGTGCTGAGTGCTTGTATGGCTGGATGGATATAAGCGCTACCAGGATGGACACTTAACTGTTCCAGGAACTGACAGCTACCCTGCGACTGAGATTTCAAGAGGACCTTCAAGAAAAGTGGGGAAAAACCATCAGGGAATTACTGACCTATTAGAGAAATGTCTTCCTTTCATCATCTGTTATCTCATCAGTGCAGCACAAAGGTAGAGATTAGAAGACAGCTGAACTCTGTAATGCAGGACTGGTGTTTTCCCTCCAGGCTACTTTAGGAAAATGGTGCTTCTCTCCTCGAAGTGTGACACCTCCAGGTGTCAGGGATGTTGACACCAATATCTTCTACCAAACCTTTTAATGGAAGAGGTAACTGAAAGGCAGCATCACTGGTGAGTGCTAACCCAACCCCCTTGCTTCAAGGCTGAGCGAGGGCTTGAGGGTGTCAGCAGGACTCCATGCCTGTGATTCTTCAGAGCTTCAAAGGCTGCTCCGCTGGCCCTGACAGCCTGCCCCACATCTTTGACTTGTGCATGATATGCCACCACAAGGCACTCTGCCCCGCCAGCCGCTCAGTGTCAGACTGGTGTGGACAGACAAGTGTTTCTGGTGGTTTTCTTCTCTTTGACCAGGAATGGAGGCAGTGGGCAATGAGGGCATGTCAGAAATACATTCCTTCCCTGCCTTGTGACAGCTGTGAGAGGAACAAGAAGATCACCTGGAAATAAGATGGGGAAAACAAAAATGCTTGTGAACAAAGGAGCAAATGATGCAGAATGTGAAACCTAGCACCTCCCAGGAAATCTCATGAGGCCACTACTTTTGCACCAAGAACAGGAGGCAGAGAGCCAGAAGCTTGAAAGTGTTCACATGGAAGCTGCCTTTTAGTTTTATTTAGCTGCACTGGAAATTAAATGTGGAAAATATAAAATATTTTAGACTTTGGCAGAAGCTTATTTTTTTCACAAAGGGAAAGAAAAAAAGGGAGAGATTCCTCAGAAAACTTTTAAAATTGAGAGGATATTTTGGGGTTTTGGAAACCAAAGATGAAGTGTATTGAAGGCTGAAAGGGAACAATTTTGGGGTTAGTTATATTGTCAGCAGCAACTGTGTGTTTTACTAGAAGGCAAAGGTTTTCACAGCTATTCTATGCACCTCCATTTGCCAGCAAAATGTTTTCATCCATTTCTTTTAATGACCTTGCAACAGTATCTATTAAACTCTCTTATTTTGTCATTACCTGCTTTCATTATTTTGGTCCCCACAAAATTTTGCAAAGGGGGTCTACAGAAATGTTTTTGTGGCAGAGAACCTCTGACCAGCTTAAAAGGAGAAGGTGGCTCAAGCAGTTTGTCTCAAAAGTGTCAGAGAATCAAACGCTAAATGGTTGTGTCCCCTCACTCACTGCTGCTCTGCTGCTTAAACTGCGATTTGAGGTTCTCATCTAGTTTTTGGAGAAGACAAGATTTCTGGTTGCTATCTTATTTTGCTATAGTATATCTTCAGCAGTGGCATAATCTCTAGCTCTGCTACCACTTAGCAGTTCATATTTTTAAAAATTATCCCTTAAATTTTAATCTACTAAATGGCTTCTCTTAAACACCCAGTGGAATTGTACCATTTCTTAGCTTTGACAGCATCTTGAAAAAAATCTTTATGTCTGTAAATCTATAAAGAAGGTCTAATTTCCACCTTAATTCCAGACACAACAGAATAAAGAGGAGACTGTATATCTATTTTACTGATGTATAAGAGACTTAAAGAAGGTAACCATTGCAGAGATTGATTCTGCAGCCTCAGCAACTCTGAAAGTAAGTAGGAGGTTTAAAATCACCAACTTCAGCATTTTCAGAATCTAAAAAATTGTTGTGAAGGTGAAAAACATCTCTCAGACTGGAGTTACAGGGAGCAGCATCTGTTACATTATGACTTATGAATGATGATAAGAGAAGAAAGAACAAGGAAATAGGTTCATATATTTAGGAAAGCTTTATTTTGGATCTGAGGAACTATTTCTCATATGAAAGAAGGGAAAATTACTATATCATGTCCAAGAAAAGTGTTTGTTACAACAAGCCTTGTTTGTTTTTGGAACAGAATAGTCAGTAAAATGTTTTTGTGGAGAACTTAGTGTTAGACATAGTATACACAATCACAACCTTGTTTTGGATGCTTAAGTGGCAACAGAATTTGAAGTGATGCCCTGGGAGAGCCACAGCATAGTGCTCCAGTGGTTCTTGAGCCTTGAGCTGAAGCCTGAACCAGGTTCCTTGATCCTCAATCTTTTTATTCTACTTTGCTTTTCTGTGAGGTGCCACTTGCTTGTTGTGCTGCATAAACAAACAAACACAACACCTTCACTGATCAGGACAGAGAGAGGTAAAAGTGCATGTTGATAACATTGAAATGCTGAGTGAGTTTTCTTCTGCGTTACCAGCATTAGCTTGTCTGAGGAGTGGTCAGAGGCAAGTCACTGAGATGCAAAAGCTTCTATCGATTAACTGCACTTTGTTTAAGGAATTTGCTTCTTGGTTCTTCAATCCTTTTGTACAAAATGAGGCTGATGATGTATTTGCAGACAGGTCAGTTGAAGACAGTGGGGATTGCCTGGAGAACTCTCTAGGGCAGCTCTGGTAATGTTCCTGCTTGTGGGTTTATGGGATTTTTATGGTAATATTTAAAAAATAAGATAATTCGAGCAGGAAAAGGACGATCTTGTTCAGTGAGTCCAGCCCACTTCTACATGTTGCTTTTTGTTTTCATATATTTCTGAGTTTTCCATTCAAACAACACTGTTTATTGCCTCCATTACTTTTAGAATTTGCATAATTTGTATGATGGACAATGTGAAGAGGGATCTTTGGGTGTCTTATTGCCTGCATTAGGATGTTGCCTTTATATCAGCTTGTCTGGTGTTTGGTGGGTCTGGGAAAAGGTTGATCATCACGCATTTGCACTTCTTGTTAGCGGTTCTGAAAGAGCCCCACAGGAGAGAGAAACAGGTTTAAGATGTTTCTCATGAGAAAATTAAGAGATCACAGTGACTATAGTCACAGCTAAGGACCTCCAAAGACAGTTCACTCCTCAGACCAGCAAGTAGTCCATGCTGACTTTGCAACCAGTAGGGCAACCCTTCGATGCCTGTAATTAACACCTCTCATTTCCGCCGGAAGGCTGAAGCAACGTTCACCCACCAACACTGGAGAGAGGATGAGCGAGACCTACTTATACACAGCACCTTTTCCCTTCAGTAACTTCTTTTTTACATTCAAAGCTACCAGCTGAAATACAGCCATACACCCTGGAGCCTATTGGATTGCTTTGCCAAGGGGCACTCTTGTTTGCATAATGGGACCAGCTGGTCATGGCAGGTTATGTGATGTGGGCAGCTGCCTCTTTTCAAACAGCTTTAGCGGCTCCTAGCCCTTGCCAATTGCAAGGGTGAGATGCAGGGTCCTTAGGGAGCTCAGTCTTTATTAAGCAACCTGGAGAAACCCTGTTGTTTTAAAAATCTGAAGCAAATTAGAAGAGTGATTGACTACTTCATGGCCAGCTCTACCACCATTTCTCCTAATCCAGAGAAAGATGAGCAAACAGAAGGGTGTAAGGGGGGGTCCTACTTTTCATATTTTTTTAAGTGTCAAAAATTTCTTCCCCAAATCTTTTGTGCATTGGAGTAGGTCACAAAGAGGTGTTGGAAACATTTACTATTTTCCAGCCTGGTGTTAATTATGTAAGTCACATGTGTTGTTTCTGCTCTCTGATTGAGTGATTTAGGTAATCAACCCTGTCAATGAAAATTATAACAATCAAACTTAAATGTTTTATTTTGTTTGTTTGTTTGCTGAATATCTCAGAATCCAAAGGTGAAAATCAATGTTTTGAACATCAGTGGAAGTGAAGCTTGACTGCATGAATATTTACTGACAGCAAAGATGTCAGATTGGCAAATCATATGAATCAAATTTGGTTTTGCTTGTTATTATTGTTGATAATAGCTGGTTGTGTGACAGTATTCCTTAATATTCTTTCAGTGTTCAAAACACAGCGAAAGCATACAACTAAGTGATAGTCGGATCCTCAAAGAAGTTACAATATAAGCATAAAACATAAAGGTTTTACTGGCCTTGGGACAAATGTTTGCAGAATTTCCCTCTTTTCTTCCTGTCTCCTGTCTCTCACATGCAGAAATATATTCTTTTCGCAATTATAAGAACCACTCTGAAAAATTTGATTTAATGTTACCACTATATATTCCCCAAGATAGGGCTGCATAAAGCTTTTAGTTTCTCTAACTTCTGCAGTGCTTTGTTTTAGACAGAAGAGAGAAATCAAATCACACTAATCACATTTCTGTGATGTCAAAAGATTCAGTTATATTTTTGATATGGTTCTATAACTCATTCTGCAGAGGGATCTGCTGCAAAAAAAATGTGCTCTGTCTTAGCACTAGCGTGGAAATCTATCATCTCTAGTAATGGTTTTGGTAATTTATATAGCTAAGAGGGTTGGGTAAATATCTGTAAAACTTTTCTATGTATATTAACACCCTTACTATTAGACTCTGTTTAAAACTTTCCAGCTATAATAATCATTCAAAGTTGAAACTTCAGCCACTGAACTCACTGGCAAGATTGCTTATTGAAAGCTTGTATTTTGACAGTTTTCATAAATTGACTCATAAATTCATAATTAAAAAAATACTGAATTTTAAAAATTGAGCTTTTAAACTAGAAATACTAGTCTAAAAGTTATGATATGTAATCAAGGTATAAAGAGATGCCAAGAAAGTTACATGCTCAATCAAAAACGTTGGAACATGACATCCAGAGTGAATCCTGTCTCTGGATTACTTAAACTGCAAACAAGGAATTACTCAGGGGAAGGTATTCAATACAGTGAAGCAACACATACATTCAAGAAAACTGTAGTCAAATAATAACAAGGGAAAAAAATTATAAGCATCTTCTCTACTTGTAAGACTTGTTTGGCACTCAGATACAGCATCAGCCTCGGAATAAACAGCAAAGCGAAAGAGATTCAGCAGCCTCAGCCAGCAGTGTCTAGCAAAATGCATAACTCCTACGTTACATGATGTGGTTGCAGTACCCTCCATTTAAGCCAGTGTTATTTCCATCCATGCAAGGATCTTTTTTTTTTTTTTTCCTAGTAATTGAAGAATCTCATAACACAGGCATTCACAAACTGCAATGTTAGAAGTGAAAGAAGTTCATAACCCTTAGCAAGATTACAGCAATGAAATCAGAGTGCACAGAGACAGACGATACAGAGCCTGGTCAAATGCCAGAGGAAATCAATGGCAGATAATCTGCAGGCTTCAGTGGGGTGGGATTGAAACCAGGGCATCTAATCTCAAATCTGATCCCCACTTTGTCTGTGAATTTGGGCAAATTATTTCTAGTTTATAGCCTTCATTTCTTTCTGGAATAGTTGTGAGGCTTCAGCTGGTGCTTCAGCTTTCAGAAGAGTGTCTTAAATGAAAATATGAACAATTTCAGAAATATAAACCAATACCGGCAACACAAAACATGGGCTTTTTATCTTAATTGAAAGCGAGTAGCAACAAGATGATGATATGTATAAAGTATATGAGAAGTGTACTTAAACTTCTGACTTATAGATACAATTAGAAAGAGAGATATTGAGGGAGTAAAATGAAATAAGGTAAGGGTGCTGAAGAAAAGCAATAAAACATCCAAACCATCCAAATGCCTGCCATGTGAAAACTTTCCCCCACATACACAGAAAACCTACAGGTACTGAATATATTGGCAAAACAAAGGGAGAAGGACATTTCAAAGCAAGCAGGTGCTTGCAAAAAAAGCCAGTCAGAGAATCTCGATGAATAATAATATGACTACTTAGCACTTAAATAAAGAAGGAAACATTTTTGCCAAGGGCTCAGTAGTAGTGAAACTTAGCAAAATTGTGACTGAAGAACAGGGAGCATTGTCAACATGCTTATCAAAAGGTTATTGGATTTCACAGATGCAGGATCAGGATTAGGATATTAAAAACTTCCCTTTTTGAGTCTGAATCATCCATATTTCTAGCCCCACAAGAATGCTCTACTAAGATCTAATTAATCCTTCACATTTTTCAAATACATATATAGCTGCACGCTTTTGAATTATTTTAGCCTTACCATTTTTTGCAAATGAGGAATCATTTCCTAAGACTGATAAAGCCAAAAGAACATTTTTATCGAATTGGGATGATTCATAAAACTGTATTTTACAATTGTATTGATATTGGGCAAAACATTGCTCTGCACTCAGAGAAAATTCTGTGTTTTCCAGTACTGATCACATGTCCTGAAATGACAGTTTTCTGACAGTTTTTCTTTGTTCCTGAACCACCTCTTTGCAGGCATGTTTTTAGGTGCTTTCACTGTCTTTTTTTTTACTACATGCAAAACATTCTTGAGCCAGTAAGCCAGTTCACAAGCGTATTTTTGCCAAGTATTTCCATGCACACAAGAATACACGTCCCCTATTAGCACTTTTGTCCTCTCACTACAGGACTGTGAAAACTCAAAGCTGTTTTTATATAGATCAATTCTCCCTATATACTAATAATTGATATTTTAACAATGCATTGTTGAGAAAAAACTGTGTAATGTGAGATAGGTGTACACAGCTACACTCATGTAAGTTAGAGCCAGTGTAGTATTTTACCAACATTCTCTGACAGCTACATAATGAAAAACATGTAGGACAACAGCATTTAATTTTTTTAAAGGGCAGAATTCTCTATATGCTAATGAAATCCTGAAAAATGTGACTGACTTATTTGAAATTCACATGAAGAGGGGCTGGTTTGTCTATGATAATGTTGTATAACCCAAAAGGACTCCATCTGACAGCTGTTGAATAGCATATGTAAAAGATGGGATGTGGGAGCAGTCAAGTCCATTATAACCTATATTGATGCCCCCCTTTGGCAATTTTACTGTAGAAATCAAGACTTAGTGTGCCTGCAAATAATTGCCTTCTCCTCACTAGAGGTAGTCCTTCTGTTCTGGGATAATACTCTGCGGACAATGGCTATGGGACTGCTTTTGTCATGCTCCTCATGCAATCTGTATTTGACTGACAAACAAAGAATTTCAAGGGCAAAAGTTCAGGTTTTTACAAGTACTAGTTGTAAACCCACAAGGTAAAATCCTCATCTCATACATGTCAAGGTACTCTGCTCTCCCTCATGTATGAGATAGCTCAGAATGTGGGTAGCAGAGAATAATGACTACAAGAACAGTTGTGTGGCTCTGAGATGAGACTTTAGCTGTGAGAACACTCAGTTCATTTAAACAGCAGAGGAGTCATTATCCCGCCGCCTGTGACAAAACTTTAAAGGCTAATTTCATTTCAGTCTTTTTGTCTGCCTGTGGAAAATGAAGCGTTCCAATTCCTGTTTGCTCTGATTTGCCTGAGCTGGGTAATTTCAGGCTCTCCATTTCCTAATTTTAACAACAATTAGACCTCTTGCTGAAGTGGCTTGGATTTTTACAGCTATACCTTCATACGTGAAGGGCTGTGGGAGGCTGCAAAAATAAAAACAACTTGGTGCCTTCTCCCACATGGAGGGCTGCTTAGATTACTGCTTTTGGAACACTCCCTGCCCCAGTGCATGTGTTCAAGATCTGCTTTTTCTAGAATGAGCTGGTCACAAAAACACAGGACTCAAAAGGACAAAATTGGAAGTTGCCTGCAGGCACACGTGGCCCAGGCTCTTTGCCTCTCCTGTGCACCGTAAACCATTCTCCAACACTCCGTAGCAAACTGCGGTAGAAACAGCAGAAGCCTCAGAAGCTATTTATTGGCCAGGAAGTGAATCGGGGCATCAAGACTGCCTTGGATTCTTCCAAAAACAAGCAGTTTGTCTGGTGAGAATGTCTCAATGGTCCTGAACAGCGGTCTGTTCCTTGCAGGAACAGGAGAAGTAAAAAAAATACAATATGTCATGTTTTCTCTCCGCTCTGCTTTGCCTCTCCCTGTTTTCACAGAGACACGCTCCCCTCATCTTTTCAAATGCTGATATTTTTGGTAGTCTCATCCAGCTACCAGTAGACTCAACTGTGTTTTAGCAGACAGACGTGGGACTGAGTGACCAAAGACAGTGAATGGAGCTCTTGCTGGGGAGAGGTGCCGGTGTTTGAGCTGATGTCATGTTTGTGCTGGGATGTGGGTGTGAGATCAGGTGCAAGTTATGCTAGCTTAGACTCTCTCTGGCCTCAGGTCATATTCACTAGGGATGTATTTTCGGAAATGCTTAGCATCTATCACTGGGATCTGATTTTTAGAAGTGCTTCCAGGTAAGCACTGAAATAAGCAGATAGATTTTTAAAAAATTCAAACTCTTGGGCTGAACTCTTCTGAAATTCTGGGTGCATTTGTGGGTGGTGAGTATTTGCGGATCTTTCTCTGAGAGATTTTCAAAAATGACTCTGAATCTTGCTGTAGAATAAGAATTACAGCTGAATTTTGTTTTTCCACATCTAAGGAACAGTACAGGCAGATGCTGCCTTCTCATCCTATGATGACTTGACTCAAAAGTAAAATGAAAGTTGGTCTATCTGTGGCTTACTTTATCCGTTAAAGTGGGCCAGATCTAAGATGGGCTGTTCAGATAGGATCTGAGCAGTTAGCTCAAAGCCTCTTGGGAAGTTATGTGCCATTTTTATGTTATTCTGTAAACACATGCATGAGAAAGCTCCTGGAGGAGCAACTTGTTTGCTACACATGAATTGTCATTTTGGTCTTGTCCAGGTCAATAAAAAACTTCTGAGAGATCTGCTAATGTGCTGCAAAACCTGTTAGTTGAAGATAGTAATTCTGGAGTGTCCCCTCTGGGTACTCTTCTGGTTCCTGGAAAGAAGGGAATCATTCACACAGGAAGATATTAACAAAAATGAGAGACCAATAAACGCACCTGTCACTGTTCAGCAACAGCTAAAATTAATTCAGAAATCCAAACAATCTGTAGAAAACTGAACACAATTATATAGGAAATTAAGTTATACAGTTGCCATGACCTTTAATCAATCATTCCAGCTGTTAATGTTAATTTTGTGATCTGAAAATCATAGTTCTATTTGCATTTTAATGGCTGTTAAATGAGAGTCATCAGGAAGAAATAGTGGCAGCTTGGCCTTTTGATACCAAGTTCTTCCTTCCTAATGTGATTTGGAAGATTTGGAATTCCTCTTCAGAAAGGGTTTTGTTTCAAACCGCGGCAGGCGTAGGGAGCCAGCTTTGCAGAGGGAAAACAGGCAACTCAAAGCAAAATCCCCTTTTAATCTCATTGTAGCTACAAACAGATAATAAAAATCAGATATAAAGCTGTAATGACAATTTCATTGCCCTCATACTAACAAAAACTCTAGCACTTTTTCCAGAGATATATGCTATTTTAATATTTTTTGCAACAGCAGGATTTTTGTCCCTAACAGAAATTTTTGTCAAATGGGACAAAAAGTGAAAATGAAATAAAATCCAGCAAATGCAATAAAAATACTAAATAACTAGAGATCTAGGGTTAGCTCAATTTGTTTATTTTATACTGACCTGGCCAAAGTGTTTCATAAAGGATTGTCTTATAAAATAAATTCTACTAGTTGGCTTATTTTGCAGATAATAGCATTAGTGGTATCACATTAGATCTAAACTCTATTTAAATCAGATTCCCACGCTGGAATAACTGTGACCTTGTTGATTGCTTTAATTTTTAATAGGGTCTAAATGTCTGCCAGCCTCTTTTGCTAGTAGTTTCCATTTTAACATTAATATGTTTTCTTATTAATATAAAGACCTTCATTGTTACATGACAATTTATTTGTATGCAAAATGCATAAATCTGATTAAAATGTGATGTTCTGCTCAAATCTTCATCTAAATCTCCTAGGAGACAGTCCCCAGGTGAATCTTCCTTGGTTGAAAAAGGACGTCTTGGAACTACATGTTCAGAAAGGAAAGCAGTGAGCTGCAGACAGATTTCAGCAATTGGAAAGCAAAGTATTAACAATGAAAGAAGAAAATGGTTTAGTTCTATCCAAAGTCCTTTTTATTTAAAACAGGTAAATTGTAAGTGGAAGAAAGTTTCAACAGATGTTTTTAGGCTGAGTTTCAAAAAGGATTGAATAGCAATAGGAAAGAGGAACATTGATAAATGCTCTGCCTTTTATCACACAAGTAGGACTTCTGTCCATAAAGGCAGTCTAATTTGAATGCATTGAACAGCACACCCTCTTCTTTCCCCAAGCAGAGAACCTATGCATTTTCTGCTTCTACATTACTTCTACAAATAAAACGTGCAGATGGAATGCATGCTAATGGGGCTCATGTCTGAAGTCAGAGCAGTGACTGATGCAGGAAGTTGTTGCGGGGCAGGACTCCCATCCTTACTGTGACAAGCCCTGCCCTGAATTCATATGCAGACATACTGTTGCCCTTCAGACTTCCCAGTTTAAAATTTAACCAGGAAACGAGGCAGGTCCTAGCTTTGGCTGAAATGCAAATCAAAAGCAAAAGCTTCAGGATATTTTGGTTTTGCTGGACTTCAGGAAACACACTGCCTTAGAGACCCAAGGATTTTGCTGGCTGTCCAGTAATGTTCTGATCTGCAGCAAAGCTCTGTATAAAGTCAGCTGTGTCGTGTTATGTGTGCATGTGTGCATTTGTGTATGATGTGCCCAAATGGTGATAGACAGAGATCCCAGGTCTGAAGTTTTGGCTTCACAGAAGTCAGTGAGAGGTTTGCCACCAGTTTTGGCGAAACCAGACAGTCACTCAGCAGTCTGAAGTCCTTTAGTCCAGACTGAGAGTGGGTGAAGTGTAGGGGACTGAGGGCTTCTCCACACTGGTGTGTAACATGTGTAAACTCTAAATCTGGACAGACTTAAGAATGCTTGGCATGAAAAGTTAATTTATTCTCCAAGTTTAGTCAGATTCTAATGAATCTGCTCAGATAACTAAATAGCATTAATTGTGGTGTTCCCCCTCCCTCCTTTTTTGTAGGTATTTCCACTACAAGTCTTGTCATATTTAAATAAGAATAGACAAATCTCCAAAGGTTTGGTGGTTGATTCGGCCAGTTGTTCAGAAGGTCTATCGCTAATTCTAATTCTCTTCTCTGGACCTCTTCAGTTAAGACATTAGTCCACAGATCCTGAGTACAAGCTCTCTCATAACATTCCTAGTAATTCTAATTTGTATCGGTTTGGAAATAAGAACATTTTTTTCCAGGTTCTGGGAGATTTCTGTGCATATCAAGTAAATGGATATTAAATGTTCTTCAAGAAGAATGGCATGTGGAAAGGATCGATCAAATTTTTTTGATAAAGAATTAGCAAAGAATCAGTTTTTTACTGAACCATGCATATCTGTCCTGAATTTTCATTGCTGGATCCAATGCATTAAAGAAATCCCAACAGTGTTATCTTAACTTATTGTTTTCCACCTGTTGATAATCCTTGGTATATAAAATGTCACTATTTTATTTTTGAGACAGAGCTTTCTGAAGAAACTCTCTATGTGGTGTTTATCATGCAATAGATATCATGTTCCTCAACAAACTTCAGGAATCAAGACAGCAGATTAGCTCCAGGAGAACAGACAAATCTCAAAGGCATCTTTATAGCTATATTGCAGGTCACAGAATCAATGCAAATGGGACCCATTTTGTTACTTACAAATTGCTGAATTGCAGGAAAAATATAGAATAATATCCCAAACAAATATGTTCTTCCTGTTATTCTTGATCATATCTTACTCGTATTCCTTTTCTCTTAATCTAGATATTTTAGCTAAATTGAAATGGTTTTAACAAATCAGATCCTGGAGTACTGTACGGTTGTGTTTTTTGGGTAGTCAGGGCTTTAATTCACTTTCTTTCTCTGATTTCACTATTTTTTCTGCACCTGTCAGAATTGCTACCTACCCCTTTCAGACATATTAAAGTCTAGGAGAAGAAAATATTTTTCAAGACTTTTTTATCCTGATTTAAGACATTTATAACACTTGATAGCCTGTTTGTTGATGATGATCTAGCCTCGGGACTAATGCATGATGCTGGCTGAAAAATCTTTATGCAAAACCAGGTCAATTTTCAATTTCCTTTCTGAAAGTCTGCTGAAAGCAATGATAGATGGTGCATAGTTTGGGTGTCATGAATATGCTCTTATTTTCTTCAGAAAACTCTGAACATCCTTGTTCCATCTGATATTAGATGTCTTTTTAGAACCCTTACATCATTAAAAAGCAATGATAGGAGTTGTCAAAAGGAGTTTCATTTCTGTCCAGTTCCCCAGATTGTTGGCACTAGTGCTAAAATACACACAAAGGCCATCTGGACCACAGAAGATAGTTTCCATAAAATAGATTTATCCCAAAAGACTTACGTATACAAAGATAAATAAGAAGATTGTTGAGACTGAAGGAGAAGGTCTTCTTGGTAAAATACTGGCTACTGGAGGCCTTAGCGTGAAAGCAGAACTGAGTTTCCTCATAATCCCTTTGAGAAGACAGACTGGTTATAGTCTTGATTTCTTGACATTGTCCTAAAGAGAAAAGAAGAGAGATTTGGGGATGGGCGTCTTCCTGGTCGGGCAGGAACTGGATAAAGGTGATGGGAGAAAGTGAACAGAGCTTCCCATGTGCAGTGAAGAGTGGACTCATGGTCAAGCACTGAGGGCAGTGTTGCTGAGACAGGTTACTCCACACTCTGAAGCTAGAGACAAGAACTGGCCTGATGGGCAGCTGCCTCAAAAACAGGTATGGGAGAGCTGTGTTGCAGAATCTTTGCTGGATTTGTTAGCTGTCAGCCTCTCATCCCTCCTTACTTTGACCAAGAAGTCCTCTTGGGATCCCAGCAGTGGTTATTTAAAAATTTAGTTACCTCACCTGTTATGGTAATTATAAGAAATGGGTAAATGGCATGCTGTAGGTGTTTAAACTGGATTGCACTACTAGATCTCCAAAAGTGGAGATACCCATTCCCTTAGCCGCTTGGTGGAAGAGTTTATCACATCTTGTTCAAGAGGTAAGTTTGGAATAGCTTTTGGTGTCCTGCTCAGATGACTTTCCAGATCATAGGATTTCTCATTTGCCTCAGGAATGAGTCATTAAAGATGAGTTTGGAGTGCCAGGCTTTGCGGATTTAATAGAAAAAAATGGAAAACAATGTAAAAAAAGTGAATGAACAACAAAGTAAATGACAGTCAAATAGGTGAAATAAATCTCTGAAGAGAAATGATGTCTCACCAGAGAACCAGATTTAATGGAGAAAAGAAATTTATTGGGAACTTAAACAGAATCTGCAGGAAGGAAGGTCAAAGCGAACTAATCAATAAACATTTAGAAAGTTGCCATTTCCCCCAGTCTCCTAACACTCACAAAGTCCTAATCCCAGCTTCTTGAGCTGTGTAGCAGAGCTGAAGTTGCAGGACAAGATAGTATATCTGGTCTTGTGCTGGCAAACATAAACAAAGTTCCCTATATTCTCTTGATCCCTGGGACCTACAAGTAAACTAAGCTGATTTACCAGAGCTGAAGTTCTGACTTAGAATAGACCCAGAGGCTATAAAAGAAGTTTGGACTTAACATTGTTTTTCAGAAAACTAATAATTCAGAATTTCAGATAGAGAAATAGATTTCCTGATTTTAAATTAATGGATAGGAGCATATCACAAAATCGTAATAAATTAACTCTGCATTACATGAAGCAGTATTGATAAGTTGCTTCTCATGACAACGTTATTGCTTGTTATATCAGGGAACATTCTGCAGGTGTCATAGGTAATTTCTGAATAAAATATTCAGAATATTTACTGGTTAGCCTGATAGGATTATTCTTTTGGATGGGGAAAATCAGGAATAGGCTCTGTTCTGATTCATATGAGCGATCATAAAGTGCCTAACAGAAATTCTCCATCACTGCACAGTGAGGTGCAGTTTTATCTGCACAAGAATAAGTAACATTCATTTTAAACTAGGCTAACATACAGCACTGTGTGTGTCAGTATTCATATTTCGGAAACTTTTGCAGTATGATTACTCTCCCGTTATATAATCTGAAACATAAATTGGTAGCATTAGGAGGAGCTTTTCATTCATTGGCATAATGGTTCAACGTGTTACGGAAATAACTTAGATTCATTTATATTCAAGGGCTTTGGAAGGACTTTATGTAGAATGGTGCTCAAATGCAAATTTCCAACATATCCAAATTCACTTGACATATTTTTATCTTAAAATGAATTATCAAATACTAAGATAATGTTACAGAAAAAATCCATGGTTTTAACCAACAGCAGTTATTTTATTATGGAGTGTCCTATTAATGTCCATGGTAATATCCTATTACCATGAAAATGTCAGATATTTTCTGGATTTATTTTGCATGTACCCAAGGATATGTGTGTGTTTAGTTGTACATTCTTTATTTAAAGCTTTCTGTCATAGGGCAATAACAAACAGCTCCACACTTAACTCTGAAAGTAGCCTGTTAGCAGCAAACTTCTGAAAATATCTGAAATCTAAACGCTTATGTGGACCATCCTGAGAGCTGCTACATCTCATGAGGATGTGGGGCAGAATTCAGCACCCACAGCAGAAGTCATAATAGGTTGCTTTGCTGGAAGATGAGTATGTGCTAATTCACATGTCCTCAGAAGTGTCTTATTATTGCCATTATCTGAAGCCCAGAAAGGGAGAGTGACCAGCTACAAAGTCACTCAGATCAACAGATCCAGGCTTGTTGTCAGGTGTAAAAATTAAGTGTAATATTGATTCCCTGTTCAACCCCTATGTTTCACCACCATCAGGAAGCAGTGGAGCCCTGGAGTCCCAGCTGTCAGTCTGTATTGATACGAAGCCACACTTTCATCCATTCAGAAAGCTTAGGAGACATTAACTGCTGGAGTCTTCTCTGCTCATCCAAGTCAGAGACCACAGAAAACAACAGCTGAATAAATAAAACTGCCTGGAGAGAAGGCTACGGCCTTCATATGCTTCCCCGGGAATCTTTCAAGAACTATCAACGCATTCACCAAATGAAGATATTTTCTTTCCATAATAACAAGCTTCTGTTCAACCAGAATGTTGGGAACTAAAACCATCATAAGATACTAAACCATTTGATGGTGGGCAGAGGATTTACTATACCACTGACTGTAGTGCGGTCATCCATCATGGCCCCAAATCCATAGTCTACATTATCCAGATTGGCTTCTCTGCTCATTTCACTTATATATTTCTGGGGGGTTACCAGATATCATTGCTAATGTACATTCAGAGAAGACTCCAGTATTTTTGTGAAGCTAATTGAAAGTAAGTGGAGCTCTATAGAGGTGAAAACTGTAAATGTGAAGTTGGGGAGCTGCTTCAGTCAAGTGACTGAAGAAGAGGAGAGTAAGGCTCTGAAAATCCCACTGAGGAAAAGCTGATTCACAGCCAGGACAGGGGAACTGAATGAATTTTATTTTTCATTCCCGCATGCTGAAATATTTTCAATGCGAGTCTAAAATAAACCTTTTAGCTAAAGTTTAAAATACCACTGAACACTTCAAGGAAGTTTCTGTGAATATAAAGAGTCAAATTCAGTCCCAGAGTCTGAGGTGCCACCACTACAACGCAAACAATAACATCTGTTAGGCATTAGCTGTGTCTTGGTCATGCTCTACCTATAGCGTACCAGCCAAGGAAACAGAGAGACACGGGTATCATTTTGAAGAATTGCATTTCTGAGGGCATGATAGCCTACTCAGGATCCTCCAAAACATAATTTTCTGAGGATCTGAAAAGGACTGAGATTCCTAGGAAGCCAAACAGACCATGTTTACCCCAGCAGTACAGAAGCTATGTGTAAAGACACCAGATTGTCATCTCCCATATTTATTCTAGCTCTGCTTGTGCTGTCCAGGCTAAATGTCACTCATCCTTTGGGATCTGCAAACTGGAAGATTTAATTGCCATAGGTTCAATGTACATGTGCTGAGGAGGCAGCCTTTCTGCCCTCTTTTGTACAGGGAGCAGCAGAAGTGGTACAAAGGTGAGGAAGAGAATGTCCTTTTCTCTCCAAAGAGGGCTGGTGAACTGAATCCCATGCACTTCCCCTTGGGTCTGTCCCACTATCCTTCACTTCTCATGATTAGTCCCTGATCCCTCTCTACATAGCTGCCTTGGGGCTCCCTACAAGCTCCCCTGCTGCCTGCTTATGCAGGATGTAAGGCATTACACGCTTTCCACAGCTTCTCAGGGGACCCCTCTAACCACAAGTGGTTTATAGTTGAATGTATATTTGCAAATTGATAATTTTGCATCATATTGCAAGAGGCTGCTTAGCCCTCGGCAGTGCGGTATTGGGAATGACATTAATTCCCTCCATGGACTCCTGAGCAGAAACTACAAAGACTGGAAGTAGAGCAGAGAAATGGTGTTGGTGGCCTTAGGGGGAGCTCCTGACAGCCCAGCACTGCAGAGCAGGAGTGAGTGTCCTGAGGCACGATGGACAAGCTGCTGTAGCTGACTTGGAGACATTGCCTTTCTTCCCATTCACAGCCTACCAAAAGGAAGAGTCTGACCTCTGGGGCTGGAGCCTCTCCCAAGGATGCAGATAACCACACTACGCTTTTATAGCTTTACTCTCAATGCAGTAGTCCGGCATACCACATATGCCATGCACAACTTTCAGCCTCAGCAGAAAAGCCCAGCTATTAGCTTTGTGCTATATTAACGAACAGAGTGTTTACTCACTTTGCTGTTCTGTAACCTCCCGAAGCTGCAAGTGGGGGCATAGGCAACTCCTCCTTGCAAGCTATCAAGCTGTACACTGCGCTCCCATGACAGCTCTCATGACTCAGGGCTGCAGTGCTGCTCTCCCCTCAGACAGGACAGTATAGAAATAAAGGGTTAGTCTAATCAGGGAGGCAACTAAGAAGGTGTGAAAGATGAAGGAGAGGGAAACTGGGAAGGAAAATGAAGTTCAGTCTCAGGAAGTCACGTTTGTATTGAACAGTGCTGGAGCTGACTGGGAATAGAAGTTGTTGAATAGTTAATGCATTAATACTAGCTGGATAGTTTTGTGCAAAAGGAACTGGAAATTCTTGCTAATGAAAGGAGTTCTGATGTAACTGCCATTGCAGAGATTTAGCAGGGTGATTCGTGTGAATTAAATCTTTGAATCTCAGGTTGCAGTTCTCATAGGAAGGGCTGAGGGGGAGGGATGGCACCCTGCACTATCCTAGCCCCTCTAAAGTGATCAGTGGCTGGAGGAGTGTGAAAACATGCTAGCTACAAACTCCAGAAGGGATTTTGGGGTCTAAGGGGGAATAAAGAGTTGATGTCTGCTACAAAACACTGAATCAAACCAGAAAGTGGGATAAATTACTCCTAAAGCCTCTGTCTCTATTGCAAATTGAAAACTGCATTATTATGGGGAACTAAAGTTTGGAAAATCTCATGTAGCTGGTAGTAAAACAGTACCAGTTTTAGTGATTTAGAAGATTTTTTTTTCCTGTACACAAAAGGAGATTGCACTTGACAGCTATGCGTTTGAAGCCTCATTCCAACAGATAATAATAGATTAATTCCAAGACTACAAGTTGCTGATTGCCTAAGGCTTATATGGTTTGGTTACATTCATTATGAACAAACAGAGGACAGTCCTAACTAGTAATATTTATATTTAGAGTGTCACAGAATTAAATTTCTCATCATTAAGGAATATTAAGAGAATCTGACTGGCGGGTGGATGCAAGTCAGAAAATATGCTTGAAAATCAGTAGCAGTTTAAGAAGTTTGCTAGATGGGCAAATAGCCATGGCCTAGAGTCAAGAACAAGGACAACTTCGGCAGAAAGCTCATGACGGTTGAAGGAGGAAGCCCATGACAACAGGTTTCTTAAGCACAAAGGGCTATAAAAGGGCAGTGAACTGTTGCATGGAGATAACCGCAGCATACGGCTTCTAGCACAGCACATGGACATCCTTGGATATTGGCCCTTTTTCTACAGCCTATCAGGCCTTTTGGAATGATCCAGTGCAGAAGTCTATCCACTAGGAGGATGACCCTGGCTGAATGACAAAGGTAACCTGTGCAGCAGCAGCTTAGGGCTGGCCTCAAAAAGTTAGCAATTGCCTTCAGCCTGACATCCAAATTCTAACACTGGGAAAAAATATCTTCTTTGGTGTGCCTGGAGAAACTACACTTTCCCCTTTGCAAATGATAAGCCTGTGTTTGAAACAAAAACTGTTTTAACAGAAGGAGGAAAAGAACATTAATTTAGGGGGAAAAAAACCACACACACACAACAGAAGCAGCAAATCAATGGCTCAGCTGTACACACAACATGTGAAACATCTGCCTACACAGTAACCTCCAGTAGTCTTTTATCTTCCTCTTCTTAAGCTGACTGACTGACCAAAAAATGACTGCCCTTTCACATGCTGCTTTCCTCCCACACCTTGCTTTTTGATGCTCCACTCTCAGGCCAGCGTCATTAGCTGACGAACTCATCTGGACTCAAGCAGGTTCATCCCCAGCCCTGAGGAGAAATGGTACTCATGTTTCTGTGACAGTTCTCCTATGCTGCTTGTCCCTGCATGACCCTGTGCCAGTCTGGTCCAGTCCCGTGCATCAGCTGCTGCCTGTAGCAATGGGGACTGCAGTACCCAGCATGGAGGATAGAAAAGGGGGAGACACCTCAGTTCTCCATAGCGATGGTGCCTTCTGCAGCTCCACCTCCCCATCAGCCCTGGGTGCTTCCATCCCAGCTCCGGAGGTGGAAGAACTGCTCAGGACTCAATGTGATCAGGTTACTAGGCTGCACAATGAAACCACAGTTTCCCCAAATTGTCTCCACTCAATATATTTGTAAAGATTCTGTTTATTTAAAATAAAAAAAAAAAGGTGGGGTGTGTGTGTGTGAAGATGACCTCCAGAGGTCCCTTCCAACCTTAACTATTCTGTGACTTAGTGAAAATTCCCTTCTGCTCATACGAATGTGGAAACCAAGACAGTTATTAAGTCACCTTTGGAGCTAAGTTTATGAGGGCCGTATGAGGCCCTCACTCAGAGAAGAGAAGTGTGGGTCTGCGCACAGCTGGCAGTCAAAAATTTGTTTATTACCACAAACTGAATCCAGCAAGGCAAGCAAAACCACAGAGCCTAAAAAAAAAAAGCAGAAATAACATTTCTGTATCATGCTTCCCACCACAAAAAGCCCAGGAGAGCCGAGAAACCTTGGCTGAATACATCAGAGCTCTCATGTTTGCGCAGACAAGGCATTTGTGAGGAACCAGGCACCCAGCTTCGGTAAGGCCCCACTCTGCTCCAGAGTGCTCCTGGCCGCAAGGGGCAGCCTGGACGGAGCAGCATCTCGGTAAGGACAAGGAAATGGAAGCAAAACCCCATCTAATGGGTACATCGTGTGTCTGTAATGTGACAGGCCCCCTTCCCTACCGCCCAGCTCACCTCCCTGGCCTCAGAGGAGAAGCCAGCGTAAGATGTTTCACTTTGCATCAGCTTGTGCTTGCATTGGCTTCTCTCATGTGGTTACTTCCAGGTTGGGCTCAAACTCCCCAAGCCGGCTTGATTTTTGGAGTTTCATCTGTGTCCGCATCAGAGCCAGGCCTCTCTTCTAATTCCAGCTGAGAGTTTGATCTAGCATTTAACATAAAGGGACGGTTCACATCGGCCCCTGGGTGAAAACTTGGAGGTCTAGTTGATATCAGCTTCATTATGTTCATGAATAATTCCACTTATAAATACCCTCTTTTTAAAGAGTTAAAGGGGAAGCTGTTCTTCTCCACACAGAGATGTTTCTGGGAGACTTACCAAATCCAGAATTCGGAAACTCTGTGAGTATGTACACTGATGTGAAGAAGTTTTTTTTAGTAGAGGTGAAAATTTCAGCAAATTCTATTAGCATTCATTTGTTTCAGATGTGTTTGCTCCCTTTTTATTTTTCTTGTTTGAATATGATATGTATTAGCTAGCAAGAGTGATAGGTGAAACAAGTGACATTTTGAATGATTACAAGAGAATTCTCATCGAAAGTAATTTTGGAATTAAAAAGCATTAGAATTGGCATTGGAAAACTCTTACTATAAGAATGTCATCTAATCAGGGAACAGAAAACTATCATCTGATATGTGTTATCAATCAATATTAACCAACAGAGCTCAACAAAGAATGTTGAATACTGCTGTAAATTTCTCTTGAACAAGCTATAAATCAAGAATATATGCTTACATTATATGACAAATAAATTCTAGCAGTGAATTACATTGAGTTGAAAAAAACTTCTATATTGTTTGCCAACAATTCATAAAACAAGAGTTAAAGTGATGGAGTCATTGTGAAAAATAAACCCAGTTCTAATTTTCTGTAAATAGTTTTGCAATTGCAATTACATTTTCTGAAACATGTTATCCATTTTTGTAGCTAAGTAATTTTGATTCAATGAGATTCAAGCTAAAAGCCTTCTATTCTTTTAAAAATGATTGCTGTGTGTATGGGAATGTTTCAGACCTCAGATAACTGTCCCCCTGAATGCGCTTTGCATGAATATTAACCTAACAATGTATACTGATGGTCGTGTGGGTCTAGAAATTATTACCTTCTCAAATAAGGAAAATGAAAAATAACAATGTCATCCAACATTTACCAAAGTTGGGGAAACCATGAAAATAGACATAATATTGACAATCTTTCAAAACACTATAGGAAGTACTTCTGGTGCCAAAAGGAGTGCTTGGGGAACACAGCACAAGCATTGTGTTGTCTCACTCCTAGTCACCTTGTAACATCTGCAACATCCATGTTAGACTCCCTGCACAGCACATGTGTAGAAGTGCTTGCCTTGAGATGGTGTCCACGGAGCTTCTCTGCTGTGAGAAGACGAAGATGGGCAACAGCAAACACTAACAAATAGTGCATCTGTCTCAGTTCTGTTCCTCTGCCAGACTTGAGTGCTCAGAAAGGCTTTTCCTTGCTGGAGATGGGCTGTTGGGTCTCCCTTGTTCATGAAAGCTGCTGAACTCTGGGTAGCTTGCTCCCAAACTTTTCTTGGTTGCTGACTATAAAATACCTCATTGCTAACTGGGTCCTGAGACCACACCTTTTCTGCTTTCAAAGGAGAGATAAAGCATGCAGAGAGAGTATCAAGTGCCCCCTTTCCATCTCTCATTTCTAACAAGAATTTGATTATTCTGTGCAAGCACAACTTGCCCAGAATTAGTCCAAGCCCAAACCCAGGAGACTGTACAAAGAGCCTGTGGTTAGGGCAGTGCTGGGGCTGTTGGGCAGTGCAATGGGTTAATCCCTCCTGGTACAGGAGAGTGACTGTACCATCCCAGCTGAATCCTTGAAATTGGGTGCTAGTGCTGGTAGAAACAGCACTCCTGGGAACCCCGCTGCAGCAAGGCTGCAGAAAAGTGCAGTCTCTGGTTTAGGGTTCCCAGCTGCACTCTTATCTGCGATGGAGCTGAGCTGCTCACCAGGGCTAGGAGAGAGGCTGGAAAAAGCCAGAATCAGGCATTGGTCCAGAAAAAGATGTGTGAAAGCTATGGCCTTCAAGTGCTCCAGACTAAAGGGAGTGAGGCTTACGAAGACCTGAGTTTTGGAAGCAGCATTTCAATGCCTGTGTGGATGTAGCCTTCTGCCTTTTGCAGAATACAAGGATTTCTTTTATTCAAATGCAGGGTTAATTAATGGAAAGATGACCTTGATCTTACCACCAAAAAGAAAGAGAAGAAAGAGTTTGATTGTCAGGAGTCTCATTCATACCTGGCCCACTCCCACTCCTGGCAGAAGTTCCCAGACCTCAACCAAGATAAGAGAAGAGCAGAGAGAAAAGCTGAAACTCTTCTTATGACCACAGAGTGGGTGAAAGAAAAGCTTTGAGAAAAGGAGTAGCTGCCAGTCTGAGCATGTTAAGTGTATTGTGCAGTCAAGGTTTCTTAGTTTTATTCCCACAAAAGAAATCTAAAGATCAGCCAGTGATGACTTCTCCACCTCCCTTGGCCTGAAGTAAATTGCTTCAGGGTATATTGATGTTGTTGATGGTACCTCTGTTGCAGTTACACGTGCTTGCCATTAATAAATACACTAATAAATAGTGTATTTATTTAGAGCTAAATTTAGCTCTAAGGTTTGCTTAGCTATATTAAACAAACTTTTCACAAAACATACTTTTTCAAAGGTTTTTATTTTCATGACACTGAAACAGAGCTTATTTAAAAAAGTGTTTCAAAAACAGAACCACTAATTTAAAAATGGCTTTGAGATGCTGTCTGTTAATAGTTTTTCTTGCACAAATACTTTAATATGTGTACAAAGAGTGATTGGACAGGCCCTTAATATTTTACATAGTAAAAATTTGTGTTGCAGTTTATGGATATTGTGGCCTGAGCAGCCTATGGAAAAAGCAAAATACTGACGAAATTTTAGCGTCTCTTCCTTTGCTCTGTAGGTCCCTCATTACTGGCTGCAGGAGGGAGAACGTGCAGCTCAGTCATCAGGCCTCTGCACAGAGAGTGCTATGAGAAGGGAGTTTGCTCCGTGTTGCTGCCGCATGGTGGCTGTCCCTGCTGGTGTGGCAAGGGAAATCCACTTCACTGCTTCCAGATCTGGCCCCAGATCTCTCTGCTTGAAGCAAAAGACAAGCAGGGATTATTTGCGTCACAGCATAACCCCATGGTTATTCCACATACCTGAGTTATGATTTATGTGCCCTCAAAAGTAAAGGAGGAGGTAAATCCTCACCCTGGGGGCTTCTGAGAATTTGGATATATCCAAAATGGCATAAATTATGTTTAAAATATCAGATACAATAGAGCAGATAAACTAGAACCATAGCTACCTGGTTGCGCCAATCTGTTTTTCTGTATACACACATGGCAAATTCAGAGTTTTTAAACACATATGTGGTTAAAATGAGTGTTTTCTATATATTTTAACTAGATTTGTACAAGAAGACATTTGCTGTTAAGACAACACAAGAAAGCTCAGTTGCTAGACACTGCCCCTCACTCAGTGAAGTTATTATGACAGCTTCATATCCTGAAGCAAAATTCTACCAATTTTAAAAGAGCTTTTAAAAAAAGAATGAAAGCCCTAGCAGCAAGCAGCTGTTAGCCCCCGAGACAAGGGCTTCAACACTGGCAACATTTTATCTTTGCTACTGAAAGCTACATCATCAAGTGCTGAGGGCGTTTGTATGCACAGCCTTTTCTCCTTGGCCTTCCCCACACCTACTAAGAGAAAGAGCAGTGATGTTTTCAAGAGGCCAGCAGTGTCCAGCACAATGTCCAAGTGAACACGAACAGCACTGGTTATTTTAGGCATGGCAGCTTTCTTCTTACAAGTCATCACTGCAGTCATTCACAGCTCTTCTGTCATTAGGCACCATCATCAGGATGGCAGAGACTCCTGCATGACTGCTGGTAGATTTGCGTTACACTTGTTAAACATACAGGTCCCCTGTGTGATTATTCAGATGAGCAATCAGGTGATTCGTTTCCTCTTGTAAGCATCTAAACACCGAGCAGAGCACCCAGACTATTGCTATTATTTGTATTTGCAGCTGCTTGTAATGGTCTCAGTCATTACTGCCTATGCAGTACCATTAGCGGGTAGCGTATTACTGACACAAAGACACGCTTGCCCTGAGGAGCCTACAGTCAAAAGCAGACAGCAGGATAGTGTACGCAACAAATATTCAAAAAGCACAGGAATGAGAGAATGAGGGCTATAACACTGAAAGATTATGAGATATGCTTGTTATGTTCACCTCTTGCTAGCGCCTTGTTTTTTCAGTCTATGCTGACACCTAACCTGAACGATCTTGCAAGAGAATCATGTTCTGAATTCATATAGCTTTCTGTGATAAGCTGTTGATGTGCTAGTGGTATTTTTAAGACTCAGAGGAGACATGTCAGAGAAACAGGAGCCCGATTTCACTGCGGATAGAATATTCTAATCAGCGAGCAGCTTATCAACACACTTACGGGCAGCAAATGCTTCATGAATGCTAGGAATGCCAGCTGAAAATCCCCATCATTACTGACATAACTTTCTCAATAAGCCTCCTCAACAATATGAGCTATTGTTTATACCGAGAAGCACTGCTGAGGTTCGGTAGAAAGCTGTGCAGAGCTTTTTCCCCCAGACAAATGAAGTGCTGGATTCGTGGGTGAGAAGCAGGCCTGCTGGCATTCACAGCTCTTATTCTATTCAATGGTCACAACAAATGACGCCCTTTCATTTTCCTTTCCTGCACTTCACAATACAAAAAAAACTTAAACCTAAACCAGCTATTTTTATTTTTGATCAAATCTTTCTTTCCCCTCTCCAGATGGTACATGCAGGGGCACGACATTAACCTGACACAAAAATGAGCATCCAGAAGCAAGTGTTCCATTAGCTCAGCTCAGCGCCTGATGTGTTTATTTTCAGTGGATCTGTGAAGTAGGCTGACAAGCATAATCTTTTGCTTCACATATCACTTACAGATCTCCAGTGAGCAGGCACCGTAGGAAACAGCCAGTGGAAAAAGCTTCGGCAAGGCATGGCTGTTTTTTTTTTTTCTTTTTAGGCAGAGATACAATTGATCAAAACCTTGATCGATGAAAGAGGCTCATCAGAGACAAAATTAAGATAATTGCATCATAACTACAAATTGTCATAAGAGACATAAGATTGTGTTTTATGACACAATTTAGTTGAATTAGATACTATTGACCTCAGAGTGGTATATATAGGCAGGAAAAATAAATTAACTTAAAAGAGACACAGGTCTTTTGAAAGCAAATGGTAAGCTGTGTTTTTCAACTTCTTTTCGACTTTTTTGAGATCAGGTGGGATACTTTGATTTGCAGTCACCAAAATGGAGGGCTCAGATTTTCAAGCTAATCTCATGCACGAGCACAGCAGAACCAGAAGGTTCGCAAAGTGACATGATATGGCCTTTTCTACGCTACTAAAGGAAGCCAGGTCAGGGCATGGGTCTGCGTGTTGGCCTGGGATTGTCTGTACTGGAAGTTGCTTAGCAAGGTCCCTGAGGTGTTTTTGTCCTGTGGCAGTTAGCATCCCCTAGGTTTCAGGCACAGCCCGAGAGTTAGCACAGGCTAAGGACCAGCACAACTGCAGGCCAGATGCAGCTCCATGTTCTGAAGAAGTTTAACTGTATGAATGACAGCAATGCTGTGCCAGTGGCCTCAGGGCCAGAGAGAAATCCCTGCTTATTCGTATGGATGCAGCTTCCAATACAGGACAGAGAAGAGGCAAAAAAAGTGTCTTCTGCACAAAAAACATCGTTCCAGTAAATAGCGCTGGTAACCGGACTTTCTGGCTACTGCGCGGTGACTGTGTAAGAGCATTCTGCTTTGATAAAGCATCTCAGCAGGCATGGCTAATTTGAAAATACAGAAAAGCAGAAGCTGGCTTCCTTTGGACTCTTTCCAGAGCTGGACATGCAGAAAGATGTGACATACAGAGGAATATATGCTCATCAGATGTGAGCCAGCTAGCACCCAGAGGTGGTGTAGATGCATTATGGTGCTGCAGCTCACGGGATGAAGCTCAGCTGGTAAATACTGACAGCTTCCCTATGTGCAGGTTTTGGCTCAGGTCTCTGCTAGTAGGGGGAAATTACGTTTATGGTCTGCTGCCTTTCCCAGGCTTTCTGTGTCAGCTGGGAGGTGTCTTTTCTTAGGCATTTTTACATTGTGGAACACTGGGGTGGGAGGGAGTAGACCAAAGCGTTTAGCTACTGTTGAAACAAAAATAATAGATAACAGGAGTGGCTAAAAATGAAAATTAACTGAGCATCAATTAGTGTGAAAGTCTGACTCGCCTTGAGAAACAATTAGTGTCTCCAAGCCAGGCAAAACTAAGATGTCCTCTGCCACCTTTAACTTCATTAAAACAGTGAGGTTTTCTACTGAATGTACTTGGCAAGCACATCAGAAATCCTTTCTGAGTTCTCTGCTGCTTTCAAAAAGTGGCACCTCTTGGGACCTGGAATCTGCTGACACAGGTGTTATAAAAGACTTTTTGTAGGATTGACGGCAAATAAAATATTCTGCTACTTATTGCAAGCCTTTTGACGGCATAATTATGGGTATCCTTGCTCCAGGCTCCCTGACTGATTCCCATGTGACAGACAACCTCACAGATTTTATGCATTCAACAAATACGTCGGCACTCTCCCCAATATTTCAGCATAAATCCACGAACTGTGGAACAGACGACTGTCTATTTTGAATCTGTCTTACAGTTTTTAACATTCCCGTCTTTTCTATGTTGTTGCAGAAAGTCTCACTTTTGCCTCTCAGCTTTCTGATACAGAAATGAAGGTCTGTATCATGAACATCAGAAACAAAAGACGAGAACCGTGGCTGAACCAGGGCTCTGTATGTGCACATGAAATGCATATTAGAGTGAACATTCAACATTATGTTTTTATTAAAGATAGCTTAAAGGGAAGTTGAGAGAAACTAGAAAACCAGAGCCTTCTCTTCACAGGTGTTGAGCACCCGGAACTTCCATCAGCTTTCTAAAGGCCTCCATTTCTTTTTGGTTCAAGGAGCTCTGGGAACAAAAATCACTTAAGAGAAACATGCTGCTTTGTAAATGGCAGTGGGCAACGACAGACAATAACAATCTGAGGAAGGACAAGGAGCACTTTTCTGTACAAAGACAGGAGCACCTCTGAAAAAAAAACAGGACAACCTGATTTTTTTCTCTGCTTATTTGAGCAGAATGCTCCAGAGCAGACCTATTAAAAATCTCCACTAAATCTTATTTCCATTGAGGAGTGATATCATTTGTGATCATGGACACCATCTTTAGCTTTGACTTGAAGTACACTAAACTGCTTTTCCCTTATCCTTTGTAACTTTAATTGTGCAGCAAAGTATTCTTAACCTCCTCATGTAGCACTATTCTAGGAGTGAGCTTTCTACTGTACATCTGTCTTCTTTTATCACATCTTTGGCTTTTCTTTCCATAGCTATTGCATCTCAGTGCCACTCTCATTTATAGTAACCTCTAGCCTAGCTTTCAAAATCCCTCTCTTTTCAAAATATGCTTTATACCTTCTCTAATCATCCCTTTCTACAGGTTTGTCTCAGAGCAACAAATTTCAGTGCCAATGTGCAAAGTGCAAAGCTTAGCTTCCTTTCACGCTTGTGCAACCTGTTGAGATCCAAGGAAGTCGTACAAGTGCAGCAAAGGTGACTTCAGCTCATTAAGTTTGCAGTCCCAACCCCCTCCTAGCTGTTTCTCTGAAGTGTGCATCCTCAGACATCTTTCTTGCTCCCACATGCCAAAGAGCCCCAGAGAGTGATCCGTGAGCGTGGGTGCTGCTGGAAGTCAGCAGCTGAGAATGCAATGAAAAGTAGAGGCTTTTCTTCTTCTCATCTTCTCCCTAATGCTAATCATGCTTCTTCATTTGCAGTTATTTTCCCCTGTGTAATGTAAATGCCTGATAATTGAGTCTGTAGCCCCAAGTCCTTCCAGTAGAAGTTGCCATACCTGTATTTCAACAGCAGTGCCACTACACCAATGGTACTCATAATGTAATTGGCATATAAAAGACAAAATATTGTAATTTTGCATCCTAATCATGCAGAGATCAGGGCTAGAGCCCAAGTCACACTGAAGTTTGGAATGTTACTGCAAAGGATGTGGAAATATCCAGCTTAATTTTGACCTTTCTGACAGCAATTGGTAAAGTACCGCCTAAATATGTGGCCTGGAGGTGACAGGTAACATGTAATTCACAGTTCACAGTTTATTTCTTTCCACTGTCCTGTGCGGTACTTGATAATGCAGCCAACAACTCTCTTCCCATAAAGGACGTTACTTTAAGCGTGGTTCAGAAACTCTCAAACTCATACCTCACAGTGGCTGTGGAAAAGGGCTTTACCTATGCTATTCTGCTTATGTTTGTGGAAATGAGGGTGATGACAGTCCCTCACCTTCACCACAAGAGTGTTACAGGGAACACATTATTCCACAAAGATGAAAAGGGACAACCTATTATTTGAGATTTCTTCTGTTACCCGTCATCTTTCAGTTAACTTCCACACTCTAATTTTATTTCACCTTGCTAGTTTTGAGAAAACCTTGATAAAGAAGAGAAATACACAGGCACAGCAGGAGGATATTTAAGAGAATTAAAGTGTTCCACTTGGCATGGTGCTTCTGTAATTCTTATTTCCTATTCAGGACTTGGGTGTACCAGTTTAGAGTCCAGGATACCTGAGACTGAAACCTGCCTAATCACAGCTCTCCCTGTGCCTTGCACTCCCTGTGAGATCTCCGCTTTCCCTGGAGCAGGTTCGTTACTCTGAAAGGTCTGAAAGGAAACTCACATTTCTGCATTTTAAAGAACACTGCAATGCCTGCATGGAAATAGCATTGCCACAAAATAAATAAAAGGTGGGGTGAAAGGATACTATCTCTGCTCCAAAGATCAGGTATTTCTTCCAAGAAGTGCAGTACATCAAACACTTCACTCTATGTAAGTGTGTTAGGCTAAGGAGGACAACACATCATTGACTATGGAGGGTGCTGAACTTTATACAGAATGAAGGAAGGACCAAAGGAGCAGAATAAAAGTTATTCACAGAGGACTAAAGTGTTTTACTAGGCTGTGGTTACCACCAGGATGACAATGAGTGGTAGTCCAGTAGGTAGAGCAAGCAATAGCAATTTTGCCAACTGTTACTGCCTAATATAATGCAATGAGGAATGACCCCACAGACTGTCATTTGAGAAGCAATACTGCTTGTTAAACCAGTAGTGCATATATTTTTAGGGCATCAAAGTCCAGTGGTACAGCAGGGCTGCAATACAACATCTAGCAAGAGGTGCCATCACAGGGGTTGTCAGGAGCAGGCACCCTCGCACAGGAGGCACCCAGGTGCTGTGGTGAGAAAACCCAAAACGAGTTACATCATTGTCTCCATGGGAGTCCTGAGCATGGAAAGACGCTGCTCCACAGGACCTCCAATATGACATCCTGGTGCTGCTGGCTGTCGGGCCCAGCAGGCATCTGCCACAAACAGGGAGCCTTTTGGGCAGACAAGTCAGAATTAAAAGGTAAAACAAATATCTATGTGTATGGCCTATGAGAAACATTGGCACTTAAAACTGATGCAACAATGAGGCAGAAGGGAAAGAAAAGGTGTAAATGAAGTTCATTTTTGAGGGAAGCAGTAATGACCAGAACACAGTGGCTAGCCCTGAACTCTTTCTTCAAAAGCGGAAAGACCTGCTGAAGAGCAAAATCACGAATGTTCAATCCTGTTAAGTGAGCTCCCAGTAGGAGTATTTTTTGAAATAAAAAGCATGCCCACTGTTCAGAGATACAAGCAGGAGAATGGCAGGGGAATCTACAAAAGGAGAGAGGTGATGAAGAGAGACAGCAGGAAATCAAACTCCGCTCAGAATAGCAACCTGCAAAGTTCCAGTGCACTCCTGCCTACAAAATAACAAATAAAACTCTCCCCAAGATGAATAAACTGCTAAAAGCACGGGTAGAAAAAGAATGACTTGTACCTACAGGTACCTCATGGCCCTTCTAAATGGTAACAGTTAGAAGTCTGAACGTGAATACAAACCTACTTTTTTTCCCTCTAATTCACATTATGCATGCTTTTGTACTAGCAACATATTGAATAAGGAGCTTGGCAACGCAGGAAAAGCATTTTATTTCAAACAACCTACAACACCAATAGAGTCTTTCCATTTTCTTCTGATATATTAATCCTCCATTAGAGGGGATATCAATTATAGATCCAAATTACTGTAAATCGGATACCTTCATATTAGATTTATACTTAGGTATAGTGAGGGAAGCCAGAAACTAGTGTAATCTCTACCTTAATCAGAAGAAATCTGCTCAAGGAAATATTCTTGATTTGTAGGTGTTCTCACTGCCCACTTTCATTACTCAGGTGTAAAAATTGCTGCATTCGTTAATCCATGGCATTAGCTTTCTGTTAAGGAAGCTTGCAATGAGTTGCATATACTTTACCACTGAAATATCTTGCATATATTTTACCACTGAAATATCTGTGACACTCATATTAGGAATACCAAGCATTGTTTCAGGTTGATAAAGTAAGAAGATTTATTTCAGTTTCCCATCAACTTCATTGCCTTCATCAACTTCAGAGGTATTTACTGTACCCTTTTTTTTACTCTGTCACACTCTAAACTCATTAGAGATAGGAACTTTGAGTGGTCAGGCATGGTACATGGCTGTAAGGACTCAATCAGGAATTTAAAGTCTGCTCAAAACTAGAAAGATGGGTTGATTTCATTAGTATTGACAGGCAGTTCATTGAGAAGTTCACCACAGGAGGAATTCATTTAGACAATAAATCCTCACCGGTGTTTACAAGGTAAGCATTAATTCCTGTCCAAAAGAAAAAGGAAGGATTTCTTCTTTTTTCCATTAATGAAGGTGGCTTTAGGATTTAATGCAAACATATTTGGGTTATAGGCTGGTCAACAGTTTCACTGGGAAACGTTGGACAAACCTACCCAGGCAGTAATTTTCACTAAGTATACCACCATCATGTCATTTCTGCTTCAAGTGCTGGATATTTCAGTACTGTGTAAAACATCAGGATTGCAAGGCAGGTGTGTACTTACTATGGGTATTTGTGAATTCTTCATGACCGAAATGTCTGGCCTGATTCAGTAGTAGGAAGCTGCATTTAACTTACTGCCTCCAATTAACTTATCTTGTCCAGATAGCTTAGTAATCCTAAATCTTTAAAATGATTAAAGTAATTACTTTCTATTTTTATTTTGGTCCATTTTAATTAATGAAGTTTCTTTTACAGCTGGTTAGAGAAATTTGGTGAGGGAACAATTGTGTTGGGGTGGTGTTTTCTCAGTTGCCCCAGGTGTAGTACTTTCGGTCAGCATCTGTTTATATGGTGTCCTTTTCCACAAATACACTGTGGGCAGCTGAGCTAGGATGTCCCTACTGTGTTTGCGGTAATCACTAAGGAGATACTCAGCAGCACATCAACCTGGATTCTGTACAGTTGACAGAAATGGGGTTGGGTGAAGAATAAATCTCTCCTCTTCAGGTTGTGAAACCTAACAAAGCCACTGTGGCAGCAACTGTGAATAGCAAACACTTCACTGATTTTCATTCAAAGGGCGTACTTATTTTGGGATCCATGCAGGCACACCTGGAGTCTTCCTTGACTGTTCTTTGTGTTACTGCTGCCTTAGCTACAATAGCTGAGCATTTCCTGATGCAGGTGGCTAATCTGCAGCAAAACCCAGAGAAGAGTTGAATTTCTTCAAGACTGATTATCTAAGTAGCTAGAACAAGCACCCAAATTTGAGGAATTTTTAGGAGAGCTACAAACATCTATTGGGATGGTTTCAACTGCGCAGTATGAACTGTCTCTCCAGCTGAAAGTGATTGTCCGAGTGGTCTTCAACGTATTGAAAATAAAGATAGTGCTGGAAATTACTGGCATAAGCAACTGTATACCCAAGAATATTCATGACAGTTGCACCAATTTAGTGTGTGATCAAGATTTTGAGATTGCTATGATAATCAGGTTGGTAAGTATATGCCCAGGCACGTAATGTCTGGCTTTGGAAATAGGCTGAACATGCAAATAGGCACTCTCGTTAATCCCTTACTTTGTGTAAAGCACTGGAGATCACTGGCTCTACTGTTCACTTTAATAGGTCGAGTAGTATCCTCAATACCTTTTTTTATTTTGTTTCTTTCTTTGTGACAGAAATAACCGGTAGGCAATATTTTTTCCAGAATTATGTGGAAGCTAAGTCAGGGAAGTAAGTGTGTGTATGTACTCCTGTTTGTACATAAAACATAACCTATGCATATATCATGCTCAAAATTACCTCTTTAAGGGATATGACTGTTTACAAAATGAAGCTCTGAAAACTTAGGAAGTGACAGAATCAAGCTTGCCTTTGCATGTTTAATAGAGTTCTGCTCTGTTTTTTTGCTTTATGATGAGTGCTTGATTGTATGGCTACATGTTTTTTACCCACAGGTGCCTGGGATGGATTAGGATCACTTGCTGGGCAGCTTTTCAATATTCTGTTTTATCTTCATCGTTCAGCACCTGGCCCCAATGGCCCCATGTCTCGGGTATTGCACTCCATTTACGCTGTACTCTGGATACATAATTATTAATTTCATCAGCAACGTTTTGGTGGCAGTCACAGCTATTGTTTTCAAGTGGCTTGCGAATAGCAGTGAATTCTGTTTTTCCTCTCTGAGATGACAGGACATTGTTATCTGCATTTTTCAGGTGGAACGAAAAGACGCAGGAAGATTAAAGCCCAGAGGTTCCGCTAATTTCAGCCACCAAAGATCTCAGCTAATTACCCTTGTGGAAAGCTGATAGCATTAGCAATAGCCTTCATGTGGTTCAGCGCTAACAAAGCCTAGCCAGTGGCTGTCACAGCTATTTGCTGATGGGGGAGGCTCTGGAGCCCTGAGCTCCTTCCAAACTCTGAAGACAAATGTGCCGTAAAGAGACGCAGATTCACCTGCCTGTCACCTCTGCAGCACGTGATCCAGACACAGCTGGCTACCTTGCTCCTCATCCTTGCCTCCGGCTGGAGGGGGTGACTTTGTTCCCTGTGCCACCAAAAGCCAGCTGAGTGGGAACTCCGCTGCCAGCCCTGGTGAGTGGATCTGAGGAAGGCTTATAATGTGGGCAAATTTGGGTTGGTTTGCACAGAACTAGCAAATGATCTGTTAGCCTTTCCAGAAGGTGAAGCCAAGGTATAAATTGTTTCTTCAAGTTGTTTCTAGAAAAAACCTGAACTGTCTAGAGTTGGATATTTCCCTAAATATTTAGCCTGCAGGAAAATCTGCTTAGAAGACTTTAGCCCTACAGGTTAAACTGTAGCAAAATTATGAAGCAGGGAAATCCTGGATGACTTTACTGTTGAAGAGTACTTGTAGTGGCCTTGCTGCTAATAAGAAGGCATATGCATGCATGCATGCACCCACAGAGACTTCGTGCGCATACACAGGCACAATAATTAGCAGGACGCTGGATGCCCTCTCATTTATTTCACTTGTTCTTTTCTGTAGAGCTTAATCTTGCAGACAGTTTGCTTTAATCCTGAGTGGAAGGAAACGGTAGGAGTTTGTATAAAATTGGTGTAAGTTTTCAGCCACTGAGAGCAGAACCCATCAGAAGGCGATGCTGAATAAATCCAGAGGAATACCATGGCATTAATTGTGCATCGTGCTGAGCATACCTACTGTGATAGAAGGTGACTCCCACTCCAGTGATGGATGAGATCCTGAATGAGGTAGGACCTCCTCATGTTTCACCTACGCAGAATTGCTGAAAGCTTCATGTTGTGGTCTAATTCAAATTAATTGAATTTAAATGGTAAACACAGAATTGTACAAACAACAGAAGTACAAAGAGAAGGAACCCGCCACGGTCATTCCTCTTTTGGAAATGTGATAACACCTTCAGAGAAAAAATCATGAAACCTGGAGGGAAAAAAAAATAATTTGCCTCTGGAAAAAATGTGCTAGGCCTGTTAAAAAGTGACCTGCCAGATGTTTTGTATATTAATGATATCTTTTACATAATATAAGTGAGGGTAATGCATGTATCAGTAAGGGCTCAAATTTACAAGGTGTGTGAAACAATAATTTAATTCTCCTGAGATGTGTTATCAACTCCAGCCCCATGCTTTTTATACACATGTAAACTTCAGTGGAAACCATCTTAACTGTTTTCCTTCTTATTAAACAGTCCTCCAAAATCTATAATTCAGTGAGACATTAAGCAGTTGGCATTTGTTCTATACAATCCAATTCCACAAGCCCCACTGTGAGTTCCGTAGGACATTCTCTACTAGCCAGCTTCTGTTATCAGTAACTCTACATGAAAGAACTTGCATTTTCCTACTAATGAAGAAAACCGAAGAATAATAAAGTTGTTCAGTATTTTAAAGTCTTGGTGTGGATTGCAGCCTTGAGATTTAAATGCAGAGAATTGTTGAGATGCTTTCAAATCCAAGTGTCTCTCACTAGTAAGTGACCGTATGCTTTTATCTCCTACAGATGAACATATACAGGTTATAGGAACATTTAGACATCACTAACATCAATAAACTCTGAATCTCAAATATTCAATGAGCTGTATCTATATTAGCAAATTACAATTATGATCTCTGCCTTTTAGGAGCCTTGTTTTTACAGAATGGTAACAGTTTTGCCCTTCAGACTTTATTGACTGATAAATGTGTCAGCAGCACTCCTGCCACAAGTACTGACCTCCACAGCCTCTTTGGACGCACCGTGCACTAAGGTCCCTATTGCTCCTTCGTCACCACCCATGAGTTTGCGTGGTGTGTGCCACCACCTCACCTGCATGAGCCCAGTGGAGCTCGAAGAGCCAGTTTTCTCTAAGTGAGGCAGCTGGTGGTGCTTCCAACATGACCAAAGTGTGATGGATGTGGTGGATAGCAGGTTCCCCAGGGGTGAAGCAGCCAAGCTGGATGCAGTGGCATGGGGCTTGTATTGGGTTTACATGACAAAGTTTTGGTACTAGGGGGTTGCAGGGCTGGCCTGTGTGAGAAGAGCCCGGAAACTGCCCCATGTCAGATAAGAGCCAGCCCCAGCTGGCTCCAGAAGGGACCCATCGCTGGTCAGAGCTGTCAACGAGCAATGCTGGTTGTGCCTCTGGGAGAGCAGATTTAAGAAAAGGAAAAAACTGCTGCACAACAGCAGCTGGGAGAGAGGAGTGAGAAAATGTGAGAGAAACAGCTCTGCAGACACCAAGGGCAGTGAAGAAGGAGGGCAGGAGGTGCTCCAGGTGCTGGAGCAGAAGTTCCCCTGCAGCCCGTGGTGAGGACCATGGTGGAGCAGGCTGTCCCCCTGCAGCCCATGGGGTACCACATGGAGCAGATCTCCACGCTGCAGCCCGTGGAGGAGCCCACGGAGGAGCAGGTAGATGTGGCCTGAACGAGGTTGCAGCCCATGGAGAGCCCCTGCAGGATAAGACTCCAGGCTGGAGCTGCAGCCCATGGAGAGGAGCCCACGCAGGAGCAGGAGGTCTGGTGGGAGCTACTGCCCATGGAGGACCCGTACTGGAGCAGTTTGCTCCTGAAGGATGGACCCCGTGGTACGGACCCATATTGGAGCAGTTCTTGAAGAGCTGCAGCCTGTGGGAAGCCCACGCAGGATCCGTTCAGGAACAACGGCATCCCGTGGGAGGCACCCCACGCTGGAGCAGGGGAAGAGAATGAGGACAATGGAGTAGCAGAGATGAAGCGATATGGACTGACCGCAACCCCCAGTCCCTGTTCCCCTGTGCGACTTGGGGGAAGGAGGTAGAAGTGGGTGGATGCAGTGGAAACATGTTTTTAGTTTGCTTTTAGTTTCTTACTAGTCTGTTAGTAATTGGCAATGCATTACATTAATCTCTCTATGCTGTCTTTTTTGCCTGTGACAGTAATTGGTAGGAGATCTCCCTGTCCTTATCTCAACCCATGAGCCTTTTTTCATTGTATTTTCTCTCCCTGTTCTATTAAGGAGGGGGGAGTGGGAGAAGAGCGTGGTGGAGCTTAGTTGCCCATCAGTGTGAAACCACCACAGGGCTACAGCACTCAGGAGCTCCTGGTGGCGGGAGGGACCATGTCAGAGTCTGATCATAGAATCACGGAATCATTGAGATTGGAAAAGACATTCAAGATCATCAAGTCCAATCATCAACCTGACCTACTGAGTTCCATCACTACACCATGTCACTTAGTGCCACATCCATACGTCTCTTAACTATCTTCAGGAAAAGGGACTACACCACTTTCCTGGGCAGCGCGTTCCGATACTTGACCACCCTCACTGTGAAGAAATTCTTCCTAATGTCCAATCTAAACATCCTCTGGTGCATCTTGAGACTGTTAGTTGTCCCAGGCAAGTCCTTCTGGAAAACTCAAAACTGGAATGGTGAGAAGATTAATCAAAAACGGTGGCCTGTGATGTGTGTAGAACTCTCTCCTGTGCTCCTAAGGCCACCCTGTATTGTCGCTGTGCCCAGGGCAGGTCTCCCCTTCCACTTTCCTTCTTTGTGGTTACTTGCCTGAAGAACAGGATATTTGTTCTCTGTTAAAACATGTAATACCCTGCTCATTTCTTGGATTATTGTTTGTGCTGCAAAATCTTCCCCATGCTGTCCTAACTGGCTCTGTTAAGCCAAGGGGTACAACATTGTTTTTAGAAAACCACAGACCTAGCTTACTTCTTTGGATTTCATTGACCATCTGACCTGGTCCTACACAACAGAAGAGGGGAATTAACTGAGTTTATCAGCATTGTGGGAGTAACGTGCAACATCAAATTAATCTGGAGAAATTCTTTCAAATGGGAGGATTTTCAATTTAACAGATAAAATACTGTTTTGGGGAAGCAAGTGCTCTGAGTTTTGACTCTACCAGTGGAGGAGAGCCTGTATCCCATGATCAGTAATATTAGGGTGAGTTTGCACCGCTGAAACCAGGTTTTGCCACTTATCTGTAGATAGGCAGGCTGAAGGCTTTTGCTTTTCTATGCTTGTATTTTTCTTTTTTTTTGACTAGATGAATTATTGCCAGAAGAACTTCGGAAAATCATTGTCAAGAGCCAACAGCAAATATCTTTTACAGAAAAACGCTCTCCCTATTTTCTGTACCCACAAATATGAGGTGTCTCATCTGCTCTTCTTGTTGATGGACATCATATCAGAGCTAGGAGCATGATTTTGTAGTTAGCAAGGTTAGAGAAGCTATTGCATGGGGTTTTTTTTGCCCAGTACAACACTGTGCCAGCAGAAGGTTTCCAGGCTGTGCAAAAATATGTAACACAATAATGATCCTGATTTTTAAAGAATTTTTAATTGAATTTGTGCTGGTGCAATCATTTTTGTTAACTGCTGAGCAACAGTGTATGTGTTCACAATTAATTGTGGAAGTACAATGACAGGCATGCAGATAGAAGCTGGATTTAAATCAGCAAGTTCCGATTAAATACATAACTGCAAATTACACAACTGCAGATTTGTAACAATGATATTGTCAGAAAAGATCAGAGAGGTGTTTGAAGACAATTATGACATCAGCTTAAGGGCTGAACTTCTGTACTCTCTGATATCTGTAAGGAGAGTTGGATCTTTCACTTCAAAAACCTAAACTGTGGGGGTGAATGGGAAGTAAGGAAAAAGGCCATTGACAGTGGCGTGTTGCAAGGACTCTAAATATGCCAGAACAGCAAGGTCGCAGGGCTTCTGTTTTGTTGATTGGTCTAGAAAAAGAGGGTTTGTTCCTACTGTAGACTACTGTGGAGACAGAGTGTCAGCCTCTGTGTGCAATAATTGCAACTTTAAACTATCCTTTTTAGACAAAGTTTCTTAGGAAGCAAGTTGTTAAGTGTATGAATTGCTCTGGCTGTGGGTAAAGAAGAGCATTGCATTTTAAGAGATGCTAGGAGATGTTCCTAGATGTTAGGAGAAAGAAAGGTGGCATCTTTTTCCTCAGAGAACAACTCAGAATCATTGTGGCATTATTTGAATTGCCTTCATTTTTTAATTTTTTTTTTTTTCTTCTCTTTGGAACATACAAGGATGAGGACTAGTTACCTACGTTTAGACCTCTTCAGAGAAGGAGACCAGTATCTACTTACCTTTTGAAATTGCCCTGTTTTATAGCAATTTCTGAGAGAAAAAACATGGAGTAGAATTGTTCATTTGCCAAAAATCTTTTGCTGATCTCTTTTTGCAGATTTTTTGGCAATGCGTGAATAAGACGTGTGCCACACATCCCACCTAACGCAATGTAGGCTAATGTGCGATTGTCCATCAGAAGACCCATCTCAATGGTATTCTTTAGGACACTGCGGTGGCTTTGAATAACCTTCAGCTGTGCTATTGTTGTGTTGAAGAGTTCCTAAGCTTCCTGAATTTGTGGATATGGGGGACAACTGAAGTGTCTTTCTCTGTGAATAGTAGACACTCCACAGAGATGCTCCTTTCCTTCATGCTCTTCACCACCAGCAGCTGTGCTGGGGGGCAGATAACGACCCCTGAGTCACTTCCCAAGTGATGTCCTGAGTTTCTGCCATTGCAGCACGAGGACTCGGAAACCCTCTCAGAGTCCCTGTTTTTGAGAGCCAAGACTGACTTCCCTAGGTCACTGAGTTTGAAAATCTCGAGGTGGGACAAAGGACATGCCCATGTGGTCTTATTTCACAGCTGATGAAGTAGAAAGAGTTTCCTAATTTTTTTACAAATCTTGGGGAAAAAAGAGTGAGAGAGCCATAGAGAGGCAGAGAGAGCGGGGAGTCCTCCTGCCTATCCATCCAGCCCCTGGCTCCTTTCATGCAGCATGAATGTCACAGGACAGTGAGAGATACCAAAGACAGAAAACACTGGCCAGATTTTTTCTTGTCTGCCTATGTTTTCATCTGCATGTAGCCAGCTGAAGACACAGCCTACAGCCAGTTTATTATTTCCTCAAAGAAGTGTCTGTTTCTTGGCAGGGCAAATGCAGGCAGAGACACAGTAAGAGACACTCCAAACATGCCAGGAGCAGCAAGGAGATGGGCTTGGAGCAACATCCAGGTCCAGCAGTGAACATCTGTCCTAGCTGCTGGTGCTGCAGGGATGGGAGGGTAGACAGAGGCTTGGCGCTGGGCAGGACACGTGCTGCCTGCAGGCTGGGTGTAGCTGCTGACCCTGGCAGCCTGGTGCTGCTCTAGGGTGTGTAGACCTCTGTGTGCTGGGAGGAGAGACAGCGAAGGGTCTTGTCCTCTGTTATCCTTTGAAACAGGGATTATCAGTGCTAGTGATGCTCAGCTATTCTTCTGGGCACGTTTGCTATCCCTGTCTATGCCAAGCTCTGATACAGTTGAGGGCCCAGCTGCAGTTGTCTGGCTTGCTCATTTTGCCAAGGGCAAAAGGGAGATTGGTCAGGAAGAGTTAAGTCACTGGGATGAAGATACAGGGAGGATGGCATGGAGATGGCATGGAGATGGCATGGCATGGCATAGCATAGAACAGAACAGAGCAGAATATATTTTTAAAGCTGATAGCTGCTTCATCTCCCTATTCCCTGGCCTCCTGATCTTGAAGCCTATTCCTCTGCTGTGGCAGAAAGAGCAAGAGAGGTTAACTGGGGAGGTAGTCCATTTTTGCAAAATTTTCTGCATTTTTAAAATTTTGCTGCTGAAGAAAAATGAACCAAGACAGAACTAAATCTATTCTGTATGCATAAGGCTATAAAAATCAGTTCTGTACTCATTTTGCATTGCCTGTCCTTCCCCCTACACCTCTTTGTCATTCAAAGTATGCTCACAGGAAACTTCAAGAGAGGCTGCCAACAACATTGTCAGCATCAAGAGAGACAGACACACCAATGACATAGGATGTAAGTGAAAGGATACCACTGAGAAAAACTACACAGATGGTTTTATAGATTAAAAAACCTGGCATTTCTAAAGCTCAGGGTTGTTAAAAACAGAGACAGATAGAGGGGGAGAGGGTGAGAGAGAAGAGTAGTTTACTTATTCAGTCCTTCTGGTTTGATATTTGAGTAGGCCCCATCTGTACTTTGCAAGAATGCATTTGTGCTTTTGGTTGTACTCCTAGCTTGTTTTTCTTGGTGTTTACAGACTATCCCAGATGTCAAGTTCTTCTTTGCAAAGCAAGTTGAGTGCTCCTTGCAACAAGAATTGTTCTGTTCTGGGACTGCGCTGAGGCATTTTGTATTCCTAAAGTGATGTACAGTCCAGAGAAGTCCTGCGAGGAATGACTTTGGTGTTCCTAGGTCAGGGGAGTACTAGGTCTCTCTCTTGGTCTGCCTTCCTTTTAACTAGAATGACAAAATCTGTTATAGCCACTGCTCATTCATTCCCTCTTTGCATAAAACTAAATCACTTACTCTAGTAGTTCCCAAACCATAGCCTCTTGTACCCCATTAAACTGTGTTTTCTAGGCCACTTTGAAGTGAAAGTTTCAGGAAGGTAACATGTTCTGAGAAATTGTGGTAGTGTTATATTTGAACAAAAGTTTTTGAAAACCATACTGACTTGTCTCTTTCACAAGATCTCTGGTATTACCAGCACTGAAATTCAATAAGGCGATTGAAAGAGGCAAGAGGGACTCTGTAAGCCTTCTGAAATATTTGCCCCAAATTGCAAAATTTTGGGAATTCTGACTTCTGAACAAACTACCCAAAAGAGCTGTCTCCTTCCTGCTAAGTACTTTATGTCAAAAACCAACCCTCTGGTGTGCCTGCTGCCCCCAGCTTGCTGTCCTCCTTGCCTCTTTTCTGCAAGAACGAGCTCTCCTTTCCCTCTGGCATTGCAGCCCTGCAGTGTAGTTGGAACCATCTGCTACCGCTGGGCACCCCGTCCACACCTCCTGGCACCATCCCTCCTCCTGGCAATCCTGCCAGGTGCTGCACCCAAACATCCCCATTTACCGTGCGCATCCAGCATCTCATCTATGGTCCCAGCCAACAAGGAGGCAATAAGGCAACCCAGAAGTATTTTCTTCTCTCCCAGTCCCCTAGTTAGCTTGGGTTGTGTTGAAGCTTCACTTTTCCATCTATACAACATTCATGAAAATAATGAAATTGCTGTTGACCCTGGAGGTCTCAGAGAGTCACCCAGAGCACAAACTGTCCCTGGGTCACCTGCAGCATCTTGCCTGAAAAAGTGCTATTCAAGGTTCATGGCACTCCATTTAACAACCCAAGCCCAAGCTTGCATCTCTGTCATCGTCTCTGTTTAAATGTTTGAGATTATGGCAAGTATTTGACGCAAAAAACATTTCTAAGTGAACAAATGTTATTTTCTTTCTGAGGACTAGATTCTACAGAAATGAGCCTCTGAGAAGTAAACAGACAGAAATGTATAGAAAGACATGGGCGGATGATAAAATTGGTCTTTTACTCTGATCTGTTTCCAACATATTTCAAAATAGCAGCTGTGGAAGATGCCACTTCCTTTTACAGTCCTTTCACAAATAGTAAGTGTAGTTTGCTAGAATTTTGGTCTAACTATTTAATCACCAAATTACCTTTTAGCAAAGGTTTGCCTCCCATCATTAAGTGATTCACTCAAGGTAACAAGTGAAATAAAGCCTGAGGGATATAGTAGTCTCAGACGTAAGCCTTATTTTACAATAAAGAACAGCGTGGTTAGGCTTTCTCCAGAGCTATTTTTGTGTTTTCGTGCTTTGTTACAGCTTGCAGAAAGCAGGGATTACAATATGTAGCTGTTGATCAATATTAAACTAGTAGAGTAAAATGTCAAGGAGAAAAAAAAAACTGAAATCATACTACATTTCAACACCAACAGAGAAAATCCCAGCATTGTTAAATGGCGGCAATAAAACTAGCAATTGTTATTTAGTTTTAAGTAATGAACCAAACAAAAAATACAGAACTTGCTACATTGCCTCCCAAATGGAGCTTATTACACTGCTGCTTGAATGTTTATACAATCTTTAATCTAAACATTTTCTCTTCAGGTCTTAATAACAGGCATGGGTAGTTGCAATTTGCTCCCTCTTCAAAAGCAAAAAATGAAAGAGGAAAGCAAAATGCTCTAACAAATCAGATGTGCACAGAAGTGGCTATTGCAGCCAGAGGAGGTTGGCTGGTAGGATTGAAAGTCAGAGAATTTCGCCCCACAATTTATCTTTCAACCAGGTAAGGGTAGGATTAGCATGTGGGCTCTCCAAGGCTGCTCCCCCAGTGAGAAGGAAAAGCCATTCATCACTATTTACTGGGCTTTTGTTCTGCTGCAAGCCCTCACAGAGAAGAAATATAAAGAGTAATTTGTGTTTCTCAAAAGAGAACCAACACAGATTCTCATAGATGCTTCAAGGATTTTTTTAATTATATTTTTAATATATAAGCAACCAAGGAAAGCATTTAGAGGTGAATGTTAATATATTCCACTCCTCATGGCCCACAGGATTCTCAATTCTCAGTTCTTTTTTTTTTTTTTTTCATTATGCATCCTTTGTTTCTGGAATTACTGTGATAGTTTACTGGTTTGAAGGATTTTACAGTTGTAGTCATAAACAGGAGCAAATCTTAACCTTGAAACTTGAATGACAAAATAATCCTATTTGAAACAACTCCTGAGTGACGCATGGATGAGACAGAAAGAAATTAACTCTGTTTTTTCCTGAACATGCCTACCTCAAGCCCAAGTTGCTGTTTAAAATTGATCATCTGATGAAATCCCAAATTTTAAAACGTTTGGCTCTGATTTTTTTATGAAGGAAAGAGGCAGGCTGGGGTATTTATTCCTGGCCTTGGACCTGTGGATGCATGACCGTCCGTGTTCTCCTTCCCTCTGGGGCTCTGATGCTCGCAGCTCCACATGTGGACAGAAATCATTACGAAAAGCATGGATTCAGATGCTCACCTGTGAGGTAAATAAGCAAATCTCCCTCTTGGGCTGCATTTGGTTTCTTTAAATAATTCTCTGGTGTCTGTGTGGTTCTTGCAGGGAAGCGTGGCTTGTTATTCACCCAGCCAGGCTGGAGGCAGGACCCACCCAGAGGGGCTGCTGCTTTTCCCGGGTGCACAGCCTCTGTCCGGGCACCTTCACCTCCAGACAGCTGCAGATGCCAGGTCAAGCCTGCGATGGAGTATTTTGGGGAGGCTGGAGGAGCAAGAGACCTGCCCTTTGCAGCATGGGACATGGTTCGTCCTCTGCAATGAGTGTTTTTATCTGAATCTGCCCTTGCGCTTGTCAGTCCTGCGTAGCCAGGACATCTCAGACACTTCCCTCTGTGACCCACAGCATTGCTTGTTGTGGGACATATAAAGCTATAGTCTATGAGCTTTTTACAGAACATTGAAGTGACATTTAATAGGTTCATGATGTACAGTAGGTCAGATTAGAGAGCCTAGTGCAGCATTTGGTGTTAATTTTTATCGTACCTATAGCCTTTACACTTCCTTATAGAAACCTCTCCCTCCTGATGGTCAAGTGTGTATTAAAAACAGAAGATGCACACATGTCCTTAACACCATAAAGTAGAACAGACAGTAAAGTACAATGCCATGGAAAAAGTTGTTCCAAATAACCAGGCCCTGACTTACTTCATTAGTGTGCAGCGAAGACAAGACCTGCCTCACCCTTCTGCTGGGTAGTCAAGGATGCTCTGCTCAAACCTGGTGCCACTGGGGCTGAGATCCTGCTACAACTCCACGAGTATATATATCCACACTCCGAAGTCATCTGGAGCATAATGGGATAATCCCTATGCTTCAAACTAATCACACATACCTTTATAAGCTGAGGGGCCTCTGATATTCTTTTCCAGGTGCGCAGAAACTTTCAGAACAGGACAGATTTCCCTAATCTGCAACAGCTGATAGAAGAAACCAGGAATATGTGACAGTGACATCTGGAAAGTGCATCCTGAAACAAAGTCCAGAAGAATATGAATTTGGCTTGCCTTCTCCAAGGAAACTTATAGACAATATGCTTTTAGTAACAAGATATGGCAAGGAGTGTATTAGAGATCTAGAATAGCTGTGTAGTAGCTGAGGATTATTATTAGCTGAGAATATTGTTGAATTATTAGCAGTTCTTGCACCTATATAATACCTCCCATGCTCTAGGATCTGTTTCAGATAGACTCATACAACCACTGCAAAACATTACACTTTTTGTCCAGATTGGGAACACAGTATACATTTCTGACTTCTGTGTTCCTTGCAAAGAGAATTTCTAACACATTCAAACTATTGGTCAGCCACTAATCTGTAAATCACAAGAGGCTGGCCACAAGAAATTAGGATAGGAGTTTATTTTCCAAATTATGATACAGACTTTTTCCTCAACTGAAGTTAAAGGAAAAAAGAAATCAGAAAGATATTATTTAAGCCTCAGTATATACCAGGCAGAGACAGTTCTTGCAGCTAGCAACAAGACTCTTGGGATCTATCAAATACTGTAAGGTGAATACAGACCTTTAAAATCTAGGACCAATTAAATATCTAGACAGATTACACTTTAAAAGAGACTAGAAATTTCAATTATGTATAAAAATTTAAGAAAGGTTACCTATAGTTAAAAGTACATAATTCATTGCTACTTATGCTGAGGGATGGAGATTTTGAATGGCAGGTCTGTATGGGAGACAGAGAAAACTGAATCCTAAATCTGACTGGTTAAGTGAAATTCAGAGGTATTATATCATTGTAGATAGTCAGAAAAGAAAGAGAAAGTCCTTACTGTTCTGAGAGAGAACTGTCTTAGGGAAAAAATAACACATGTATATATGTGGATGCACAAAACACTGGAAGCTTTAATGATTTTTTTTCCCCAATTTTATTAAGTTTTACAGACATTAAGTTCTTCTAGGGATCATCCAGCATCAACACGAATGGGTAAGACTTCCAGCTGTATCAAGCAACCAGGAGTGTGTGTAACACAACTGGATGTATTAAACCAGGCTGCAGTCCTCATAATTTTCCTGATAATTCCTTGCTCCTTTTTTATTAAAGACTATTCATACCTGCATAAACCTAGGGACAAGCCTAGTGTTTTTCTGGTCACCCAGGCCAATGCCAATACTGTAAGCTAGGGACTTTCAGACAGTACTTCCTACATCGTAGGATGCTCCATCCTTGCCTTGGAGCAGGGGACCTCTTGGGATGTCCAGGTCACTGAGTAGGCTTTAGAGACACAGAAAACCTTAGGTGAAATCACCTCTAGGTGATTTTGTGACAGTCTGAGAAGATGCTAGCACCTTCCTCCAAAGATAGACAAAGTTAATTTTTCTTATCAGGAACTATATAAGCAAAAAAAAAAAAAGAAGCTAAAAGAGTTTCACTATGGCTGATAAAAATGGAGAGTCTTCCACCTTTTGGGAAGTGTTCTTGAATCTGGCTCGGATTAACAATGATCAAAATAAATTTTTATCCTTGGAAGGCAAGAGAGTGCTTTTGTCTCAGGCCTTCACTTGCTCACAAAGGTTAGTTTTTTGCATCTACAGATCTGACCTGAGGCTGCAGAAGCACTCAAACAGGAGAACGAGGAAAGCAAGGAGGAATTATCTGCAGCTAAAAGGCAAGCCTCCCAACAGAGGTTAAAGCTGCTTTGCTTTCAGCTGCTGCCTCTCATCTTATGTTGTCTGATCTAGCATCTGTCTGACAGTCAGAGATACCCTGCAAAATGAGACACTACAAAGGCAGGAGACAGAGGGGAATTGCTTCCCTCTACATTGGTACCTTATGTTTAGTGCCAGGGAGGAGAGGAAAGCACAGGCATGAGGTCTGAAGGCTTTATCCCTTGCTAGGTGAGAGGAAGAGCCTGAAAGAGGGAGCCTTGAGAAAAATTCCAATATTCATATGGGCCACAGAATAACAAAGGAAATTATGTGTTTTGAAAGAAGGGATACCTCTTTGAGACAGGAGAAATGCAAAAATGTACTATTGAATGAAGAATTTCCTTGGAAAGAAAGAGATGAAAAAGATGGAAGCCCTGCTTGGAAGATAATACCAAAAGAAAAGACAAACCAGGACAGAGTCGCTCAGTTAGGGAGGAAAAAATGGTCATAGCAGTAGAAATGTAGTTTGCACCATAACAGCAAGTACCAAATATAGACAATGAATGAAACTCTTCAAGAGAGACAGTGGGACTCAGTGCTTGTTACAGCTAATGCCAAGCAATATTCATTTACCCCCCCAGGTATTGGTGAATATTAATATTATGTCGTTAGCAAGCTTTCAGTACCACTGGCAATATGTTGTGCCTTTTCTGGGGTGAAATAAAAGAACTCAGTTTCTAGCCCTACTAATTTCATATCTTTTATGAGCAACACATTTACTTTTAAAAATAAAATACAGCCTGTAAAAGTGGTAATTTACAGCTAAAGCAACTAATTTCTGGTGTTCTCATTAAGCCTATTTTATGCACCTGTCTTCTATTCACTCTTTTGAAATTGCAGACCACAAATAAGTGTACTGGGAGTGAGTAATTAGCCATAATTATTGTTTCTTTGTAATATTTTGGGATGTGGAGAAGATTTCTTACATGAGGGTGCCTTTTGTAAGGAGGGAAATATTTGTAGTGATTCCGAAGCTTATGACTTGAGCCTGCACATCAACAGCAGCCTGCAGTGAGGAGAGCAAGAATGAAGTAAAGAGGGGTACTTGCAACTGCAGGTTTCACCAAGGACAAATCCCAACATGGTTTAATCACTGCTAGGTTTTAAATAATTTTCACGAAATATTTGCATTTTTATGTCTGCTAAAGGCTTCGATAGTTACAAGCTCTTTGATTTCCCAAATTTGCCATAATGGCGTGTATGTTTAAATACACCTGTATGTGTAATGATCTTCAATGTTGCTGATCCTCTGCGTGATGAATTAGACTTTTCACGGTTGTAAATAGACATGATGCAAAACTAAGCCAAAGAGTATTGATACATGGAATTGATGTAAAGCAGGTTAGAGGGAAGCTAATTAGCATGCTTGAGTGATTTGCAATCTAATCCTATACAAAACATTGGAAACCAAACTTGTGGACACTGAAACAATGAATCTCAGCTGGAGTATTAAAAGCAATGGTTCAAATTATGCCATGGCTTGTCCACTCAACACTCCTTAATATTACATTAGGTATGATTTTGCAGACTAAATATAAGCATTAGTATTTATTTTAAAGTTGGATTTAAAGTGAAATCTGTTCTTCACACAGATTTTTTTTTAAGAAATGAGTGGATTTCTCCATCAATTTGCAAATCTAAACTATTCAATTCAAAAAGTAACTGCAATAGTGTGAAAAGCTATTTACAGGTCTGCAGCCATCTCTGGTTTCATCAATTTGTTTTTCAGTCTTTGTTGTTATTTCTCGTTTCTTATGGATCTCCTGGGACATCTTCTTGCTTCAGGAGAGAATGTCAATAGCTCATTCGTCCTCCAGGACGTTTCCTTGCAATGATGAGAATACTCCCCAAATGTAATCTAGTTCTTTTGCCTCTTTTCTGTAAAATCAAGAAAAAAAATTTTATTTCAAGAAACATGAGCACCATCTGAATAAGGCTGCTGTGTAATAATGGTCTGGTTTTGCTAGGTTTATATAAAGGGATGTTAAAATAGACTATAACTTTCAAAAATCCATTAACGAAATTCAGGACCATTTTAGGCACTAAGTTCAGAATAGCACAGTTGCTAGACAAAGCTCATCTGCAAAGGGTTTTTTGCCTTGTTTGTTTGTTTGTTTGTTTTGAATTCACCTATATATTCCTGAAACTTGTAATTAAACCTTGTGTACCTGTAGGTTAGTCTGCTGCAGCATTTATTTTAAGGAACTAGTTTATATTTTCCTGGGGCTGTAAGATATTTCTTAGCCTGTGCAATACAAGGATGTGCAGTGATGTTGGTGGTATTGTTATAAAAACAGAGATAAGAAAGTAAGAGCATCAATGCAAACAAGCATTTGTGTTCTAGATGGGTTATAGAGAGAAATAAGCTGAATAAGATGGAAGACTTAAGTTCATTAAGATATAGTATACAGAAAAAACACCTGTTCTTTGCAATTTGTAAGAAAAGATTATTTCTTTTGTTTGAGGTATGTCTGCCAGGGGAAATTAGCTACGATAGCTATTCTAGATTGATTCTCCACACAGATGCTGGGTTAATATCAATCAGGAAAAGGGCATTCTCCTTCCAGAATTAGAGTGTATACATAAGGGAAGTAGTCTTGCAAGACTATTCCACATTCAATTCATGCCTGAATTTAATCCAGACTCATTTCTTTACAGGCACCCTAGAAAAAAATCATTCTGTTTTTATATGAAAGACTTCATCATTGTGGATCCTCTAAACTTGGGTAAGTACTGTCAGAATAAAATTGTTTGTGTACTGATTTAAACTTCTTTCTACTGTATTTACTACTTCAGTTCCTATCTGGTTAGCTTATGGAATTACTGAACATCAACATGCTTGGAGGTGCATACAACAGACACAAACTCTATGCTGAATCCATGTGAAAAAAAAAAAAAAAGATGAAAACAATAAAATGATGTTCCCTGGAACAGATCTATAACTAAAAATTATTATTAAAATTGTAGCTGAAGTTTGATGTGCTAGTAATGTATAGCAGCTGAGGCTGTGGCAGCCCTGTCCACATCTGTACGTACCTGTCAAATCTGTGAAATTGCTGGACTTTTTGTCTTCTGAGATTCTGATAGGTTCTTTCTCTCTGTGCTAACATAAATGGCTACTTAGTAGGGGGACCAGATTCTTGTGTTAGTTACTTGATTATTTTCTGGCATATTATATTTTAACCCAACTTTCCCTCTCCCTCCTTCTCAGACAAAAAGCCTCTAGAAACCTATGGGAAATCAGGTGATAAACTGTATTAGAGAAAATCAGTTCATATATATACAGACCAACAACCTTTTGACCTTTCTTGCCAGAATACACATGATAAGCGTAATTGCCAGCACTGTTATTTGTTCTCATTTTATTAAGTCTGTTTTTACAATAGGTGTTAGAGATAAGTACTCTGATGGCTATTTCTCCAGATGTCTGGTTTAAATGTACCATAAAACGCGCTAGATGGTGTATCCATTAACACCATATAGTGAAGAGAATAGAAGATTAACATTAAACACTGTGTTAAAGGGGAAAATGTTTCTAAATTGCATTTGCTTCAGTTAGGCACAGCAACTTGAAATAATTAAAACTGAAACAGTTTAAGAAGATTTCCTTCTGTACACAGTTTATTTTTTTAATTTTAATTTTTATTTTTTAATTCCAGAATGATTTCAATGCCAGAATAGTCAGGTTTGGTGCTTCTTGTGCTGTGCAACAATGTGATTATGTTTGTGCTTCCAGAGCAAAGAAGGAGTCACAGCCATCCTGTCTCTACACCCTCCCCACTCCCTCATTATGCACAGACACTCTCTGCCCTTGCACATTATTGCACTTATTTTATATACAAGGTAGATGCACAGCGTCACAATGGGTACACACAGTTGTTCAGAAATCAAGAGTTTTTTCTGTGTTTTCACACTGAACTTATGCCTTTGAAAGCCTCTTATGTATCCCAAACCTAACTGTTGGACCTACACTGCAGAGAAACAAATCAACCATTCAGGCCCTGGAAAGAGTCAACAGTATTTAATTCTAAGAAACCATGATGATTTTTATGAAGCACACTTTCCTTTCAAACATTATGTCTCTTCTTCTGCTCCCCCAACAAAACATCAAACATTTTATTCTTTCTGTTTGCATCACTTTGTTGCCATCCTCGCCACCCTGGTTATGCCTTTCAGCTTTGCTGTTCTGCTCTGCCTTTTTCTATAACTGCTAAACAACAGTCTTCAGCTATTTATTCCTTTCCCTTTTTCTTTCTACCCCTTTCTTGGATCATTTCTCCTTTCCATCTCTCCCACTAAGTATTTCCAACAACAACAGTATCTGATTAGTCCCTGTGATTTCTTTTCCCAGTAACTTGTATAGAGAAAACATACTTTGACAGATACTTCAGGCAGATAATGAGGATTTTGGAGATGGGTGGTCATGTGGTGCTTGAAATCCCTGCTGTAATGAATAACAGCCTTTCCCCAACTGGATGTGTTCCATTTCACTTTGTTTAAATGTCTGTCTCAGCTTCACAGACTATAGAGTAGGACTGAGATCCTCTGAAAGGTTTTCAATTAGCACTGTGTTCCCAAACTATCAAAGCAAAAATGTATCAGAAGGAAAAAAAAAAAAAAAAGGCAAACAATTAACAATTTTATTTCAAAAGCCTTAAACCTCTTTGGTTGCTTAGCATAGCAAGAAACATCATTTGAATGGAGCCTAATGAACTAATTTTGACAGTCCTCTGCTTGTCAAGCATTTTTTTTTTAATCGATACAACACATTCCTTTTATTTCTAAGTAGTGAGCAGAAATAAGTGAAACATTTTAATTGAAAACTGAGCTCATATTCAGGATAAGAAAAAAAAACATAAAAAGAGAGGCAGCAGAAAATGATTCCTTTGCATCAGCAGATAATGAAAAGTTTTCTCCTCTTCTGTTAGAAAGTGACTTTATTTTGTTTCCTCAGTATGTTATGTCCACTCACACTACTCCAGAAATTATTTCTCCCTCAACTTTGGATATTTACCTTCTTTTTAAAGACAACTGCAGTGCTTGGGATGGCAGCACAGTAACTGTCATGCAGAAGGCTGGCGCCTGCATTTAAACTGCTGCATGCAATGCGAGCTCCTGGCACAAGAAGGGTAATGCTGTAGCTCGCCATGACATCAGATGACTCCCGACTGCCTGACTGCAGCTTGATGAGATGGCATCTGCAGAGTCCTATCAGGTGGGAGCAGGAGCAGGCATTGCTTCATTGAAAGGAAAGACTCCAAGAGGTTAACTTGCCGGTAACTACATGAAGAGATTTGGTAAGATGTTATTGTCTTCTGAATTGGTAGATGTTTCCAGCTAAATGTTACTGCTTCTCACTGGGGATGTAAACCAGGACAGAGCCCATGGGGCATTTTTGCACCAATGCTCTTCAGGAGGAATGCAGACAATTGGTAATTAAAAGAGACAGAGATTATCTTTTTCCTATCTTCTCATGCCTGGTCCCAAAACTGGGTCCGGGATACTGGCTGAGGCAGTGCAGAATGGCCATTGTCATCGTCTTGAAAAGCTTCCCTACAGACAGGAATTTGGAGAGATGATCTGAATTTGACGCTATTTCCTTTTCTTTTGACAGCTCGTCAGCATACCTATAATGTTTATTAGAGATTTTCAACACAGCGAAAAGCTATGGACTAAAATTTTCTTTAATGAATTTCACTGCTGTGATAAGCAGTGCTTCTTTGCACTCATGATAGGCTAGGCATCTCGTGATACTCCAGTGTTTCCGTGTTGGTTCAGACGTTAAAGCAGGTAAGATCAGTGTCCTTTCCTCCTGAGCAGCTTTCTTGGATTCAGCTAATCTTTTACCAAATCTAGCTGACTGAAAAAAACCAAAATATCACTGCTGACGCTTGGGTCTGAGATTTGGGGAAGGCAAGCAGGGGTGTGTTATCAGCTGACTCTTAAAATCAGCGTCAGGAAGTTCTTAGTTCCTGTGCTTACGTGCCTCGGCTTCCCACAACATGTGGTGACCATTTGTCCCTTCAATGACACATTGCCAAGACAGCATTGTGTCATTGGAGGTGTACCAAGAGAGTGAAGAAGCCGTAGATGGCATGAGAGGAGCTTGAACACCCCAGGGCCTACAGATTTATGTTAAATAGAAGACAGTGAGTGAATGAAGGTCAGGGAGCTAATGGTGAAGAGGAACAGGGGGGAGTGAAAAGAAAGAAAGAATGAATACTTACAGTAAGACAAAGAGGAGTGGATTAAATTATCGTGCAACAAAGTAGGAACTGGAGACATAAAAGGAGAGTAGAGAATGGATGGGAAAAGATGGAAATCGCTCCATCCTCTGCTCCGACTGCCAAGAACACCACTGTGCCTGCTCTGACAGCAAAAGCTGCAGTTACACATCCAGATTGTGTTGTAGGCTGGAGGAGGAAGGCCATTTCTTGCCATAATTACACACTTAACATAGAAGGAAAATTTGTTCAGGATTTTGGGGGATGACACTGTTTTGTGCAACAGCTTTTATTTAAAATATTCTTTTCAAGTGGTGCAACAGTTTACTTGCTCACAGGAATACAGAAATACAGTCTGAAAAGTTATGTATTTGGTGCACTCAAAAATTAGAGGGGCAAATTGCTTCATGCAAAGTGATAAATATAACACATTCCACTTATAGGAATAGTGTTTTCAATAGATATGTCTTCAGAATAATAAAACAGGTTTTTAAAATGAAGTTACCTGCTGTCTATTTTTTGCTGGTGATAAGAGTTGTTAAGGATTTACTGGTCTTTTTATGTATTTCTTATTTGTGACTGGTACTTCTCATAAAATTCCTGCTACTTGCAAATGCAATTAAGATAAGCATTTTGAAACAGGTATGTTCCCTCTTCTGGATAGAAAACAGTAGCAGGGACCAATGACGGTGAATAAATATAGAACACAGGCCAGTCTTTGAATTTCCTAACACATAAATGAATAAATCTTTTCTGTGTAAACCGATTCTGTAGAAGAAAGATTTCACAGTGTCATTGGACTCAGCAGTAATAGCTACCTCTTTTCTTGAAGTCTCAGCATCTGGTAGATTTACGTTGACTTTCACCAATAAGCTTCTTTCCAATAAATACCACTTTCCCTGGGTACAAATGGATGTTGAGCAAACACAGACAAAGTAAAAACCAAAACTCAAAAACAAACAGTAGTGGCGTATTTCAGAAATGCTGTAAGTATGTTTTAGAAGTATGTGACAACGTAAATATTTTGTTGTGGTTTCATAGTATTGAAAGCTTCTGACGGAAACTGGGAAAGTTTTGAAGTACTGTCTCTACATACAACTTTATTATTGAAGCAACTTACTACTACCCAACAAGAAATTCATCTACTGAACTTCTCTGCTGTTAGTTCCCTAGACCAATAAGCAGCAGCTGGACCTAATGTGGGCCCTTCTCAAGCTGGAGAATACACATGCTTTCACCTAGCCAGGGAGGCAGTGTTAATACTCTGCTGCAGTCAGGAACATATATATGAGCTACCAATTAGGAAACCTTTCAAAGTGTGGCTTTGCAGCCCATCTGTGATCTGCAGACCTCAGCTTGGGAACCATTATTCTCCACTAATGGCACCTGGGGAGCAGGAGGGATGGAAAACTGTGGGGTTTGGGAGAGCAGAGTCTATTAAATGCTATGGCAACAGGTAGCAAAACAGCATTCTCCCTTTCTCCCTTACTAATTAGTGGCTGTTAGCATCTGGAGTTGACTGTCTGTTGGTGGATGTAATTTGCTGCACTCCATCTTGTGATGGTGCAAGGAAGCTAAAGGATGATGCAAGGAGCAGTTAAGCTGAGAGGCAAAAGAAATATTAGGAATGAGCGCCTATATATTTATTTTGCAATGCCATGTTTGAAATAAAATCATGTTCCTGGAGGCCTAGGAAAAATGTGCCTTAGATAGTAATATTTTCTATCCTGTCTAAATTGTTTTGCTTAAATTCCATTGGCAGAAAATAGTCCAATGCTGATCTTTTCACTTGTTCAAAATTTCCAGAATATAAAATTGTCAATTGAAAGGAAACCTCCCATGGTAGGTCTGACAAAAATTTTTCTCCTTACCTATCAGTGTAGGTAAGGAAACCTGCTGGGAAGGAAAGGTTTCTAGGTAAGCTCTGCCCTAGTGGGATGCTGGATCAGAGCCAGGGAAGGAGATACAGGCAGGGGATTGCCGCTATCCACAGGGAGAAACAGGTTCACCACGGTCCTTGTCCAGAGAGGCAATAGTGGAGTCTTTCTTATTACTGAAGATGAATGTTTCAAGACCACTGTCTCTCTGTTAAATATTATTGAGTTTGGCCTATGGGATTCAATGTTGTTTGGAAACAGAGGAGGAAATATGTCTGAAGGCCCAGAAGTATTATATTTGCAGAAGTTTCATTTTCTGAGGAAACCAAGATAAAAAGAAGAATTTCAGGCTTAATTATTGTAGGGTCATGAATACTTGGTACGTTTGAAGGCAGGAGTGCAACTGGACCTCTCTGTTCAATTGCACTGATATTTTATGCTTGGTTGTATTAACCTCCTTCATTCAGTGCTCAATTACTGCCGAGCTCAACAGACTTTCCTCAGAGAGTCTGGAGAGGAAAAAGGAGGTGGCACTGAGATGTGTCAAAGGAAGGACCTGGCAGCTGAAACTGTGCCCAGGACCTAACACAGTGTTTCAGAGATTCTACACAAAATTAAATGGGGTGGTTCATATTCATTAGTTAAGTACCAGGGTTTGCCAGGTACCATCTTGATATTACTATAAAAAGAGGACTACTTGTTGTAAAGGTCTGGTTGTCCAAAGCACGTTCAACTTTCTGCCCACTTCAGTAGCCTAGAGACTGCAGTAAATGTTAGAATTATATTCCTTTGCAAGATTTCACAAAACCTGTGCATTTTATATGATCCTAATCTACACAAATTTATTTGTAGATTTTTTTTTTTTTTTTGGTAAGAAGTTCCAGTTACATGTATATGCATTTGCAGAGCGTAGGCTTTTATCCTGGCTTCTCATGATAAATGGCAAAGTGCAACCCTCCAAGTTACATCAGTTCTTTTTCATCTGTAGACAGACAACTTCTAGTGATTTAATAAGCACAATTCTGATCAGCTGTGCACCTATATTCTCTTTTGCTACCTTATGTGGGTTTTGAGTTTGGATGAACAATGTAGCTGCTCTGCAGGAACTTGGATATTATGAGAAACTATAAGAAAATTGGAATTCATTTTAAAAACAAAATTTGCAGATTATTTATTAGGTAAACAATATTAATACAAGGCTTAATAGAGGTAGGGCATTTCCATTTTTAACTGCATAAATAGAAACTCCAAATTTCAAATATCATCAGCATTGCAAAAATGGATTTTAATTTCCCTGTGTTTTTAATTTGTGTATCAGCTTGACCTTGAAGGCCTGCCAGAGAGATAAAACTATCTTCAGAAAATGCAAAAGAAATGATAAAAGCAATGGGAGTTAGGTGATGATGTGTATTTGAAAATCCCACTAGATACCCATCTGCATTTTAGGCACCTAAAATAAGAATCTATCTTTAAATCTGCAAAGCAATCAGTTTCTCATTGGGCTTCTGTGATGGCAGATTTAAAGATCTGCAGGTGCACTAATAAGAAATCAGCAGGATCGGAAGCAACACAAATAGCTGTGTTGTATGAAAGAACTGAAACCATAAACTGGGATAGGCTGCAGGAATGATTCTAATAAAAAAAGTCTCTGGTGGAGCTTGAGAAGAAGAAGCCCTTGATTCTGATTTTTTTTAAGACCATATGGAAATATTTGATTTGGGGTGCTTTTGGGTTTTTTTTGCTGTTATCATTACTGTTTGGTTCATATGTTTTACATCAGATAATTTGATATTTTTTTTTCCAAGACCAAATTCAGCAGTTCAATGGATGGCACTGGATTAAACCACATATTATAAAGCAACACTGAAATAGTGTTTTTTTTAACTATGCTCTTTAGAGAAAAGGCTTGGGATTCAAGCATTGTCTGTGAGACATGTAGATTACAGAGGGGAGAAAAAATCTGTACAAACCATTCCAAAATAGTCTTAATTACTACACTTATTTGTAGTGCCCAAGTCTTTGAGAAAGAGAAGAATGGCAGAGAAAGTGCAAATGAAATGAAGGTGAAAGAATGCAAAAATTATTCTGTTTCTCCTTATCATAGAATCGTAGAACGGCTTGAGTTGGAAGGGACCTGGAAGACCATCTAGTTCCAACCCCCCTGCCATGGGCAGGGATGCCACCCACTACATCAGGTTGCCCAGGGCCCCATCCAACCTGACCTTGAACACCTCCAGGGATGGGGCATCCACAGCTTCCCTGGGCAACCTGTTCCAGTGCCTCACTGCCTTCATAGTAAAGAACTTCCTCCTAACATCTAATCTAAATCTCCCTCTTTTCGTTTAAAACCATTCCTACTTGTCCTATCACTATCTGCCCATGTAAAGAGTCCCTCTCCATCTCTTTTATAAGCCACCTTCAAGAACTGAAAGGCCGTGATGATGTCTCCCCAGGGCCTTCTCTTCTCCAGGCTGAACAACCTCAGCTCTCTCTGCCTTTCTTCATAGGAGAGGTGCTCCAGCCCTCTGACCATCTTCGTGGCCCTCCTCTGGACCCTCTCCAACAGGCCCATGTCTTTCTTGTGCTGGGGGCTCCAGACCTGGATGCAGTACTCCCAGTACTCCAAGTGGGGCCTCATGAGGGCAGAGCAGAAGGGGACAATCACCTCCCTCCACCTGCTGCCCATGCCTCTGTTGATGCAGCCCAGGATGCAGTTGGCCTTCTGGGCTGCGAGTGCACACTGCTGGCTCATGTTGAGCTTCTCATCCACAAGAACCCCCAAGTCCTTATCTGCAGGACTGCTCTCAATGAGTTCCTCTCCCAGTCTGTACTCATGCCCAGGATGGCCCCAACCAAGGTGCAGCACCTTGCACTTGGACTTGTTGAACCTCATTAAGTTCACGTGGGCCCACCTCTCAAGCCTGTCGAGGTCCCTTTGGGTAGTATCCCTCCCTTCTGTTGTATCAACTGCACCACTCAGCTTGGTGTCATCTGCAAACTTGCTGAGGGTGCACTCGATCCCACTGGCTATGTCATTGACAAACATATTAAACAGCACTGGTCCCAAGATGGACCCCTGAGGGACACCACTCGTCACCAGCCTCCACCTGGACATAGAGCCATTGCCCACAACTCTCCGGCTGTGGCCATCCATCCAGTTCCTTATCCACTGAATATTTCACCCTTCACACCCACTTTTCTCCAATTTAGAGATAAGGATGTCATGTGGGACTGTGTCAAAGACCTTACAGAAGTTCAGGTAGATGACATCGGTCAGTCTTCCCTTGTTGACTGATGCAGTCACTCCACCATAGAAGGCCACCAGATTGGTCAGGCACGAAGTGCCTTATCTCCAAGTCCTGCCTGCAGTTTCTTTACATTAAAAAAATATTTTTGAAGTACCATTTTTTTCAACAGATAAATGATACCTATATCAAAGGTAGTTTAATACTTTGCAGGGCTAAGTTAGATATTCCCAACTGCAGGATTTTTCTGGTTGTGATTACAGAAATTCATTTGTACAGGATTTTTGGCTCCATGGCCCATTGAGCTTGCTCTAGTTTTTTAGCCTGCAAGAATAATGACAGTTATTTTATGAAAATGAGATTGTAAATCACTTACTTTGACAGTTCAACATTTTCCCCCAGTGTTCTTCTCTGAGAGCATTTGAAGGAGCTGGGCCTGGAGGACACCACTTCACCACTCACTCCCTAAGAGTGTCTCTGGTGTCTTGTTTGTTTTAGTCTGTCTGTGTTTTTAAGATAGGTTTTCTACACCTCTAGTTGCTGTCACTTTGCATAAAATATATGTAGAAAGCAATTATTCCTTGCCCAGAATGACGTGCAAGTTTGAGAAGCAGTTTTGTATTTCCGTCATTAATATATTTTTATCTTTCTTTCTTTCTTTCTTTCTTTCTTTCTTTCTTTCTTTCTTTCTTTCTTTCTTTCTTTCTTTCTTTCTTTTTCTTTCTTTCTTTCTTTCTTTCTTTCTTTCTTTCTTTCTTTCTTTTCTTTTTCTTTCTTTTTCTTTCTTTCTTTCTTTCTTTCTTTCTTTCTTTCTTTCTTTCATTCTTTCTTTCTTTCTCTTTCTTTCTTTCTTTCTTTCTTTCTTTCTTTCTTTCTTTCTTTCTTTCTTTCTTTCTTTCTTTCTTTCTTTCTTTCTTTCTTTCATCTTATTTGAAAGAAACCAAATTAGTGAAAATCAAGTAAAAGATCTCAGAATCTAGCATGTGTTTACATTACCTGTAGAACAATTAAACAGATTTTCCAGGAGATACTGTTTTATCAATGCTCAAAGTGTTAGTCACACCGGTCAATGAAAGACAGAGCCGAGGTGGAGAAAATTGGGTAAGTATACAACTATACATGACAAGTCTTTTTTGTGTGTGTGTGTGTGTGTGTGTGTGTGTGTGTGTGTATGTGTGTGTGAAAGAGAGCAAGCTATTTAAATTATTTTCTGATTTTTTTTCCAAAGGTAAACACACAGAATTTTAACCAGGTTGTTCAATATATTATTGCTTGTTATATCTACAAAATTGTTAAAATACAGAATTATCTTAGTTTCTGATTTGTCTTGTATATTAATTTATGGATAGAAATGAATGACTCTTATTTGCTTTAATTTAACCAGAAATACACAGCAATCTGACTATGGGTAGAATATATCATAAACTTCTTAAAGAGGAGCACACATATAGTCAGAACTTAAAAGTAAGTGGTGTGGCAGTGAGACTGGTCATTTATAATTGTTTTGATTACCATAACATTTTGATATGTTCTATACCACAGTTGCAGGTAGATAAGCAATAACTTGGTGAACTGTGATGCACTAAGGCACAAGAAATTTTGATAAAGTATTGTAGCTCTTACACTCAATATATTTATTGAATACCATAAAAAGCAGGTATAGTATATCTGTAGCAGGGTGCAGTCAATCTGGAAAGTTAAATTCTACTTTTCTGGGGAATTTAACTGTGCAATCTTACACTGCAGGGACATTTCTTTTTTTTTTTCTTTCTTTTTTTTTTTTTTTTTGCTATCGATTTATTTTATTTTATTTTATCTTATTTATTTATTTTTAAAACAGAAATGAGAAAACTGACATTGCTTGATATTATAATACGCATGTAACCGCTGGCCTTGACTGAGGACAGTAGTAAGGAATATCTTAGCTGTTCTGCAGAACGAAGGCCTGAAAATACTGTCAGCCTCTGCTGCAAACACCAGCATGTGGCATCAGCCAAACCAAAAGCATGTGCTTCATCTGTACTGTGAGAGGGATCTGCAGCCTACCATTCTGCAACTGTCTCTGCACAAGAAGTGGAGAAAGACTAGAGAAGCAGTGATGGTTAGAGAAGGATGGAAGACAGACAAGGAGCACCAGATAGGCTGAGCCAGTCTTGCATACACAGCTCCAGGAGAAGCTATTGGAGAGAACTTTTTGTCCAAATGGAAACAAAGGTTTCTCCTGAAGTCCTCTGAAGAGCCTCTCTCCAAGGGTGCAGTGCACAGCCTGAGATCCTGCCTGGGAGCCCTCCTATGCCCCAGACAGAGAGTTGCCCAGCACCAACCACTAAGGTAGATGAAGCTGAATTAAACTCACTGCAATGCGAGTGAGCCAGGTGTGCTCAGACCACAGCTAAGCTACTGAGGCCTTCCGGTGGAGTAAGGCTGAGTTATTTCAGATGCACTTCAGATGGACCTGAAGTGAAGGTTTATTTCTCTTGACACATGATGTTTTTAAGCACATTTGGAAGCCTTTGCTTAGGCACTCAAGTAACACTGACTTAAAATGGAAGTATCGGTAGTTTTCTGGCACTCTTGGATATGTGGTAGTGCTTCGGGACAGGCAGTTTGCATTGCTTTTTGAACTGTGGACACAAAGGCAACCTTTGAGATTGCTTTTGATGGCCAAGATAGCACATCAGAGATGATCATTCATATTCTTCCTGCAGTCCCTGTAGTGCCTCCAGGGCACCTCATTTGTATCTGTGCTGCAAACCATGTGGGCTGCCAGCAAGTCTTATGTCTGTCCCAGAAGCACTTACATCATTGCTAGAAAGGACCTTCTGCTTGTCCTGTCCACAAGTGGTCTGCAACATGCTTACCTGTGACATTCTCATGTACTTTGAAATAATGGCTGAGATGCTGAATGAAGTTGTCAGTGTCCACACTGACCTCCCTGCACTGATGCAGATGAGCAGGCTGAGGTTTGCAAGACCAAAGGTGATTGGATGACATGGGAAGCAGGACAATCCAAAAATCTCACAGCAAGGAGTTGAATATACCATAGCCATAAAGCCAAGTGGCTAGCTGATTTCAGGGACTCTTCAGCTGGTACCAGCTATATCTCTCATTTATCTGCTTGGAGACCCTTTAACAGGACAAGTCATTCCTCCAGACTTAGGATGATGGACACTGAGATGTTTACAGCAGAATGCAAAATGAAGCCAGATGGCTTCTGGTTCAGGAGACACATTGCTTTCATTTCTGATTCCCATCAAGGTCTGGAACTCAACATATACACTCTCTGCAAGGTAGCTACGTTAGACATTTAAGACACGACAGTTAGGCATCAGTACACCAGCTATGACCAGCATCATAGCAGAGGTCTGCAAGCCTGTATGCCATCTGGCCTGCTCTCTTCAAAGTTTTTGACTTTGTTATAGTACTGGCAGCCAACTCAAACAGGAAATGGTCATTGAAACCTGAGCTTAAATTTCTTGCTTGCAGACCACTGCTTGCTTAACCTTGAAACACACTATGAAAGGTTTTTACACTGTTCCTGAGTAGTGTAGGTACAATGGGGGTGTGGTTCCCAGCTAAACAGCGGAACTCCACCACAACCACTCTCTCACTCCCCCTCCTCAAAGGAAGAGGGGGAGAAAATACAATGGACAAGGGCTCAAGGGTTGAGATAAGGACAAGAAGGTTGCTCATCAATTACTGGCACGGGCAAAACAGACTCAGCATAGGGAGATTAATATAATTTATTTCTATCCCTAGCAGACTAGAACAGTGAGAAACTAAAAGCAAACTAAAAACACCTTCCCCCCATCCACCCTCTGCTACCTCCTCCCCCCGAGCGGCGCAGGGGAACGGGGAATGGGGGCTGCGGTCAGCCCATATCGCTGCATCTCCGCCGCTCCTTCGTGGTCACTCTCTGCCCCTGCCCCAGCGTGGGGTCCCTCCCACGGGATGCCGTCCTTCCCGAACGAATCCTGCGTGGGCTTCCCACAGGCTGCAGCTCTTCAAGAGCTGCTCCAACATGGGTCTGTACGACGGGGTCCATCCTTCAGGAGCAAACTGCTCCAGCACGGGTCCTCCATGGGTGGCAGCTCCCACCGGATCACCTGCTCCTGCGTGTGCTCCTCTCCACGGGCTGCAGCGTGGAGATCTGCTCCATGTGGTACCCCATGGGCTGCAGGGGGACAGCCTGCTCCACCATGGTCCTCACCACGGGCTGCAGGGGAACTTCTGCTCCAGGGCCTGGAGCACCTCCTGCCCTCCTTCACTGACCTTGGTGTCTGCAGGGCTGTTCCTCACTCCTCTCACTCCCAGCTGCTGTTATGCAGCAGTTTTTTCACTTTCTTAAATATGATCTCACAGCGGCGCAAACAACATCACTCACTGGTTTAGGTCTGGCCAGCGGCGGGGCCCTTTTAGAGCTGGCTGGAGCTGACTCTTGTCTAACTTGGGGCAGCTTCTGGAATCTTCTCACGGAAGCCACCCCTGTGGCCCCCCTGCTACCAAACCTTTACTATGTATACCCAATACAGAGGGGAAAGTAACTTTGTGCTTTAACATGAAGTGAGAGGACATCCCTTTCTAGCTGCAGCACCTTTGGGACATAACTGGACAGATTCATGCAGCCCTCCAATTGGAGGAGGGGTTTAATAATAAGGAAAGGACAACACCAAGTCAAGTGGACAAAAAGGCAGTGGTGTTAAAAAAGTACTGATAATGCAGACTGAAAGAAAATCCAGGCTCCTGCTATACCAGGGATCTCTATATGCTAACATGGCTGTAATGATCCTCAGACCCATGTCAAAGGTTTCTGTTTTGGCTGTTTGCTTTGTTAGCCAGAGCTAAAGTTCCCATATAGGGTTTACTTTAAAGTGAAGGTGCCTTCAAAACAGAAGACACACTGAATTATTAAGTAATGTTCCCCTCCCAGCCCTGGCACCCCTTCTCAGTCCCGGTGCCACAGTTAGAGTTTACAAATTGGTAAAGAATATAAATAAAAGTAGCTTGGTTTATAACAGAAAACCATTCTCACTACTTCAAGACAAAGCACCCTTTAATGTGTGCATGCAGTAATACACCTACATTGTCATCCTGTGAATTTTGTCAGGGACTGTTTTCACGATTCTTCAACCTGGTCCTGAACAAAGTGTGTGGGATGGCATCACAGAAGGATTGGGGCTTGACTCAATTCCACTTATATTTAGCCAAAGACACAAGCATGATTGGAAGTGATTTTTTTTTAGATATTTTAAAATTTTTAACTCTTCTTATTATTTAAATATTTTTATTTAATTTGTAGGAAATTCACTGCGCAAAAATCAAATCTTTGGATAGTGGCAAGAATATTATTTCAGGTACGAAACTCAAATATGTTTTAAAGATCTTCACAAGCTACTGAGACTCAAAATGTAAAACCTATGCGTAAACATAAGGGAAAGAAAACTGCAAGGGCAAACAAAACTGGTCTCAGAGCAAACTTTTCAGAAAAAACCTTCCTAAATAAGAGACCTTAGCATAGTTGTCTCTAAAAACCATTAAAAAAAAATGTTTTATAGAAGATGTTTTTCAATTTAGGATGTCCTAACTGGAAAATGTTCTTCTGGAGAGAATCCCTTTTGGCTTCTTGGTTGATAGTCAGTTCCATACAGCACCTTTTTAGAGAAAGAGGGTTTCTTTTAGTAGAGATGAATAATAGTATTTTGATCAAAGTAAATTGAAAAGAAAAACAAAGTCCTCCATATAAAGTTTTTGTTGCTTGAAGCCTGCATTTCTCAGTTTTAGAAGCCAGGAAGAAGATTTCTTCTGAACAAGAGTCCGCTCTGACATTTTGTCTCTTGACTCTAGCCCTACTGGGCAAATCTCTTCCTTACTCTTGCAACCCCATCAACTGAAATTGCAACAAAATAACTTGCTCTTATACACCTAGTATTTCTTTGTTGTGGAGGGCAGAGGGGCCCAGGACAGCTGGTTGATCTCTAAGGATGTAGTGCACTCTCAGGAAATTTATGGATGGCAACAAAAGGGCAAAAAGAAATGGTTGTTATGCTGGAGGGTGGGGCTGCCGCTCAGAGGCCTGGACAGGCTGGAGAAATGGACTAAGAATGGACCTCATGAAACTCAAAATAGATAAGTGCAACCAGACATGAGTTAGCTCTGCTTTGAGTAAATGATTGGAATAGACGACTTCCAGAAATCCCCCAACCTTAATGGTTCTGCGATTCTGTAATTTTATGATTTTATGATTCTTGCTCTGCAAGTGGCTAAATGAGAGGAGACACAAATGAAAGAGCAGATTTGAGCAGCTATTCAAATCCAGTCCATTATGTTCTCTGAATGAGAGGGAGAAGAGGATTGTAGAGAGAAGTAATACATTTTACTAGATCAACTGATATAGCTGGAAGAGAAAAACAGATATATCTTTTATTAGGTTTGAAAGACAAGCGGTGCTCTTCAAGGCTGAATACTAGTTGAGAACAATTGCTCTGGATTCTATGTTTATATTTAGCAGTGAATAAAGGTAGTAGGTACTTTCAGAGCAAAGAAGAATCCTAGGTTAGAAAAGAGAAGCATTGTTGGGTTAGAAAGAGCACCTCGAAATCAAGACTGGCTCATGCATTTTACTTTTAGCCCCCAAAACTTTGTCTTCAATAACAAACCCTTTCCTCAGGCATTTCCACAGCTGGGAAAACAATATACCCCAGCAATATTCTATAGAAGTCACCAGGAAAAAGAGATTATAAATAACCACCAACAAACCTAGAAAGCCTCATCATCTGGACTGAAAATCTAGAATCTTGATCGATTTCCACCACAGCTTCATTAATCACTTTCTGTACAAACACTGATTTCCTAGTCACAACCAGCAACATAAGAAATGGATAGAATACATCCAGAACCAAGACCAGCACACCTACCTCTGTAATCATTTAATCACCAATCAATCATTTAAAACAAAGCAAAAAGGTTCAGGTGTACACTCAGACTCTGAAACAGGGGTGTATTAGCTTTGAGGAAAGTCTTAAAACATCTATCCAACTCCCTCCACAGCTACCAAAATGAGATCATTGTGAGGGAATTCTTTTGTTAAAATAGACCCCACCTTCAGACAAACCCCCACACTACCAAATACAAACTCTCTTCCATTTAAAATGTCACACCAGTTGTGTGCAACTAACTGGCTAACACTGCAGCCTTGAAATTAATATTGAAATATCACCCATAGTGAAAAAAGTTAGAATTTATTTCCTTCCTTGGAAAATAATTTCCTAGCACTTTCCCTGCCCCAGTCTCACTAAGTTCATTGCCCAAAGTAAGTTTCCTGGAGATCAACATGCACCACTTGTTCAATCCATTGTTCAGGAAGACTGAGAATTTTGGCAGGAGGCCCACTTGGCTAAGCAAGAAGCTTCTTAATGAACTAAAATGCAAAGCACATAAGAAGTGGAAACAAGGGCAGACAACAAAGGAAAAGTATATAAGTACTGCTCAGACATGTAGGGACAAATCAGAAAGACCAAAGCCCAGTTGGAGCTAAAACTGGAGAAGAACATAAGAGGTAACAAGATGCGATTTTACAAGCATGACACAAGTAAAAGGAAACTCAGAGAAAATGCACTTACGTTTCTCAATGGGAGAACCTAGTGATGGAAAAGGCTGAAGTACTCAACTAGTTTTTGTCTCAGAGAAAACCTGCTCTTGGATCTCTGCACACATCTGTGCAATTTGGGAACAAGAACAGTGAACAGTGGGGAAACAACAGCTTGGGACTGTATAGGGAAGGTGGGTGAATTGAAATCCACAGGGCAAGATGGGGCTCCTCGGTAGGTGCTGAAAGGTGTGGTTGATATGCTTCTGAAGCTGCTGTCATTTGTGAAAAATCATGGAGTTTGGGGGCTCCTTGATAACTGAGAAAAGGCTGATGTTACACCCAACCTTAAGAAAGGCCAGGAGGAGGATTTAGAGAGCTGTAGGCTGGTCAGCCCCACTTCAGTCCTTTAAAAAATAGCAGAGCACATCCATTTCCAAACACAAGAAGGACAGGTGGTAACCAGGAGCAGTCAACAGATTTACCAAAGCAAAATACGTTTGAGGAGATGAAGTCTAACTGAGTACTAGGCTGCATTAAAAGATCACAGCCAGCAGGTTGAGGCAGGGTGGTGGTGATTTCCCTCTGTTTGACACACGCGAGGCTACATCTGGAACACCGGTTTGGCCACCCCATTGCTCTCATACGCCCCCAGTATGAAGAAAATACTGACAAACTAAAGCGAGTGTTGGAGAGGGTCACCAGGAGGGCTGGGGGTTGGAGGAGCAGGGCCTGTTCAGCCTGGAAAAGACAAGGCTACAGGAAGATCAGATTGTTGATTTCTACCACCTAACTGGAAAGTATACAGAAGACAGAGACAGACTCTTCTTGAAGGTGCCCAGTGAAAGTATATGCTACAGCAAAGATGATTTTCATCACCAGAAATATTTAAAACTCAGTAGAACAAGTTCCCAATCAATCAAATCTCAGCTTTGAAGTTAGCCCTGCTATGTTTATTGGCAGGAGTTTAGACTATATGACCTTCACAGTTCACTTTCATCCTAAACCCTCCAATGTTTTTGTGATTCTGCATTCAGCCAATCTAATTCCTTTTTGTGGTGGAAGAAATGACTACATGGATGAGGGAAGAGTGGCAAATATGTGCTTCGGCTACTGTTGCTTGTATCATTCTTGCCTGGAAACTGAAGTACAGTCTGGACAAATGGACTGTTAGATGAATTGAAAACTGGCTAGGCCACCAGGCTCAAGGTCGAGGCAGCAGCCAGTAGCAAATAGAGTGCCCAAGGGTTTGAAAACAGTGTTGGTACTTCATTATCAGCTGGGATGATTATACAGAATGCACCCTCAAAAAGCAGTGGATGATATTAAACTAAAGGTGGTGGCTAAAGTTACACAGCAGAGCTTTAGTTCAGACAGGACTTCAGAAACTTAATGTCTGGGCTAAAAAAAATCTTCTGAAATTCACCACCATGCTTGGGAGCTTACTGGCTGAGCATCAGCTCTACCGAAATGTGGGGCTGGGGACTGCAGTGGACATCAAGTTAATACTCAGCAAAACTATATTCTCATTACAAGTAAAACAAACGGCATTCTAGGCTACATTAGGAGGAGCATGGCCAGCAATTTAAAGCAAATTTTTATCTTCTTCCATTTGATGCTTGTAGGGCTACATCCAGAATATTACGCCCAATCTGAAGCCCCTATATTCCCGACTGGTACTGAGAATTGGAGAAGATTTGGTGGAATGTACCATGACAGTCTTGATCTTGAGGAAAATGACCAATGAAGAGAGATTGAAGGAGCTGTTCTTGCTTAATCTGGTAAAGATAAGGGGAGAATCTAAGAGCAGACTACAAACGCTTGAAAGGAAGTTATGGAGCCAAACTCTTCTAATAGAGAGCAGATGGCACAGAAACATGCAAAGGCCACAAACCACAGTTTTAGAGGTTCAGAGTGGACATCAGGAATAACTTATTCACCAGCAGTGTAGGGCAATGATGGAACAGCTTCCCACAGAGGTGGTAAATCTCTGGCTTTGCAGGTTTTCAATACTTTCTTGGCTAGACAGAGCCACAAAGCTTGATTTAGTGTATGCAATTGACTTAAGCAGGACTCAGGACTAAGTGACCACTCTTCCAATCAAAATTTCAATGGCTTTGTGAACCATACTGTGTCTGAGCAACTCAAGAGACTTGCCAACATGTCTCCATGACCACCATGGTAAATGCACCGCTACAGAAGCATCAACCCCCCTGGCTCCTGCTCAAGCACATTCCAGAAAACACTATGCACTGGTCAGTGAGGCAGATACCCACACAGTTTCCATGGGAGTAAAATAGCAATAATCTCACACTGGAAAAACTCACAGAGATTGTCAGTAAAGGAGAAAACCTCCCAGTAAGCAGAAAGACTATTTTTTTTTTTTTTTACAAAACAGCTACTCCCATCTGCTACCATTCAGGCCTAACTCTCCAGGGAGATGAACAAAGCACCTTCGAAAGAGGAGTATGGGTACTAAAATGCACACCTCTGCTGAACACTGAACACTAAAAATTACAGACTAAATAAAGACATTGACTTTATGGTACATTATAATTCCCTCCTCAAGCCCCTTCATCTTTCACAGACAATGATTTACCTGTCTTTTTCCCCAATAGGAGCTAATAACCTTATCAACTTTTTCCTTGCTCATACCACTCTTCTGCTCCACAGGTACCAACAACTTTCTCACTCAGATAGTCTAACTATTTAATGTAATCAACTTAACCTCAGACCAACTGTTCAATTGCCTTTAACACTGAAGATACTGCTTTTATTTCAGCCTTGAAAAATGGCTCTTGTGTCTGAAAGGCTGTTTTTTTCGAACAATCTGCTGAGTCTAATAAAAGATATTATCTCCCCCTGAAAGCCTTGCCACATTTATATCCATAGATTATCACACTATAAAAACAATACCACTTTTCTGAATTGTATCATTTAAAAACAAAAAACAAAAAACACAAACAACAACAACAACAAAACATATTTTCAAAGAAAAATACATAATCCCCTCTTCCACAACGATCCATTTCCCCCTGTGGAAGAGCATGCCCAAACACTGCCTGTAAACTGAATTTTCTAGTGGGGCCTGATGATATGACAAAAGTTTAATTTACACTAAAGTGGAATGCTCTAGGTCTTAATCCTGATATAGGTCAAAACTTACTTCTTACAGTCTGCTGAAGGCTGATACAAGTCAGCCACTGAAAGTTATCTGTTTGTCTTTATGAACTGCATCAATCTAAGGCTCGTCAGTATAAACACAAACAAGGCTATGTTGTAGCAGACTTCTGTGCTCCTGGAAATTGCAGAGCTGAGCAATTTATAATTGTCAGATGGTCTGTACTCTTTTGGGCTAGAGATCTTGGTTAAGAAGGAATCTTTTCAAACATTATATTTTTAACTTTTTACTGATTTTAAATCAACCCATTGGCTAGTTGCTGGAAATACAAGGGAACTTCTGAGACCAAAAAAGCATTACAATCCTTTCTTGATGGATCATATCCCATGTCACAGACATGGCATTTCAATGTCAGACTAATTTAAAGCAAAAGCTTGTGTAAAATTCAGATATTGCCTCAAAGAAGGATTGCAGCTATCAATAGTTAAAGTACACTACATTCTGTAACTTTAATAGATGTTTATATACCAATTATACTTTTGCTAGAAGCCAGCATCATCACTGAAGCTATTCAGGATTTTCACGTTCCTTTGGTATAAACAGTTTCACTATAGGTCAGGGTTCACTATAAGCTGCTCCACTGTATAATGAACTAAGCCAGAGGGGTTGGCTTAGTAGTTTAAGTATCAGCTTTGAAATATCCAGACACCTTGGAAACAAAGGTTTAAATCCCAGCAGGGTTGACTCAACCCTTCCATTTTTTGAGGTAGATAAATGGTGTGCAGTGCGCTAGACTATCTATGGACCTCTCTGATAAGGTGAGACCTGAAAAAGGGACCTGTGATTTACTCTCTGTATACATTAGAGAGATTATTGCCTTTTTCTTAAGAGAAAGTTTGTTTTAAATTCTTGGCCAAAATTTTTCAGCTCCAAGAGTCATGCAGTTCAATCTGTATTGCTTGTCTGATTGACTGTTGCCTCCTGTTTTAGAGACAGAAATGCTCCAGTGAGACTGCCTGCACTTGCCTGATCCAAAGCCCATAAAAATTAAGGTCCTCCTAGTAACCTTCACACTGAATACTTTTTGTGCAGCACCTTCCAAAAAAAAAAAAAAAAACCAAAACCCTAGCATCCCTCCAAACTCCAAATATTATTACTGACAATCCCTGCAGTATAGTATATCAGGGGCACAACTGCATGTGTAATACCATATATTTATGTCCTATTAGATATGCATCTATGCACACACTTAATACAAAAATGAAATCAAACAAAAGTGACTCAGTCCTCCTAGCTACCTCAGCCCACTTGTCCCAGTCATACAGCACATTAGCATTCATCTCACAGTGATTTGCCTACAGAAATTTTGTGAGATGAAAGTTTGATGCGTAAGAAGGATCTCAGGACACAGCGGTTCCCTTAGCAACCCTGCAGCCGGCTCCAGCAGCCCTGACCCAGCTACAAAGCCCTCCGCCAGCCGCGGAGATGCACTTAACGACAGCTGGCTGAAATTTGGGAGTGCTGGTAAACTGCCTTCTTATCTGGAAATCACCTTAGAGGAATATTATCTTTATTGACTTGCCTTTTTTTTTTTTTTTTTTTAAAAAAAAAGCCCACAAACGGCTGCTACAAATTAGTACATAATAATAAGCAGTGATACCAATTTATTAGTGTGCCCTCCCTCTCCACCAGTAAAGCACCTGGGGCACTGAACAATGGAGTAAAAATAAACACAGCACAATTAATTAACACTGATTGCACTCCCTCCCCTCCAGCCCCTCCAAGGTGCAACTGTTGGGACCTGCCTGGCTCACTAGGCCTCTGCCCACCCCGGCACCCCCTTGCCACCTCCCCTGCTCTCCTGCTGCCTGCATGGGCTCTGGCCTGGCCTTGCGTCCTGGAGCCAGTGTACAGCTCTGTCCTCTCTCTGGTTCTATCATTTATGTCCCTGCTTCTCAACCCTGGCCTCCACTTTGTGAAAAAAGGCCCATTTTGTGTTTTGTTGGAGAGGGTAGTTAATTATGGATATGACTGTACTACAATAGCAAAGACATATTTAGAGAATAACATAACGGCTTGTGCAAATGTTGCAATGATTTCCCAGGTCTTTCTAGCCACAGTGCTAAAACTAAGTACTATCAAAAGTCTGGCTTTTAATGGCATATCCATATGGTATCTCTGGGCCAGACCTGAGCCTCCTGTCTGACAGCTGTGCCGTCCATAGCAAAAATCAAACATCTCTCTCCACAGAGAGGTTGCTGGTGTTGGCCTCTCTGCTTGGTCATGAGGTGCTGCCTTCCAGCCTTCTCAGTTTTTTTAATCTCTTCCACTTCATACTAGAGCAGGCTCATGGACAAAGACAATGTTTAGCTGGTAGGGAGTGCAACAGAAAAATTTTAGTGTGTTTGTGTGCTTGTGTGTTGAACATAAGGGAGGTTCAAGAGAGCTCTGTTCACAGAATGCAAGAAAAGATTTTCTCTATAGGTTACTCATCATTAAGATAATACCAACAAAACGAGAACAGTAAGTTGTTATATGTCAGAAGACAAAACAAAACAAAATAAAAAAAAGGCATCTTAACATTAGCATCTTAGCTCTCTCCAGTGCGCACCTTTTCATGCTTAGCCCCTGTCCCCAAATGCACATCTCTGGAAGCTAGAATTCAACAGTGAAATCCCCACTGATGACAATAGTGCCAGTGCACAAACACAAGAGAACTCAGTAATGCCTCCCCACCTTAAAAAAAAAGAAAAAGAAAAAGAAAAGAAAAACTATAAAAAAATGTGTTATATGTTATAATAGTTACTACACGGTGTAAACTGTTGCATGTTGCAACAAGTTTGAATGAAGCTTGCAGTTACCTCCATTACATTATTATATATATATATAATACTAGTATTAAGGTGGAACTATAGCAAGATTTATAAAGTTCTGATGGGGATGGACCTCCCAGTTTCCCAGATAAAAGTTGCTCATATTAACAGAAAATCTGCATGTCAGAGGGAGATATTCCCTTTCATTGCTTGTGCTAAGCCAGAAGTTGTAAAAGTTGTGGCTGAAAAATGAGCACTGTGTAGCTGCACAAAACTAGGGCTGGGGATGTGACAGTGTGTGTGACAGCAGCCTCAGTGTTCTGTCATGCTGGGGTGAGCATGAACCCTCTTTCCACATATTTGCATTTTGAAGGTGTTGATTGTGGGGAAGATGAGGTGTTTTAGGACAAATACACTCAGTCCAAACCACCACTCATTTTAAGCCTCAGTTCTGCATCTGTAGCTATTCAGAAATAGAAATAAGTAGGTTTAGATTAAATGCTGATAAATACATATACTATGCTTCCAAGCCTCATGTTATTTAAAGTGATTTTCCTCAGATTACTCACCAGTCTCCAAAGCTAAAAGATAGCCCTTATTATAAGTAGACACACATACACAGTTTATCCTTTTGAATCATCCTTTCACCTTGAGATAAGCTAGGACAAAGTTTAGGCACAGTCGAAGCAGGTAGTTGCCTTGGATGGCTAACTGCTGTTGGTTGCAAAATTATGGTCAGCTCTGGCTGCTGCACATTTGGCTTTTTTGTCTGCTTTTGCCTATCCTTTCTGCCAGAAGGGATGGGGACTGGCTGCATGAGCTGCTGAGCTACCTGCAGAGCAGATGTCTCTCGCTGCCTGCACAGCTGGATGTGCCACTGCCCTGTAGTTGGGTTCAGAAGAGGTGCTGGAGGATTTTTCTAGGGGTGGGAAGAGAGGACCAGGCTCTTCGCACTGCTGATCTCCACTTCTTCACATTCCACCCTTCCCAGCACTGTTTGTGCAAGGACACACATTCAGGAGGAGAAGGGAAGAGACCTGTGTCATCACCCAGCACCACCAAAAATCTTCCTTAGTCTCCCCAAACCTCCCCAAGCCACTGAAACTTTCCATTCCTCTGCAGCACTCAGCCCTCTTCCTTCTCTCCCTTCTCCCCAGGCATTTGCCATTCCCAGTCCCTAATATGTCTCTTCCCAGCTGGCATGTGCCCTTCCCCAGAATCCCTATGCTACGCCCGTGTTGTTCCTTTTCACCCTGGGTTTGCTCACTCCTGCCTACACATTTGACATAAGCCTTCCTGACCTCTGAGCAAAGCGCTCCTTTTTGCCCAACCCCTGTGTGTATCTTCATCCTCCCCAAATCGTGCCAGCCTTTCTTGGCACCAACATGCTCTAGCAGCAGAGCTCTGTCTTAGCTCTGCCCCTGTACTGGCATAGCTTCTGCCAGCTGAAGCTCTTGCCACAAGGCCGTGAGGAGCAAACTGGAGCTGTCGGCTGTGCACCAGCCCCTCAGCATCATGATGCCAGTCGTGCAAAGCTGACAAAAGCTCTGGCCATGAAAGTCACTGCAACAAAAGATTTACAGTCTCAGTAGACTAGACGAACACAGGCTTATGAGAAGGGAAACAGGAAAGCAGAGAGAATAAATATGACAGTCCAACACAGAGGACACTGGTAATGTCTTCAGAGCTAGATGTGCCAATGTGGACCTGCATCTCAAAAAGAACAGGGTATGGCTAGGGGACCATCACTCACAGAAAGCAGGGTACCAAGATTTTATGATCAACCACGTGATCCTTGAAAAGGTTGAATTTAACCCTCTAAACACCCAGCTCAAATGAGAGATAATTTAGGATGTTACAATGAAAAAACATTAAGACATATTAAATATCCACGGTGGTGCACTCTGAGTTTATAAGCCATGACTTTTGAAAATTTTAGACTTTTAAAACAAAGAGGGAGGTGTTGACTCCAGGGACATGTCACCTCTGTAAGTATACCAAAATACTTACAGAATAGGTGGTGAAATATATAGGATGGGAGAAAGGACATTCTTGCTAGCACAGCACTCTAAATTAGGCATGATTGAAAGGATTTCAGAATGATATCTGTAATTTTTCATGGAATAGTGAATGAAGGAAAAAAAGAAATGTGTCTGTCTCAGATAGGCTAGTTTTGTGTTGTTTTGCTGATTAGAAATAACCCAATTTGTTTTATGATATCATTTGTTACTTTACCATGAGGTTCCAATAAACACTTTAATAAACATCACAACCCAAGAACTCATCATCCCTGGTTATGTCTCCATAAAAATTTATGGTGGCATCATTTTGCCAAGGCTCCTGGCTGAAGAATTTAACTTAAATGGTTATTTATGATTTTTGGGTGTGAGGGACATGTTTGTAGAACAATTGCCATGCAGCAGACTAATCACATCAGCCCCTCACATATATAGTGACAGACATTCGGATATTTTTTGAGGCGTTTTGCACTTCCAGCTCCTCGCAGAGGCTTGGTGTAGAAATGTATGAGTAGTGTAGTGGTTACAAGCCTGAGCCTGAGCTCCAGCTCAAGCCATTGGCTCTACATTGACACTGCCCTGCTGGGTCCAACTGCTGGTATTGGGGTTGGTAAGTGACTCTTTCTAGACCCTGGAACCTGAATTCCAGCCCAGGTCCCCTGGCTACTGCTTTAAATGTATCTATAACCTGCCTGATCTTTATGGTTAAAACACTGATGAGAAAATGCTTGAATTGACATCAACCCACAAACCAATTCTGTTCTTTCCTTCCAGTTCATAGTTTCAGCTAGTAGTTTTGCATATTGAATTCATATTGAAACACTGAGATTATTTTCTTACGTATTGTAACAATACATAATGCTATCAAACTCTTAAAAATAAGCTCTAGTACAAAGGCCCTCAGCAGAGACAGACTAGAGGGAGAAAGGAGCAGAACAGCTGGGATGGAGAAGCAGGTACAGAAAGACTGGGAACTCATAGAGGTAGCTTCTTAGATGAATCAAATGGTAATGTATGCTACACAGACGTAAAGGAAATTTTAAGACAGTTATCAGAGGCTAAACTAGCTGGATCAACATGAAAATAGAGAATATGTGAATACAGCACATGAGGAAAGAGATGAGGGGCGAGATCCTCTTTTGCACTCTGGTCCCTTTGAACTGTTAGAGTGATTCCCTCAGGAGACTGGCAGGAGCAGAAAAGCCGCCCTCCTGCTTCCTTCCCTGGTCATCTCCATTCCCTGGGAAGCCCACACGTGGTGGCCCAGGGGACCAGTGGGATGCTGTGCACCTTGTCCTCCCTTCTGCCATGAGGACTAAGACTGGACCTACCTGTGGCTCTGGGCTTGGTGGGAACCGACAGCATCAGCGGAGCAACTCATAAGGAGGGGCACGAAAGAAATTAACAATGAGCAAGAAAGAAAAAAACAGTCTGCTGCTGCTCAGAGCCTCCCCTTTTTCAACTTTTATTTTTATTCAATTGTAGTTGCAGCATGGAAAAATAAGAGGAAGGGATTTGATGCACACAAAGATAGTTTGGCTTAACAGTGGCAACAATCTGTCACATTCCCAATATTAATTGGCCACGTTTGTCTCCTCAGTTGAAAAGAGACATCAGGAATGTGATTTATATAAAAGATAGCTGGTTTTATACCTCTTTATACAAAGCAAGCAATCTTGGCATAAATCAGCATTAAAGCATTTAAACAATAAGTTGTTACCTCATAAAACAATAACTCTGCTTCCAACACAAGCCAAAATCAGTCACTGTCAGGTTCTGCTCACTTGGTAGGAATCTCCAGGCAAATTCTCTCACATCTGTGCTTTAAAAATAGATTTATCTTTATGCGTGGGGGATTTAGCTCAGATTCCAATTGCAAAGAGGTCCATTTCCAGGCCATTTTTATAGCAGAGTCATAGATGCATACAGGTGTTTTTTCATCCTCCTCCTCCTCCTCCTCCTTCTTCTTCTTCTTTTTAAATCTGTTTATTGGCTTGCCTTTTTTGTTTTTAAAAGAAATGCCACTGTTTTATTTTTCATGGGTATTGCACCTCAGAGACCAAAAGTATATGGGCTTCACCACTGTGCCTTCATTTGTAAGTTCTCCTATGGCTCAGTATATGACAGTTCTTTACTACACTGGCTTATGCAGCTTTTTCCTTTTCAATTTTCTTAGCATTAGTTCCTACTGTACAGCTCTAGACTAAAAATAAAGGATAAAGTGACAATAAAGGCTCCCAGGGAAAAACAAAAGGGACGAAACATGAAAAGGACTTGAGAAGAAAAGGGTACAAAAGCACAAAGTACAAAGGAGCCTAAAGTTGAAAAGATTATAGAATTAAGGAAAAAAAGTGCTAATGCAATCTTAAAAAAAAAAAAGAAATAATTCAAATGAAAAGCCATCAAAAGGAAGATAAAAAAGAGGAACATTTAAGAAATAAATGGAGATATTTTTAGACAGCCTGCTTAACCTGAGGGGACAGCCTTCAGGAAAGCCAGATGTAGTTTACTAAAATTATTATCCTAATAAAACATGTAACAAAACATGAGCACTTTCAATGGCAAACACAAAACCATGTTCTCCCTCTCCTTTCATAACGCCTTTATTTTCTATAGATCATGAGCACAACTTTTGCACCAGATGCTGGCATTCCCAGTTCATTAATTCTCTGGGGAATTAATGCCCTCATGGCTTGTCTTTGTTTTCTTATGATAAACATTGAAAACTTGGGATTTCCCACTTATAAAATGGGTGTATTATTTCAGGACATGACATTACCGCAGGGGAAATTGCTATGGACCGGCAAGACCCACTAGTTAACCCAGCGACTCCAAACTTATCAATTTTGGCCAAAATGAGCCACGCAGACAGCTCCACCAGCTGCTTATAGTAGGGAGGGAGGTGACAAATAGTGAGGGGTGGGGACCTCTTAGCAGGAGGGGGTCCCTCATCTCCATACTGCCGGTACCCCAGGGGGTGAAGGCATCTCAGTGGTGGGAGGTTGGGCCTGGGGCTGGTGAGGGGTGGTCCCTAAGTCCTTCATGTGTGGGGAAAGAGATTGGGATTTGGCCCTGCAGGGCAAGAGCAGTGTCCCCAGCCCTGCCTGCCCACTGCCCCTTCCACTTGTCCCACCCAGCAGCTTTAATTATTTATGTGGTGCTCATGCCAGGGTTAAAATCAAATGGCCACTCTGAGGGCAGAAGGGGAGAGTCAGTTCAGCTTGCTAAAGTGCAGTTATTAATTTTCTACATAATCTCTCATTATAGTGCTATATTTAGAGCTAAGAAATATTTTTTCCCCTCATTCCAAGCCCTTATTTACAGCAATGTCTACCTTTCCCAAAATATCACATTTTGACTGGGAATTGTTATGTTTCTCCTCATTTCAGAAATGACCTGTTCTGAAAGATCTTTAAAAAAAGTGTTAAATTTGTGTTTAAATGATATCAGTGTAAACAGATAAGAGAGTGAGGATTCTCATTGGCAAAGTTAGTTTTCATCCCCCTTTTCATTTCACTAGTGCCCAGGTATAAATCAGTTGAAAAGGCAGATAGATAAATAAACAAAAGAAACATCCATCAAGGACTATTAAGTACAAAGATGCAAATTCAGTCTTTGCCTTAAGAAGCCACTAAGCTAAGTCTCTGTGACTACTGGAAGCTGAAATACCACTTAGTTCTTACCTTGCTTTTATTCTTGCGTTTGACCAGATGGAGCTGTCTAGATGCACCACTGGAGGTGGCTTGGCCATTTTTATGTTATAAAACCAGAGCACAGAGAACCAAAAATACCTTTTTAATGTATTTGTCATGTGGATTTCCTTGGCATGGATTGCAATCAGAAACCAAGAGCCAGATTATCACCGCTAGGCACATTGTTAAAGGGAGTGGCTGTGGAGTCCATGTTTTACATTGCAATACATGGTATTGTCTAGGTTGGAGAAAAATACAGGCGATGGAGAAATGGAGACACTCCTCATTAGGTCTTCACACATACAAGGAAAGGCCTTGACAAGTGAGTTAGAAGGTTGCAGAAATATTCAGAAGTGGTGAGTGCAGTTCCCACACAGGCTGAGTGGTTGTTCCTGATATTCATGACAACTTTCTCATTGCGGGTCACACACACAGCCAAATCCTATCAATAGCTGACCCATTCATTGCTGTGATGGGGATAAAGGAGGGGAAGCAAGGTTGAAATCAGAGGAGCCTAGACAGCAGGGAAATTAAAGGTAAAAAATAGACCACTGCCAAGCTGTATTTGACATTTCCGACACGCAAACCCCTGGCAGTTTAGCACCTGTCTGCACAGCCAGGAGTAGGTACAAAACTTCATTTCTGACTACAGTCTGATGTGAAAGACGGGCTGTCTCTGTGCCATAACCAAGCTAGTAAGACCTGAGAATGCCTTTGCTCTCTTCTGGGGATGGCCCCAAATGTCTGACCCTGCCTTGGTTCCCTTCTCATTGCTCCTAGTGAAGAAGGACCAACATTCATTAAGTCCAGAGGGATCTCCCAGCAGTAGGAATTCCTTCATCTGTAGATAGTTTTTTAATTAATTTTTTCACATTTTTAATATGCACAGCATGTATGTTGAGGAAATGCAAGTGATAAGGAAGTGAGACTAGAACAGCTGGAGCACAAATCCATCTTCCACTGGCAGAACAGCCTTTATAACCATTTCATTTGTTTACAGATATTCCCTGGTTTATCAGATTTAGGCTCAACTTACCAGGAAGAAAGTAGTCTGTCATGTGTGGTGCCATATGACCAAGATATGCAGTCAAACTGGAATAGAAATGAAGACAAATCACACAACCATATTCTGCCTGGCCCATGAGTTGATGTATATTTGAATAACATCGCTTATCAAATCCACTTGAGAAAATCAGGGGTGGTTTGTGAAATGCTCAGGAATAGAAAAATAGTTTGCTGGAAAAACTCATTGCTGATCACAGAAAGATCTTGGTAAACTATTCTGCAATAAGTGGACCAAATGGGATGGAACAGGCAATTTCTCCAAGAAGGAGATGCCTTTCAGGAGCAGGGAAATAAAGTATTACAGAAAGGATGCAATGAGAAGATGTTGGCTAGTGTACCAGTTCAGACCTCCAAGCATGGGACTCCCCCTGGGCATGTGAACCCGTTAATGTAGGACTACGGCTCCCTCAGTTAAATAACATAATCCTGTCTAATGGTATTAGTTTAATGAATCTGTGGAAATGAAAATACCTGAAGCATTTCCCAAATGGTCATGCATATGGTTATTCTTGACTTCAAAGCTGAGTGCATTAATATGACCTGTCTCTCCCCCACCCATTCCCTTTTCCCAAGGGAAGAAACTTATGTCTCCAGTACTTTTGCGCCTTCCTTTGAACACATCTTAATGTTAACTCCATTCTTTAACAACATATTCTACTTCGTATACAAAGTCTGAAAGCAAACCTCCACTTGAAGGATGGTGTCAATATTCCCCTCCACAACCTCCTTGTCTTTAAACAGTAAAATTGTTGACACAAGGCTCAGAATATGAATATTTGATCAAAATGAACTTTCAGTGATTCCAGAAATTTCACGTTCCCAGGCGTCTTTTTTGGCAGATGGCCAGTAATCATCTACTTTTTTTTTCCATTTGGATCCACCTTGTTTCAGGTTTAATGCCTTTAGAATAGAACAACCATTATGGAAATTAGTTAGCAGCTGCTGTACATCAATGTTTAGAAAATTAATATTACCCACATTACACAGCACAGAAGCTGCATTTTAATGAAGCATGGAAACTATAAGCAAATTGACCTTTAACCTCATCAGAGAAATAGTCAAACACAACTTTATCTGAGAAAACTTATAATTTCCACCAGAATTCTCTGGACACGATAACAGAAATACAGTATTTTCATTATAATCAAAGGAACTAAATGCTTCAGCAGATTATGGATGACAAAGGAAACTAAACTATTATGTGTCCTTACTGCTAAGCTTTAGAAATATTTTCTCTTAGTCATATGACAGTGGAAATTACAATGCTTTGTAATAATAGACCTAGCACATGAAGAGAAATTATGAGATATATACTAGGAAGAAAACTCATCTAAGCAGTCAGCTGAGGATTTCCTGGCTTAGGAACTGTTACCAGCCATACTGAGAAGGCAACAGCACCGGTCCCTTGCTGGCTTTTTGGCTGCTGGCTTCTCTGCTTTGCTGTTCTTCATCACTGTTTTCTTTTCCTTTTTATTGAACTATCCAAACTGTTCAATTCTGACCTCTTTAATTTGAATCATGTATCTTCTGTTATATTCTAAGACAGTTATAACTGTATCATAGGAAAAACAGAAGGGGTAAATTTATTATCCTCAAGTAATATATCATGGACATTTTAATTTCAGCTAGAAACATTTGGTTAATGCATTTTTCTCTCCTTTTTTTTTTTTTTTAATAAATAATTTGCAAAACCCACGTAGGAAAACTTGCAGGGTGTCATTCTTCACAGACTTCCTAAAACAATTTTGTAGCCTTATTAAAACACCCTCCTAGTGTGTGTTTCTGTATATGTGTTTGTGCAAGGTTGGGCTTTTTGTAAACACGCGTCAAGACTGCCAGTATAAATTTACCTTGAGGGTACATTCATTGTATAAATGGCAGCTAGTACAAGAAAGTCTTCTGATGGAAAATTATGCACAGTTTCTAACAGAACTGTTTACTAGTGTTCAAAGTTAGAGGAACAGGTCTGAATGCTGTAGCGGCCACATTTAGTTTTCATTCACATTTAGTAGGCAATAGAACAGCTCTAAAACTCTCAAAAGTTAATAGATGAGGAAAAAAAATGTAACCAGGAGGACATTACGAGACTCAAATAACTAAAATAAACTGACTCACCTGGCTGCAGCATGAATCCAGTTCCATGCAAAAGGATTAAAATTAACAGGACATTGGAGGCAGGAGAAATTCTGCTTCTCATTTCCTTCAGACACAATGCTGATTAGAAGACTGCAAAAGAACAGAATGGGCTATAAAATTACTTAAAGGTCATCACATGTTGTAATAAACTGTAACCTAATTTATTTTTTTTAATGCTGACATGAATCTGCCGAAACTAGAAAAGCAGGTAACTTTTTCAATTAATGTCAAAATTTCCTATTTTATTTTATAGGTTGTTTTACTCATTCTAAGTTAAAATGATGCTTTATTATAGCATCATTTTATGAGCCCAAAGAGACATTTTGACATTTACCATAATCTCCCAGAAAGTCAAGAGTGAAATGGTTACAAAAGATATACTGAATAAAACACCCTGAAACAAAATGTAAGAAACATTACTTTATAAATAAGAATGGTGATTAAAGTATTGTTTTTTCCCACTTCAAATGCAGGGGCTGTATTTCCTCCCGCCTTCTTAACACTCTCTGACACCATCTTTGAAATAAAAGGCAAGCATCTTGCAAGAGAGACCTTTTAAAAGCAATAAAAATCCTTCCCCTGCCTTCACTTTTGTCTCATTATTTTGCCTGCAACCATCTGATGACAGTTCAGTGCAGGGGTATTATGAATTTAAACTGCAATTTATGGACAGCCTCTGTTCCTTCCTGGGGCACCGCAGGTGAAGAGATGAGACAGAAAGGCTTGAACAGTCTCACCTGAGGAGCTGCTTCCTCCCAGCCCTCTCTGAAGTTGGGTGCTCGAGCAGCCCTGGTTTCCTCATTGCATCTTCCAAAGGACATTCGCTACTTTCCTGTCCTGTCAGAGAGCTGAAGGGTGGAGGCAGCTCTGGGACGATGCTTTCTGCTGCAGGCAGAGTTTGGAGGAGCATTTGAAGGGCAGCAGCAGTGGCCCAGTGAGACCCAGCACCTTGGGCTAAGCCTGGTGGGACATCACTGTCCGCAGAGCTTCATTTCCTCACCAGGGAGGAAAAGGGAGGATGTACTTCATTAACTATTAATTGCTAAATGCTGACGTGGTGTCAGGGTTTCTCCTTTTTATCAATGGCTGCTTCCAGGGATGTGGTAGCAGTTCAAAGGTGCCTAAGAGCAAACTTGACTTTTGTCTGCCAGTGGAGATGATGGATTTTAGGACACAGGTTTTTTGTGTGGAAGCAGCCATGCAGAAGGGCGTGGGGAGAGGTGTAAGGAAAGGCCAGGACCCATCCTGCCTGGGGGACCACAGGCATCAGGGTCTGTTTTTCTGTTACACTCAGGGCATCAGGAGTGTCCAAATGGCTCTGCACAGTGCTTGAGCTTCCCTGCTGTGGGAGTGGGAAGTCCCGGAAGAGGCGCAGGTGGTGGTGGGCAGACCCCAGCCGCCAGGGCTGGTACCAGGTTTTTGGTTTTGGAGCCCAACGGTGCTAAGTTCCTGCACAGGAAAGGAGCAGGCTGAGCCAGTACCATCACACCTTGGATGCTTGAACTCAAGTCAGTTGGGCAGAGAAAAAAGTCTTAACCACTCTCTAGCACCACAGAAGGGATATTTGGCCACGGAGTGATGGGAGCAGGACAAGATGGACCACCATCATCTCCCCAGGCCAGCTGTGTTTCCTTTGGGGTTTGGCATGGTGAGAGCCCCTGGTCCTTGCGTGCTATGGGGCCAAGGCAGCAGGCCAGTGCGGAGCAGCTTGTCAAGCTGTCAGCAGTAATTTTCTTAGGGGATTTAGACACTGCCAAGCGATAGAGAGCATGCCAAAACCTTCATTTTGGACAAAAGAAACTTTCAGCTGCAGTGAATTACCTGTGGCTTCCTTATAAACCTCAGGTATTTTCTGCTCTGGTGGTGCTTACTGAAAAGCCATGAAAATATACTGCTGGAACAAAAGAAGAGAAAGAAAAGAGAAAAGAAGAAAAAGAGGAAGGCATGGGCTTTGCACAGCAAAAGGTGATTGTTAGAAGATAGGGCATATAATTTGAGGTATAGGGCTGGAATCCCCATTGATCTAACGAGTCTCACAAACTGCTTTCTCCCTGTGTGTTAAATCACCAGATCCCTTTCCTGGCACACCTTGTAATATACTGCCAGACGGTTTTCATCCTGAACGATACGCTTGCAAAATCTCCAGTAGGCCTCATTAGCAAGTTGTTGCTAGCATTTGGAGCCATGGGTCAGATTTAACTTGTGTCTTACAGGCACGTTTTTAATGTCCTTGTTATGACTGTAATGGCAGTTTTGAAAGATTATACCAACTCCAAATGACTGCAACTTTCTAACTGCCCGCAGGAAGAGGACAGCAATCACACTGGGGTCAGTCAGGAGACCCAGGTTTTCTGTTCTGGGTTAATCAGAAGGCAGAATCTTAAGTGCCAATGTTATGAAGAACTCTGTGTCCAGTTTTCCTCCAGTCCCAATGCTGAACTGTCTGATCAATACTAAATCTAATTTATAATGATGGCCCCTGTGAAGCTTGCAAATGTTATGTCAACATATCTTAATAGCTTTGGCTTCCTGAGCAGCCTTGTTAGCTGCAACCTTGTCTGCTTCTGGTACTCTCTTAACTACTTCCACCTACAGAGCCCCATCTGTAACAATGTTGACCACTTCTCCCATCTTTCTTGCTTTTTTCTACCAGCAGAGGCTTCAGTGCTGTCGGTTCCTGTCGTGTGATAGCTCTCCAACAAGCGCAAGGAAGAGAAGAAGAGGGAAGAAAACAAAATTAATTCCCCTGTTGATTCTCCCCCTCCCTGCAACTGATGAACCAAAGAAGGAAATAATTGCTACTCTCTTTTAATAATGGCACGTTTACAGAAATTTCCATAAAGATGATTCAGAAAGGAATGCATGGATTTCTTCTCTGTGGGGTGTCCAAAACGCTTTGCATTGTTCCATAATGTTATGTTATTAGTGCTCCATCTAATTTATATTTGCATTTCCCTGTCTCCAGGGCAAATTTTTACAACTCACTTGCAAAGTACTAAATGAAGAAGTGCTGCAGTGCTAAAGAACTATTTTCTAGCAAGCTTTCAAGCCATCCATTAATTGCCAAGGGGCCGAACCTGAAAGGTGTTGAAGGACTCCAAAGAAACACTGAGTTTTCTCCATCCTCATGTGGAGTGGAAAGCACACAGCACTGTAGGAAGTCAGGACTGTATGGAGAAATGGTTTTTCATTACGTTTGTTGTAAGATGGAAACTATAAATACAAGCACTCTGTGTCTGTAGCCTGTATTCATTGTAAACAGGAGGGCTTGTCTCCCTACTTGTCACTGGAAGAGAAGTTGAAAGTTGAACAGAGGCAGATGAATGATGAGCGACAGCTAGAGAATCACTGTCTTTCTGCGGTGTTTCATTGCTGGAACATGCACCACATCCACATGTGTGGCAGAATAGCTTAGGTAAACAAGCTTTTACTAACTGGATACTTACAAACACTTAAAAAGCCCAGATTTTAACAGGGTTTCTCCTGCCAGTTGTTGTGTAGGCACAGTATCCCAATGGAACAATAGAGGTGAAGTTAGGAAATAATGTTGGTGCTAGTAATGAATTATTCTGAAGTAGGAGTAAAATCACCTTTATTGCATTGGGAAACCAATGCAAAGAGATGTAAATGACTCACTCAAAAGTCAGATGAGGAATGAGTGGCGGAAGGGAGGAGGAGGACACAGATTTCCTGAGTCTCAGTCACGTTCTTCACACAGAAACCATTTCTCGCCTTTCAGATATCATAAGTACAAAAAAGTATAAATATCTGTACATTGAAAAAAAAAACAACCCAACAACACATAAATTAAATCCCACCAGTGGATTCTTATTTCAGAGAATATTTCAAGAATTTGCCTTGCATCTCTGTGCAAGCTAATTTGGGTCTAACAACACAAGCTGCAGATATGCCTGGATAGTCACCGAGGGACAATGGCTACTCTTTTCTTCCAGAGAAGAGCTAAGGCTTCACATACTATGGAGAAAATGTATTAAAATTCACTAGGTCTAGGAGAGAAAGAAACATAATGTGAGCTTTTTTTTTCCAAATACCCAATCAAAAGACAAGAAAAGAAAAAAGAGGCAGCTTTTTAGCCTTTCTGGGCAGCAGAAAGTCATGATGATTTCTGTGCCTCTGATGCCAAGGTGGCTGCTTTGTTTTCTAATGACAGAATATTATAGTCCAATTAAAACAGGATAAACTTATTCCACCTGCTTTTTAATGTCAATAACTCTAGGCTGCAGTTTATGGCAAACTCTATCCACACAATGGGGAAGCTGCACCTGCTCAAACATCAGGTCTTAATTTGGCCAAAAATCTGTATGGATGTACCTCAGATTTTGTTTTCATAAGATGAGTCTGCATGTTTCACTGGGTGCTAACCTTTCAGATATATTTGCAAAGCAGAAAAGTGTAATATTTCAAGTCTTAACCATGTGTCTTAGTTAGCGACTCAAGCCTTATGTTCCAACATTTTTTAAAACTCTTAATTAATTCAAGGTAAGAAGGCAGAATCACATAAGTTTTTTTTTTTCTTTTTTTTTTCTTTTTCTCAGTAGGGATTCAAAGAATCTGTCCACCTGTTCAAACTGGGAAATGAGCCAAAATTTCATGTTGGAGTGACAATTATCCCTAACAGAGAAACAAAGATTTACCCCCCTCTCTTTTGTTTGGCCCATTCTGCTGTAAAGGTGTAATCTGCAAAACTACTTTTCTGCACCTCTGAAAATCCAGCAAACATAATTTACAAACATTACGCCAAGCTAAAAACAGCAACAAGAAGAAAACCTAATTTCTACTTCAGCAGCTTGAAGGTTAGGTTGGAGGGGAAGCAACGCAGACACTTGTATTTATGAATATTGTATGAGCTCTAACATGTAATGAAAGTTGTATTTTAAAAATGAGGTAAATGCTGGTCAAGAGAATGTCCTGCTGCATAACTGTTCAGACTCCACAAATAATGAGTGTGGCTTTCACAATAGCAAAGAACTACATCTATCTCAGGACTGGCGTCTCCCACTCCCTTTGTTCGCTCCTCTATAGATCCATCTCTTTCTGTTCCTCTGGCTTTGGTAGTCAGCAAGCAATTTTCTCTTTGGCAGGAGGCATTCTGTGTGGCAGTGATAAACATCTCCCCGCTCACATCACTGAGACTCTTCATAAGGAAGAAAAACCTTATACACAGTCCTCACAAAGCCTGTTTCTATATCCTGGGATCCTAAGGGCAATGGCAGTGGATGGAGACTATAAACATCCTCTAATGTTTAGGAACAAGTACCTGTGATAAGAATTTAATCACTAGGCCATGTTTTCAAGAGATGGACCAGAAACTAACAGTGAAACATGGAAACTGATCTTCAGCTCAACATTTACAGTTTCTGCAAGCTGGGTGCCTGCAGGCTCTGGGTACGACCTTTGGGAGAACAAAGGTCTGGCTCTGTATGAAGAGAGCCTAAAGGAATCCCTGAGGATGACGCACATTGCATGCAAGACAGAGCATCATGTGCACTTTTTCTGAATGTGTGTACCTGCATGTTCTTTGAGGCCATTCTTTTCTCAAACATTTTGTTCACATACAGTTCTGCACTTCTGCCTCAGTGAAAACCTTTGCTGAGGTCTATGGATTCTGCTAGACTAATCAAACAGCCATCACACAAAGACATTTTCGCTGGCTGAGTCATGTGCTGTGGATGTGTGTGCTCCGTCCGCCCCAGTGCAATATCCACTGGCTTACCTTGAACAATACTTAGGGGTGTCTTGAGCTGACGCTGCATTCAGAGGGAGAAAAATCCACTGACATGAGGCTTTCAGCAGCATGCGAACAAGCAGCTGCCAGGCAGTGGCTGACCATGGTGACGGACATCTGGGAAGTTTTAGATAGGTCAGATCAGCATTTGTTAAAGGCAATCTGCTCTAACTGTGCCTGACTTTTCACACAGGTTAGAAAGAGTTAGCAAACATTTGCAACCAAATCCCTACAAATCCTAGTCTAGACAAAGACAGGGAGAGCGAAGGGATGTTTGAATCGGATCTGAAGGATGTGGCAAGCCATCAAGCCACTACTTCGCTATTGGTAGCAAACTGTTAAAAATAGGATAAGGTTCAGAAGGCTCAGATCTCTTCTTCCAAAAAAAAAAAAAAAAAAGAAAGACCAGGTAATCGAAGAGTTTCTCTCACTGACACATTTCTGCTTCTGTTGTCAAAAGGAGAGAAAAACTAATAATGTTGGGGTTTAATAACAGAATATCCCCGTCATACGGAAGGTGCTTTGATTTTGATTGGGAGTATACAAGGTAGGCTGCTGTTAACCTCTGCTTAGTAAACAGTGCACAGTAAAATCATAACTAAAGGACTGAGATACAGATCAGATACATCACAAATAGAGAAAAGGGGAAAGCAATGACATCTTTCATTTCTCTGTCACCCTGTGGGGATTTAAGAACAGTAATAAGTAAATAGGTTTGCAGCTGCCCACAGATGAGGGTTTTTTGCTCACCAGCAGACCTGATATGTTTAGGACCAGGGGTTTTTAATGACCAGAGCTCATCCAAATTTCAGCCTTAACATCTCAACAGAAGTTTGAGATTACCTTACAAAATGCCAACAAGAACAGTAGTGGTAAAATAGTCATTATGGGATTTGATTTGCTGCCTGGAATACTTATTGTCGGCGGCACTCAAAAAAAAAAAGAAAAAAAAAGTCTTAAAATGGCAGCTTGGTGTTATAAATAACCATTCCCTGTGAGACTTTTGAGAGATATGCATTCAGTTTACTGAAAAAAAATATTTTTCTTTCTGTCACCAGAGTAGAGGCAATATAGCTACACATGAACATACTGTATTCTGTCTCAAACACTTCCCTGGAGAATTTCCAGTTAAGTTCTTATTCTACTATTTTTATAGTCAGCGATGATACATAAAATACAGAAATAACACAGTTTAACTTGAAGCTACCAGGCTGAATCTCCACTCTTGATCAAAGAATCTTGAATTGACTTTAAAACTGAGTGAATTTCATATGGAATTTATCGTGCAGAAATATGTAGGGTATGGATGGATGTCATTTTTATAAGGACACGTCTTACAGTAGCTGAAGCTGCTATAAACTGAATTATGGAATATGAAACTCCTTAAGGTTTACGGCAGAATTTGTGACTGCTGAAATGGAGACAAATAATTTGAGATAACAGGTGTGTCACCAGTATAGAGGCTAAATATGATCCATTTTGATGCAAAATTCAAATATAGTATTCTGAAAATATTAGAATTCCAGTGTAGGTGTGCAAGTACTGATTTTGCATTAGTTCATACTGAAACAATATACTTGCCTCTTTGTTGCTGAATAGACTACACTGCACTATAAAACTTTTAGTACTGTTATTGTTTTTGCAACAATATATTTGTGGCATTTCATGGATATTACACTGACAAAGTCCTTGGACATGAAAATATGTTCAGTGCCCCGATCCCACCGAATCTGTTTATGCATTTCACTCTGCTGAGTTTGTTCATTAGAGCAGTAATTACTTACAAGAGCATAGCTTGCTTTTCTCGGTCCTAAAACATGCTACTCTACTCTAATTAGGTTCTTTGAAGCTAGCACATTCTGTAAATAATTCAAACATATCTGATTCATGAAAACATCCAAATGCCCTGTAGAAGTCATTTCATAAAAAGCACAGATTGGGATACCAATTTCTAGATCTCGGTCTCTTCTGAAGCAGTGGGGCTGCAACAGGGACTGCTGCTGCACCGGGAGCTTTCATGGCCAAGTTGCGTCCTGATGGCCCAGGCACTGGCGTGCTGGTGTCAGGCAGAGTGCAACCTCAGCTTCAGCAGTAATCTGGCAACTGAATATTAGTATGGTTCAAACAATCTTTCTGTTGGAATGCAAACTTCATGCCTGTATCTAACCAATACTGAAGGGAAAAGGATGCACTTGCCAAGCAAGAAGCTTGGCTGAGGTTTTCCAAAAGGCTATGAGACGTGGTGGATATAGAGGAGAGGAACGAACCCTGGATGCTTAGATAAGTGAGGTCGAGGCAAGTGTCTGCTGAATACTAAGTAGGACAATGGGTATTGTGTTTGGTTACCTCTGGAACAGGTATTTTTGAAATAAAATGGGGAGTGATTTAATGATAGAGAACACAGTGCTTTTGAAAGACACTGCAATGGAAACAATAGAAAGTTTAACTACCCCCCCACCCCCCAGAACAAATGGGCCAAGGGTAGCAGCCGAATACAGCAAAGGTGGCAGCCAGGCCAGGCTAGCAGTGTGCCACCAGCTGACCTGGAGCAACCTCCAAGGGACAAAAGTTGCTTATTTTGGTGGCCCATCTAATCTTTGACTTTTCTACTAAAAATATGCTAACTAATGCAGATGTCAATAGTGGTTTTTTGTTTTTTTTTTTGTTTTGCAAGCCAATTCCTGCAATGGTATAAAGGAAGCAATCCCTTTTCTGGCACTAAAACGTTCACAGAAAAACAATGTTAACAATTTATTGTTAACATCAACCTAGTCTACAGCTGAAAACCCAAACCTTAATGCCATATGCGTCTGAACCAGCAAAGCTTTGAAGTAAGTTCACACATACTCTCTTTGGTGTTAATGGAACCACTCATGTGCTTCCAGCTATACGTGTTTAAGTGCATTGGTGGATCAGGACTTCAGTGATATTTCCACTACCTTATGTATTGGGTTTACATGGCAAGGGTTTGGTACTGGGTGCTGCAAGGGTGGCCTGTGTGAGAAGATTCCAGAAGCTGCCCCATGTTAGGTAAGAGCCAGCTCCAGCTGGCTCCAAAAGGGACCCGCTGCTGGCTGGAGCTGGGCCAATGAGCAATGCTGGTTGTGCCTCTGGGAGATCATATTTAAGAAAGGGAAAATCTGCTGCACAACAGCAGCTGGGAGAGAGGAGTGGGAAAATGTGAGAGAAACAGTCCTGCAGACACCAAGGTCAGTGAAGAAGGAGGG
>VXAL01019442.1:98236-140839 GCA_013399475.1 Chauna torquata | reverse complement strand
TTCCCCTGCGTCGCTCGGGGGGAGGAGGTAGAAGAGGGTGGATGGGGGGAAGGTGTTTTCAGTTTGGATTTAGTTCTTGCTGCTCTGGTTTGTTATTAATTGTCAATAAATTAAATTAATTTTCCCTACGCTGAGTCTGTTTTGCCCATGATGTTAACTGGTGAGTGATCTTGCTGTCCTTATCTCAACCCATGAGCCCTTGTCATCATATTTTCTCCCCCTGTCCTTCTGAGGAGGGGGAGTTAGAGAGCAGCATGGTGCTTAGCTACCTACTGGTGTTAAACCACCACACCTTAAAGACCTTATTTTCAAATACGGCTTTCCCACTTTCTGCTTTTATGTTATACAGCACCTCTCTGAGAAGGAAAAAAAAAAAAAAAGATCAGGGTAATATCTTCTAAGTGGTGAAAGTGAGTATAGAAAAGTAACAAAAAATTTATAGTACAGCAGGATTTAAAAAATTTCAGATACATTGATCATAATGAAAATAGAAATGTGACAGCTTAAGATAACTTATGAAAGTGCTTTTAAAAGCTTTATGGAAGTACTTGTATTAAAAGTGCAACTCCGTTTTTCATTCAGAACATCTTCATTAGTTAGATATGTCTAAGCCTTTACCTCAGGAATATTTTGTAGTCTTCTGAGACCATGCTTGTATACCACAGTGTTGGCCCTGATGCCTTTTAGCTGGTGGAGATCACAACAGAAAACTTTGTAGTAAATATGTGCGAGTGTGTGCATGTGCTTTATGTTTAAGGGAGTAAGATTGCAAAAAACAGTAAAGTTATACATTATAGAGGTAACCCTAGCGAGACAAAAATATTTAGTTGTTAGACTTTGAAAAACAGACAAAGTGGCTGTTATCCTGTGAAGAGCTTTGTAGTGTTCTTCTAGGACATCTTATCAAACTCTAGCCAAGTTCCCACATGCCCACCTCTATGAGCTTGGGGACAACCAAGAAAATCCCCACTAACAGCTACCTGCTGCACAGGCACACAAATTTACAAGAGCTCTGCAATGGATTTATTGAACTTGTTTTTCAGCAAAAAGCCAACCTACTTTGTTCAGCTTCACTGTAAAATGGACAGCTGAAGCACTCAGTTATACAAGAAATTCTTGCCACTTATCAACAAAATCACAGGACAGGAGGGCTTCGGGGACATTCTAATTATATCCTAAATGCCAATTTTTGCTCTGTCCAAGCTGACATATGCCCACATTTGTGACCCTGCGGATAGCCAAGGAAATCGCCACCGTGCGTGTGCTTCCACTTCTGACGTGCTGTGTTGTGGTGCGGGCTGGGTGCGGGCGTGTGCACCAGCCATGCTCAGCACCAGGGGGAGTTAAGAAAGAGCTTACTAAGGGTTTAGAAGTTATCGTGGGAATGGATCCCATCATCTCAAAGGTGAGAGCTACTCTACTGCTCCACTAACAGAAACATACTGGTTCACACAACAATTAGAGTCATCTATAGAAAGAAAAGGTTGCGGTAGATGTAAGCAATCTTAATGTAATGTCTTTGAAACTCTGAAGTTATCTGTTTAAAATCAGTTATGTTTGAAGAGACAATAAGCTATACCATTCTTTTGAAATGACACTGACCGATAATTGCAGTATAACTCTGGCATTTCCTCTTAACAAATAAAAACAGGAACATAATGTTGTAAAATAGTGGAATTTCAGTCAACTAAATTGTTATAAGTATGTAAAAAGATACTAAAAGCTATACATGAATGATCTACATTTCAAAAGCTGAAACATAGTTGTATTGTACTTTATACAATTAGTTTTGCTGCAATGCTCATCCTGTGCAGAACTTGAGATCCACTTTAACAGTGAACTTTCCAAGTACATACTTTACAAAAGGCCATCTCATTACGCAGCCAATTAAAACGATTTGTTTGTTCATGATGGAATCTAATGTAGAGATTTGTTTTCTTCCAATGGATACCTTCTGCTAAGAAGCCAAATTGGCACAACTTTATAATTGCACTAGTTCCACTGGGAGCTACAAAGAAGTTTGTGAAGCTGATAATTCTTTAGTGCAAATGAACTAACAATAAAGACAAGCCACTTATAAAATTTTCCACTGTGAAAACTGAGAAACATTGCTGCATCCAGAGAAAATGTAGAAGATTAAAAACCCCAGGTTTTTATTATATTACCATCTTTATTGTATTACTTATGTTATAATATTTATTATATTATTATGTGTTAATATGTGTTATATTATCAGCTTTGTAGATGATACATAGATGAAGTCTGTCATGAGGATTTTAAGACCAACAACCCAATATTGCAAAAGCTTATTTTCTTACCAAGCAAGATACCAAAGATGCTATAAAAGTTGCCACAGTGACAAAGTTTTGGCCTCTGTTGCCCAAATAAACCCATTAGTAATAAAAACCAAACTGGGCATAAAATTCAGGAACTCATATAAACGTTATAAAATTGGAAGGAAAACCTATAGAGCCTTATTTTGCTTAGAGTGAATATGAATGGAAATTTGCTGTGGGGCATGCAGCAAAATGCACCCTGCTTTCTGTAGCTCATTCATCAAAAGCATAGTGTGTACAAGCTCATGGATTAGAGCACAAGATGTAGAGGGAACAGGAAGCATGGAGATGGAGCTTTTAAAAAATTAGAGATAAAAATGAGCCCTAATGAATGTGAGTGCAATTTCCAAGGAGAACATAGGGTTTCTGTAGCTCACAGTGACGCTGACTTTGGTTTAGAAGCTTAACTGGTATTGTTGCTGCAATAGAAACATTCACAAAATACTCAGTCACTTTTTGGCTTTGGACTTTGTTTTTCACTTTTGATTTGGGGAAAAGAAAAGTAGCAGAATTGGGACCATCAATGCAGTCAGAGACAGACCTGATCTCCCAAAGCTGATGGAGAGACTGATGGTCCTTGATGCAGACCATGTCATCACAGAGGACTGTAATCCTAACGGCACCAACAAGTCATATTTATGGGTGACCAGAACTGTAGGCTGTTCTCTCCCAGACAGTTAAATCTTCAGCTGAGACAAAGAATAAATATTACTACTGAAGACAGAGGAAGCCTTGCTCACTTTAATCCTTTCTCCTTATCCTGTGCAATCCAGCCCTAAAGTAAGGGAAGTAAAGGGGAGCTCCATGGGCTCTAGGAAAGGGCTCCTGGAGCACCTAGAAGTTAGGCAGAGCTCCCCGGGTGAGACACAGGTAACGTCAGGGATAGAAGCTAGCTAGTGGCCTGGGCAAGAAGGTTTAGACAACACTGCAGCATTAGCAGAGAACTGGTTTCCCTTTTCTTGGACACAAAACTTTGTTTTATACCATTTGCTTCAGAAGACTAAAATTAGGAGCCAAAATTTGGTGTATGCTCAGATCCTTCCAAAGATAGGAATCTCCCATGCGGCATTTAAACTTCCTCAAGAAGACTTCTTTTTATGGCTATAAATGAGTGGAACTAGCATCTCCCTTAGGTTGTGACTTTACTGCCTTTCAAGTCAGCGCAAAGCAGCAGTCAAGTACCACCAAGCCAGCAGTGTGTATCATTGCATTTTGGCTTAGTGACTCTATAAGTTGCAGAAGAAGATATGGTTTCTTACAGTATTTTAGCTCTTTTCGTTTGGACAATAAATGCCAGTTTGAAACATCATTATTATTCTTATTGTGGATAAAATTAGAATTTAAACTTGTAAAATACATAGCAACAGCTGATCATATAATAAAATGAAGTTTTGGAACTAATGAATAGTTTATACTGTGGATGCTCAAACAAGATAAAAAATGGAGTTAATGCTGAAAAAAAATGAGCTGGATACATCTCATTAAGGGCTTACTGCTGTATTTGCATTTTTGTTTAATACTCAGATCCTAAAGCACTGCAAATGAGCTGTAACTTTGCAGTCTTTAGAAAATAAATAAAGATTAGATAAATGTAGATGCTATGCAAATAGTCGATCAGCAGCAGGCTACTGAGCAGCCATTAACGAGTGCTGGAAAGTTACACAGGTGATCATGAAAGACCTTTCCAACAAGACTAAATGCCACAGTGATATGTAAGTTCCTTCTGATTCTTTCCTTGAATTTGTCATACAGACTATACAAGGTAATCTGAAGTTATGCCTTGTTAGCTGAGAAAAGATGATGTATCTGTAGGTGGGGAAATACATGTAGAATTACTATCATGTAAAGAAGAGACAAATAGTATAATTGTACAATGCCTGAATTATCGCAAGGGAAAAGAAATAACATTTTCTATTATTTCTAGTTTTTCTTCATTACCAAGTAGCACATGAATATCTCTAGCATTCAGGATCATACTCAGATCTTCTTAAAATGACTCATCCTAGACCAGATGAGACAGCTGCTCATTTATACCCCAGATTACAAAAGCATTTTAAAAATCATTCTTTCGCTATCCATTTATTTGTCTTCCCCATACTTTCTTCTTGGTTGTTTGTTATGAAAGAGATTTATAGTTTAAAACTCCATCTTATCTATCCCCTTCTTTTTAATGAGTAACTATAAAATAAGCATCGTTTTCCTAATGTGCATTTTCAATGTCAGAAATAGGCAATTTAAATGTGAGGCTTCAAAACACTATTAATGCTGCAATTTAGTGACAAAATATCTCTCAGTTTCCAGTGCCTCTTGCCATGTTTCTTCATTTTGATGATTTATTGTATTATTTCTTTGGCTGTAATAGTTAGGGCTCTAAGCCGTTGGTTTATTTTTGTATTTTTCTGCAAATTAATACATTTTGGTAATGGCTGGCTCTACCTTTATTTGACAATCAGCCGAGAGTGACGCGACGTCAGCCCCCCATTGTGCCAGGCCCTTCTAGACTCCTTTCTGAGATCATCTCTCCATTCCCTGCCTGCGTATGAAGCCTGAATACCAACTTGGGAAAGCTCAGCCTGCCATCAGCGGCTCCAGTCTCACCAGAGAGCAACTGCAGCTTTCTCCTCCTGATGACAAGGGGGAAAAGCTGTCACAATGCCTAACATGAAAACGGAAGTAATGATAGAGATTAGAGGGTTTCTTGGTGATTAGCTCAGCTTCATGTGCTCCAAAGCCTTCAAAGAGGATGAACTCTGTCTCAAGAAAAGCACTGTTGCTCAGGGAGTTTACCAGTCTCTCCTCTCCTCTCAAACACGCTACGAGCACAAGTAACTTCTTAGTACTCAGTGTGTGGCACGCACCGCTTCAGGGTGCTGGATTATATGCCTGCCTGCATGAGGCACAATGTAAATTATACAGCATCCTGCTGCTATTTGAAGATATCGAAAGACCATTTCGATGTTAAATATGCATTCAAAATCCAGAGACTATACCACTATGCCTGCATTAGATGTACACATGTTCTGAAAATGTTTTCAGACAGCTTTATACAAACTGGACATTTGGGAAAATATACTGGGGTGCTCTGAAAGATACAAAAGGACAAATTATGCATGACAAAGCCCTCCCACGGTCTTCTCCCCCCAAACTTCAAAGCCTGTAAAAACAGCATAGGTACCCTATTCGTACACATACTGTGTATGAGGCAAGGAAGGCTTAGCATTGGTATTGCCTTTTAGGGCTGAGAAAATAAGCCCCAGAGATGTGAGATACCTATCTTAGTGTTGTACAGCAGATTTATAAAAAATTCCCTTGCTTGGTGCCCTAATCAAATATTGTTAAACGGCTGACACAAATGCATTCCAGTGGCAACGTCCACACAGACAGCTTTATCAAGTTAACAGAAACATTTGCCACTGGACAAAGACCTGTTGTTGCAAGTTTGGGCCTGAATAAAGGACTGCTGTGCCCCTGCAGATTGCAAGCCCCCCTTTTTTTTTTTTTGAGATATTGTCCTGTAGTTGTAATCTTTGCAGAAATGCAGGACTCCAGTTCTGGGGACAAGCACATGGAAAGCATAGCCTCCCTGTCTGCCTAAGAATTCAAAGAGCCTGAAGGGTTATTTCTAGAGGAAGTCAAAGCTTTTAACTTGCCAAAGTAAACAGAAACGATGGCTTTATTGTGAAACTGCATGATTTATTGTGATTAACAGCTCAGTTTGGTGCCACAAGAGCAAATCATTTGAAATATCCTTACAGCTTATTGTTTTCCTCTGTGGAAGGATATTATCCTAACAGTGGACGTGGTGGACATGTGTCTCCTGGGCGGTGGAGAAGTAGTTGCAGAAGAAAGTTTCCTGAAAGGAAAAACAATTCTGAGACAAAACAGGTAAAATTGTATTTGTAAAACCTGCCCAGGCTTGTTGTGTTTAGGGAGGGCCCAAACAAGTGTTTTGATCACGTGTTCCTACCTTTAATTTTACTTCGACGGATGTTTGTGCAGTATTTAGCATTGGACACACTTTTTTACCCCAAGCTATGTTTCCGCAAGGAGGAGGAAGCGCATCACTTCAGCGGAGGTGTCCCTAAAGCCAACCCACTCCCAGGCTCAGTGGAGACGGGCTGCATAGGAAGATCTTTAGCATAGCTCCTAGACTATGGCCTGGACAACCCTGTGCAGCAGGCTTTGTGTGAATCCCCCTGAACTTCAAGATCCTGTGTAAAACTTGGGGCGCCCAGGAGTTGGAACAACCATGTCCTCTTGTCTATTTACAAGTGACCGATTGTATAAGACTGCATGTTTCCAAAATTCTGCCATTATGAGCACAAATTATATCCACTTGTTGTTCAGTGTCACCCCCATTTCTACTGTGTGAAGACTTAAGTTTGCATAGAGCCTGAAACAATAGCTGAAAGACATATATTTTCCACCTGAAATAAAATACTGAAATTTTGTAAGAGAAATATGAAATAAATGCCATTTTACTGAATGAGTTCACCTGAAAGAACACATCAACCAGAAAATTGTTCTCTACATGCACCTGAATGCTCTTTGATTGCTGCAGTCAGTCACAGACCATCATATTAGTCTGTGAAGGAAGAAACTGCGGACTAACTGCAGAGACTTGAGGACATTAGGCCAGCAGGGCTTGGAGACACTCTGAAAGTTTCTCTCCTGTCTCATATGGTGCGGCTCTGCTGAGCATTTTGCAGTTTAGCTAACCGCAGAGGAGACTGTCAACTATTTTTCCAAGTGCTAATCATGCCACTTTTGTGGAGAATAAAAGAGGGACATAATAGGAACAAGTAGTGCCTGGGAATAGGAGGATGGAGATGGCCCGTCTGAGAGCACCATTTTAGATACACTTGCAAGGTCTTCGAGCCCAGGCTGCCCACTCCTTCAGGCTGATTCTTCACTGCAACATCACAATCTCTTTTTGTTCTCATCTGGACCAGTCATTTATCTATTATTTATTATTTATTTACTTATTTTAATTGTTGGGTAAATTAGTCATTTTCTTATTCTGACTTTTTTTTTTTTTTAAGAGAGAGTAATTAAAGGCAAAGCTACCAAGATCATCATCTTATGTCAGTGCCCCTCAAGATGGGAATAGTCTTTTTCCCTTTGAGTGAAGTTTGCACAATGTTCTGAAATAAGAAATGTCTGAATATCTCACTCAAACAACCTATTATATCCAAAAGGCACACGAGTTGCACAGAAAACTTTTCACATTTTTACCTTTTCCAGTAGAAAAAAAAAATTTGGAAATAAATGCAGAATGATGTAGTTCAGGTTTATTAAGTCTACTTGACCCTTATGTCATATACTGACATTTTAATTTTGCTGCCTGACATTTAACAAATCCTTAGCAGTCCTGAAAAAGTTAATGATTAAAAAAAAAAAAAAAACCCTTCTCCATACAGTTAGCTTAAATATATGCAAGTAAAATAATTAACAGCACCTCTTGTTTTATCATATAAAACTGTTCACAATGGTGATTTTTAATTGCATATTCAGCATGTATTTATTCAAGGCTTTTGACTAATAGCTTGCCCTATTTCTTCAAGTAGTGGTTGTGTCTTAAAATAGCAATATTTTAAAAAGTGGTTAGGCAACAAGAAGTAGAGATTGCTGTAATAATAAATTATAATATTCTTAACGTTTGTCAGACTTCTCCCTCATTCATGCAACTGACCTAGGGAGCCAGTGTTACTGGAATGAAAGTGCTACGATACCTTTGCATATTTCCTACAATAGAATCATGTCCCTCCCAGCTATTTGCAAGAAGTCCTGCAGGAACAATTATGAAATACTCTCATTCATTTGGCACAATGGCGTATGGAAATTGCCTGCAACACTAATTACTATGGTTGCAATTTTTAGCCAAAAATGTCAGTGTCTAGGATTTAATTAGTCTGCAGCAGGATTTTAAAACTGACCTTCTAGTTTAGTTAATTAATTTGCCAGTTCTTTCCTTTTTTTTTTTTTTTTTTTTTCTGTCAGAGGACCCTGTCCAATCAGTTTTTAGGAGATTTTAATTAAAAAGAAATCACTACTTCCAATGCTAGCAGAATATATAAAAGCAGTTGCTAAACATTTTTAGCAAATAAAAGCAGTGAGGTCAAGTTCCTATTGCTTTAGAGTGCCCCAATAGTCATTGCCCATGAGTGCTAAGATTGCTACCCAGGTATCTGTGAAAGGCAGCTTGCAAAATGTAAAAGTATAATGAAGTTTTCGCACAGTTAACAATACACCCCTATGCTTGCATCAGCACTCTCTGCTGATACTGGTTTCTTTACAGGATTTTTTTTTTTCTTTTTTACAGTATTAATTAGAGATCTGTTTCTAATACTAAAAACCAACACACTGAAAATTTAGGAAAGTTTGAATTATCTCAGTCTCCAGTGGGTGGCTGAGGCTGATTTCCCTTTTGAACCAGAAATCTTGATATAAATTCAGTTTCAGAGTTATAAAGACAGAACTGTGAGAAAGATTTTTTTTTTCTTGTTCAGTTTTATCTTGACATGAGCCAAAATATGCCTTTTATTCTATCCTCTTTCTTTGTGACAGTTACTCTGCTGAGAAGTTACACATTACTCTTTCCTGTGGAGAAAATTAAAAACAAGCTATCTAGCAGTTCCAGCTCTGCAGCACATTCCAGCTACTGAACTGTGTCATACTGTTTTAAAAGAACGATAGTGCATCTCCTGAAATGGAAGAAGCTGTGACTTTTTAGGTGCAAAGGAATCAATAAAAGGATGAAAGGTACATGGACATGCCTGAGACTGCTCTTGACACGCAAACCCGGACACAATTACAAGCTGTAGCGTACAATAATGGTAGGGGTTCTACAGTTAAGATTTAATCTCCAGGAACATAAATGTTGCCAGCTAACCCATGCAAATGAACCTTACATTTGTGAATGACAATGCTCTTACATGTGCAAAATGCAAAACTTTGGCTAGAGCCATTCATTTACTTCTAAAAAACAGAGTGTATTAAGTCAGGTGAAATGTCTTGATAAGACCACAGAGCTTCCAATAATTCTTCTTGCTGTTTTGCAGTGTTGACATGCCTAGAAGGAAAGAAGACTAGGTCTGTAACAAACACTGAGAACTAATTAAATTTCATCCTCATCAGGTGTGTTGCCCTCCACCAGTTAAGACCTGGAAGGACCATGTTCCCCACTGTCATCCCTTTCTGCTCTGCTGGCATAGAGACAGGACCTTCTATCTGGATGTGTATCCAACTTCAGCTTTGGTGTATTCTCATTTCTTTTTCCATACTCCTAGACTGTCTTTCAGAGACATTTTATATGGGGATTTCGGAGTATTTTTCCTTACTTTTTTTTTTTTTTTTCTCCTAAAAGAAATAGAAAAGCAGGTGAATTCATCTGAGTCATTGAACTTGAAACACTCCCTTGGACAGAATCATCACATCCTGGTTACTCCTCAGAGACCTTTTCTAAGGCCTACCTAGTCCACCCCAAAGAAAAGGATGAGATGCTCCATTTGAGAGAAGGCATATTTACCTGGGGACAGATAAGATTAACTTGATGAAGTAGCACTTCAAAAGCTGAACGCGCCTTGCTCCCTACTACTGCATGCCCTACCATGTTCGTGCTATATGACTTTGATAAATGAGCAGTTGTTCTCCACATTCAATAGCTGCATGGTGACTGAGCATTTTCCAATAGGTCTCAAGAATCCAGCGGTGGACTCCCAGAGAATTTCACTGTCACTGTTTCCCAGCCATCAAGTGCAGCTAAAATGAAAGTTAACCTCCACAGACAGCCTTTCTGCAAAATGGGGGCAATCTTAACTCTCTACGGCAAGACTTGTGGTGGATCTCTAGTCATAGGTCCACCTGCTTCCCCCATATCCTGGATGAGACAAAGGACTTTATATATTAAACACAGATGTAAGAATGGCATCATTGTGATAAAGTCATCATCGTCCAAAAAGGCCCCAGTGATACATAATCCCAGAGCTATCACCCAGAATAGCTCATCAAGCCACTGCAATAAGAAATAGCTGTATCAGTGCATATGCACAGCTCAATCTGCCTGTATCTGTCAACTTTCGTTGCAGGGAAGTGCCTCCCTTACAACTGCAAGATGCTGCTACATTTTAGAAGCAGAAGAAATGCTCCATTCTTTAAAGAAGATCAGGTTGCAGGAGAGGTAGTGAATGAAGAGGAAAAAGTAGAGGTACAAAAGAAGCAAGATTTGAAGAAGGGAAGAAGGAAAATATTGGAGAAAATAATTTTGGAGTATATGCCCATTTAAAGCTTAAAAAAAAAGAAAAAAAGAAAAAAAGAAAAGAATCACAGCTTCACAACACCTTCTCCATTGTTAATGTCAATATCTGCCAGTGAGCAAGCTTGATGGTGAGCTGAGGGTCTTCTAGCTTCAGCAAGTTTTCTCAGCAGAACATGGCTTGTCACTAATGTGTTATGAATACTGCATCAATTCACTTTTGGTACAAAATCTCTCTTGAATATCACGAATTCTCCAAAATGCAGGAACCTGTATCAGGTGTTTCATAATTTCCAGGGATCTGCTTTTGATGTTGCTTCATTACTTATTCATCAAAGGGGGCCCTCTGGACCTTTACAAACTGCATGTACTTGCTTTCATTTCTTGGCAGTGGGCTTGCCTCGAGACACAAATGCTCTTCAGATATACTTTTTCTCATGTTGCTGGTCTCTTCCTGGTGTTGAATCCTGCCATGGTAAGGTAAAGCAAAACTGCATCATTACATGATACTAAGTTCCCCACAAGGACTACTAAAAAAGAGGTGAGTTCTCTGTCCTGTTTTAACCTATTTTAACTACTGAGCATACCCTCTTCACAGAGCCAGAGAGGCTTTGTTTCACATGTGACTGAAGGAGGCTGTGCGGTTGCAATGCTTTTTCACTCTTTGTCCTCATGAGGGGAGGGAATTCATAGCTCACACCTTTAGCTGAATGTTTAATGAGCAGCATCACTAAGTTAAAAATCAAAGAATTTCTCTCCCTTTAAAACAAGAATCACGGAGAATTTATTACCTTTAGTTGCATGGTAACTGTTGTCCATTTAACGGTTCAAAGCAAATTCTGAACAACATCAAATATAGACTTTGCTTACTATTATCCGCTAAATGAATGGATTACTATTTCTGTCTCAGGAACCAGAGAGCAGACTAGCAGTAATCACTTGTGAAGTGAAATTAAGCTTACAGGCAGCTAGACTGAACACCTCATTTCTACACTACCATTAAAAATTTTGACTTTGCACTGTACAACGTACATTCCAATGGCAGAATTTCATTAACCTGAACATATTTTGGGCTTATCAAGTTAAAAATCAAGCAAGCAAGAGAAAGAAGAGTCAGTGCATCTTTCATAATATTTCTACTGTTAGAAGCTCCAAGGCTTTCATGAATTGCCTGAAATCATTAGCTGATTTTCTTGTTATCTTCACAGTCCGAAATGAAAGTTCCCTCTCTGCCAGATTCGACTGTCTACAACTTTATCACAAAGGACCCAGTAGACTTCCTGTACCCATAGTCACATTAATTTTCATATTCCTTCAATAGCTGGAGGTGCTTGTTCTGCCTTCAATAAAATCACCCCTTACCAATCAATAAAAAAGTGGAGAATATGAATCTTTCAAAATCAATAATATGTACAATAATTACACAAGTATGCTAGTGACAGCCAGCGTGTCAAAGTAAATCCCAAGACCCATGATCCCAAAACCTTCAGAAAGTAGCAGAAAATGATGCAGTTTTATTCACTTGTGCTTTTGTATGAGCCAGTGTCAAGATTAGATGATGAGTGGGTGTATTAACTCCTCAGCCTATTCCCTCAGCTTTCTCAAAACAGGCTCCACTTAAATGCAAGGATTTTCACTGTGATCAAAAACTTTCTACTGCTGGCTGCCCATTGAAATGGCAAAGTTCAGATGAAGTGGCAAAGAATAAAAGTGTATGTCAGTGCTCACCCCTCACACTAGCCATTTATATGGTACAAAGAGGATTCACGAGACAGCTTTACAGAAGGAGAAATCACGAGGCTAGTTACATATGATTGGAACAATACAGGCTGAAAGCAGCTTGAAAAGGCTATGTTTGGCGAGGAGCTAGTCCCTTGGGTGAAGGGCTGGGGTACTCCTCTTCTTCACAACGTTTTTCAGTCATATTAGGAAGTTAGCTGGTGGGTGCTCTAGGGAATGCACTGCTTCCTAAATAATACATTGATGTCGTGTTTTTAAGAAGCCTGCAGTCTTCAAATTCCAAGATATCAAACCATTTCCTTGTAACTGTACAACCTTTTCAAACACAGAGGCTTTTCTGAATCTAAGATGTTTTCAGGCTGTGGATGGATTTCTTGAAGTCTTTCTTAGCCCTCATTCTGAGCTCCATACTCATGTCTGTTCGCTTTCCTACAACGAAAGTACAGAGTTCGGCAGTAGGAAATGATGAGAGATAAGGGTGGCTGACAAAAGTGTATGTTTTCACATTTGCCCACACTGCAGCTGCAGCACTAGTTTGAATCTATCCTCCGTTTCTGGTGTTTTTACTTCCAATTTGCTTGCTCCTTAAAACTGAAGGACCATATTCACAACCTCGACTTTCTCTGGTATTGACAATTTCCTAAGTACAACATAATGGAGTGGACACCCTCAGCAACCCAGTCCTCTCTGTGTTGGTGAAGCATGGCTTAAAACTGCTCTCAAATTTAATCCCTTCAAGTATGCTCAGATTAAGGAATATAAAAAGTACCTTAAAAACAACTTCTTCCACCCACCATTCCTCCCCTTTTTTTTTCCTTTCACTTGGGAATACAGATTTCTACTCACATCTTTTCAGAGTCACAGAAATATTTTTGTATGGGTTACGTTTAGCTATTTCAGGCTGAACATGCTACCCAGCAAGTTTGCTGAAAAATCCCTTCTGGGGAAGGTGTAACAAGATTTACATAAACACCAGCCACAGCTTGGCCATTCATGTATGTTGTTGCCCAAAACTGTTATGGAATAGAGGCAAGGTGAGAACTTAAAAAAATGAAAATGATAAAAAATAAAATAAAATAAAAATTTTAAAGTACATTTCAGAGTCCATTTAAAAGTATATTTCGAAGTACGACATTAGAGCTCAGGGTTAGCAGCAAGAAACTAGATACACTGATATCAAACAGCAGCTCTAGACTGTCAGTCAAGAGTTCAGCCAAATCTTGTTTATGAGCATCTGCAGCTCTTAGAAATCCTTTGGAGATAAAGTGAGCTTGGATGTATCCTGCATTTCCAAGTGCATGTCCTTGCACTCCAAGGAGAGCAGTAAAGTTGCTTGAAAGGAAACTTTCCAGAGTTACAAACATCTGCCCTTTGATCATGTTTCTAAACGATCAAGCCAGGGAAGTTATGAGTTTGACCAGACAGTAGGACTAAGCATTGGCATAACCAAAACACAAGAAAAAGGATCAGTGTGAAGAAGTAAATGATAAAAGAACATAAAAATTTAACACGATGACTTTTATCTTTATTTTTTAATTCATGTATAGCTTTCTCTGCTATTTTTATTACTCTTAGTTGTTGCTTTTACGCTGCTGGAGCCTCCACTTGCATCTTCCCCATTTTACTTTTGCTCCTCAGTTTATGTTTTCCAGGTATTTTAAGGGCTCTACCAGCCTTTACATACAGGAAAGACTGGAAAATTTAAGCTACAGAAACAGGAGATATGAGCCTTTAATCAGCAGGGGGAATGTTTTCTGAAAGAAAATCTTTTGCAGTTGCTTTATTATCTTATAGCCTTATACTTCTACATGGGTTATCTAGAGCAGTGGCCTGCGCCACAGAAAAAGACAGGCAAACAGAGACAAGTGTCTGTGCAGCTCTTTTGGCATAAGCATGTTTCTCTCTCTGCTATGTTGGGGCTCCTCTGTGAAAAGTTTCCCTATTCATTTCCACAGTAGGATTCAGGACGAGAGAATTTGCCTTGTTAAGAGTTCTCAATTTCATGTAACCCACAGTTCTTGGTATATATATATATATATATATATATTTAAGTATGGATTTCACGTATTTAATTTCTTCTTCACAGCTATGAAAAGAATAAACCTGAGTTTAAAAATGTAGGCAAGTAAACCCTGAACATGACAAAATATTAAGGGTGATCAAATCTTTGAGCACAACCCCCTGTCTAAACAAAAAACAAATAAACAAATAATAAAAAAAAAAAACAGAGAACTATTTTAGAAAGAAGAAAACAAAGAAACATGCAAAACTTTAGCAAGGTGGTGGAAGATTTGGCTTGGTTTGATTTCCCAGCTCACCGCAGCAGTGTATTGCCATATTATCATTTAGACAGAGCGGTAGATCTGTAGACAGGATAAATAAGATTTGCAATTAAGTCCTCATTGAAAGAAGTGCCAAAATTCACTACCAGGACTCTTTGCAAAGAATTTCATCTTTTTTTAACCTGTTTTAATAAATGAGGTGACAGATGGCCCCGAATTCAATACAAGGTTGCACTGGCTCAGGGGGCTCTGCTTGTTCACGGGCAGCAGCTGAACCCCAGGACTGGGCTGCACCCTGGGAGCTGCCTTTTGTTTTAATGGCTCATGCTTCACATTTTTGTCTCATCCCAGCCCCCTCCCCCCCTTTTGTCAATTCCACACAACGGCCTGGCAATGATTCCTCACTAGGTTTCCTTTTTGTACCATTGGCGATCGGTTTGCCCTCCTCCTGTTCTCAGGGGAAAAGGCTTGCATAGCTTTTCCATATTGACCTCCTTATCTGTGCAGCCAGCAGCAATACTGGCAGTGCTGGAAATTGGGTTTGTTAATTAAACTAGTGCTCCCTCTGTTGGCTGGATGTCAGCGCCCCGAAACAAGGACTTACACAGCCGAGGATTGCATTGATTTTTGTAAAAACAGATGCATTGGACAGAGTTAGAGCCCAGAAGATATCGCAGAGTTACAGTTGTCTTGCAAATGGAAACCAGGTCCTGAATAAGCACCTTCACTGAGTGCAGCCTGGAAGCATTACACGAATATGAGCTGTATAATTTTGAACTCTTCAGAAAACGTTTACTCCTTGTGCATGCCACAAATGCTTCCCTTCCCTTTACATTCACGTCAATCAGAAATATTTTAGAGAGCCTGAAGTTTACCTGGCAAAGAAGTGAAATAATTCAGACCTGTTATGTCGTAATGCTGTTGAATACTGAATGAAGTCTGAGAATTAAATTTATTCTATGTCTGTGCTCAAATTCAACTCAGGGAGATTTCAGAGACAAAACTCAGCACCTATATTCTAGGTGGAGTACCAAGTAGCTTCACAACTGCAGAAAAATATGGATGAATGCACACACACAGAGTTAAATGTGAAAAAATGCATCACATTCAACTTGTTTAAGACCTGCACTTCAAAGCTGTATAGAGCTTTGTATAAAATTATGTATAACCCCGTTTGCTCAGGTTTGAGGGTTATACTGTCTCAGTGGTTTCCCCATCACTGGGTTTCCCCATCACTTCCCCTTCACTTCTTCACTGAAGAAGAATGAAAAGCTTTCCACCAAGGAACTAAATTACACATCTAGATACTGATGGAATATTTTGGGTCCCTGTGTTTATCTCACTCACTTTGATGGAAGGTGAGTCAAAAGAGTGTAATGAAGTTTTGCCCCCCTTGCTCCATTATGACACAGTGATAGAGAGCCTCATTATTACACTGTTCTGTTTATGAGGATGGGACTAGACTTCTGAAAAACTGTGATTAACCAGGCTTTCCACACAACACTGAATATCCTCACTAAATTACAAATCTTATGTTTCAGAACTAATGCTGTTCTCCATTTCAAAAAAGCCATATGTATCAAATTTTAAATTAATTACTTACCTGGTGGTCTGTTGCAAGATAAATATATTTGGGGCTGTATTAGCAAACAACATTATTTTGTATGTAGCCCATTGAGTTGTCAAACATTGCTTGTGTTAGGGGAGAGTGTCTCTGCTTGTTTGGCACAATGCAGTTTAGGATAATATGAACTTCATAAACTAAAGGGGATGCAACACAAACTAAACAAAAATTCCAAGACATATGTGCTTCAACTAAGCTCAGGAATTCCTCTGACCCCACACACTGCCACCTGTAGAGGCGTTTCTTGGCAGGGTTCTGGCACTGGCTGCTTTACTGAGGCTCTGAGCTGCCAACAGGGAGTTGTCTCACCTCATCTGATCTCACTGGACACAAGCTACATTCCCATCCAGATCCATTCTGGAAGCTTGTCCACTTTGGCAGCTCACTGAAAAGATCTCCTGCCTCTTTAGAAACTCTTACTTTTTTTTTTTTCATATTTTCTTCTATTTCTCTCCTTTTAAAACTATCTTTCATCTCAGTTGCAATCTCAGACTGGTTTATGCTTGCTCCCCTTGTCTTTTCTTTACTTGCCACTGAAGGCATACATTCTACCAGCACCTACCCTTCCCCACCACCTTCTTTGGTGTCAATCTTTCTCTCCATTTCCCATTTCTATTATCTTAAATCTCACTGAAATCATTTCTGGCATTTCAGGTACCACAGGGAAGATCAATAACAATTAGGAGAGTGTATAGTAATAGAGATGTATTAAAATTTTTCATTCTTACAGGCTGATTTTATTCCTACTGAAGGGTAAAATAAGGCAACAATTTAGTGACAATTCCCTTTTCCTGAACAAGGCTATATATCAAGTTAGCTAAGAGCTTAGCAGGGCATGCTGTGTTTGCCTACAGTATAAGCCTTATCCCTTCCTATCAAAACACTTGTTCTTAGTTACTTTGGATATAGAACAGCCTATTAAACAGACCTTGGTTCTGACCTAAATGTAGGAAATGGCTAATACATGACTTACAGCACTGAAAAGCATTGAGAAATTATTTCAATGAATGCATATCAGTTTTTTTTCTCTTTATTGGAAAAATGATATAATCATAGCACTGCTTTCTTCCTTCTAGGCAAATGCAGGAGTCTTGTTCCCTTCCTCGAGGCACAAATCCTCAACACAGTGCTGTCCATACAGGCAGGGAAGGCAGGACACATAGTCACAAAGTTTGAAAGCTTGGATACTATTTCAGAAAAGCATTAAACTCTGCATCAAAATGCTCAGTCAGCCCATAGCGGAAAGATGCTCTTCCTGTTTTCGATAGGGAAGGAATCTGTGGAGATTACATCAAAAACTGACAGCAAGACCGAGGAGTCTCTGCAGGACTTCCACCACCAGGAGGGGCCATAGCTGCAACCAAGAGCATGTCCTTGACTTGTACCACACCCGTGTCTTCCCTACATCAAAACCAAAAATGACTTAATTCTTTTTTCATGTCATTGTCAACCCCCCAAAACCAATGAATTTGCCTGCTCTCCCTCCACAAACACTCTTTAACGGTAGCGCAAAGCACCCCACGCCATCCCTGTGCTATTAAGTGCACCACAGAAAGTAGAATAGAGTTGTAGCACAAATAAGGACAGGCTTTGCTGTTTACTGCATATAAAAGCAGGGTGGGGGGTGAGCTTTTCACAGCCTGGTATTAAAAGGTAACTGTCTGCATCTCTGCTGCTGTCAGGAAGAGCTATTCTCTGAAGCAAATGGATGCCTGACAGTACACGTTCTAACAGTTGGAGTTTAAAATAAAGGCCTCAGATTTTAGTTAAGCATTTAACAAACAACAAATTAAGATTTGCATTCTCAGAGAAATTACTGGAACAGGCTTAATCTCTGGTCTGCCAGTCAGACAGTGGAAAAACATTAAAGGAATTAATTGCTGTCTCCGGTCCTCCTGCCTGTCTCCAGACAGACAAACCCACAGCCCCAAGGGAATATGTTTCTCCCAGGTTTGTGCTCTGAGGTAGGCCCTATTCCCCTAGGAAGGCCTTCCTTTTGCAACATGCAATAACCTGGTGTGGTTAGGGGACAGTCCTCACGCACTGCATTTCCTCAGTGTTTGCCCTAGCCCCCTTTCCCTCTGTTCACACGCTGGAGCTGACTCCTTTCTCTGGAGGTTTGCTTAGGTGTCTTTGCCATCACCAGTGCTTGCAGTTACACCAGGCTAACAGAGCAGAGACTTAATCCCTATTTTACTAACAATTCTGAGGCTCCATCTTGACAATCAGTACTTCTCCCTTGCTTTTGTTTTGCTTGCCTCTTTTATTTTGCTTAAACGGTCTTGGCAGTAATTCTGTCAAGTCACTGTCTCTTTCTTCTCCAAAAAACTGCTGCTAAATTTCAACTGAAAATGTGCAGTGGGCAAGGAAAGAGACTGGACTGCAGTGTCAGAAGGCTTGAAAGCCTCATCACATTTTTGTTCCAGTTCATAAAGCTACTACCCCTGGGGGTGGGATGGAGGGGAAGATGTGTATGATGCCTGAGTCTTAGAAAAGTGCAGCGTGACTGGTGCTAGATCAGTCCATCTGGTGGTTCAGCTTCTTTATGGCTTGCTGTGAGACAATTGCACAGCTCCATTCACGCATGAAAGAAGCAGAGAAGACAGAGGGTGGCTGCTGTGATCTGACACGCGGTGCTGTCTGACGCCACCAGCAGCCTGAGTGTCACCCCAGCCTACCAGCGCAAGAGGGAGAGGGCAGCAAGAGAGGGGCAGCAAAACCTGAGCAGAGGAATGGGGGGGAGAAGGCAATCTCTCTTTCTTCAGTGACACACAGGATTCGTGACCATCAGTGTTTGTCAGACAACTATTCTTCCCCCCTGAAAATGACTACTAACAGCTGAGGAAATTTTACAAATGAAATTAATGGAAATGCTAATTCCTGTTTCAGCCGTGCTTGGTGACTCCCTGTCTTCTGACTCCTTGTCAGGCTTCCCCCCACAGATTGCCTTGTACTCCTTGGCAGAGGTAGGGACCTGGGCTGTGACTGTCATGCTCTCAGGGCCACCGATAACCTCTTCACTGCTTAACCCAGGAGTTTTCCAGTGTTCAAGCCCTGCAGGCTCTCTGCTTTGCCATTTAGTTCTCCACAAATGTGCAATAGTTCAAAAGTCCAACAGGCTTTGCAGAGGTTTCTAACTCCACTCCTGTCATACATCAAGACTTCACAAGAAATAAGAAATACGTGCAAAAGAGTAACACTCCCACCTGATTTTCCCCAATTCAGTTTCCTTACCAATTTAAAGTGTCAGATTCTTTTAAAGCATACAGGAGGCCTCTTCTTTTCCGTCCTTGGGGCTTCTCCTTTCTCCTCCTCTTCCTGGGCTGTGAAATAAACCTGTCCTTCATGGCTTCCCATTGGGCTCCTTTGTCTCTAGACAGGCTCATTCGACTCCCCCCTCCCCCCCCAGCCCCATTTTGAGGCTATCAGTGGACTGTTATTTTAAGATGGTTACACTGACCAAGAATGCTTCATTTCAACAGAAAAATATCAAAGCGTAACCTTTCTCCACAGTCATTCCGCTTCTTTGTCTGTGAAATGTTCCCACGCTGAAAATGCAAAGACAGTGAAGGTAAACAAGGTCTTGACTCAAAATGTGATCTGCCTAACAGGTATAGGCAATACATATACTTGTATATAAGTGCATACAAAATACAGTATATATATATCATATACTCTCTCTCTCTATACTTATATATATAGCCTTTCTCTATATACACCACTGAGTTTGGCAGCACTTCTGAGTGAGAAATAAAACAGTAGGTATTGCTAGAACAGCAAAATAAGTAAATATAAAAATATACTATTTTTTGTTTAAAAAATTTGAAGTGGAATAAAATCAAAATATAAAACTATGTCAAATAATATTAGTTACTTTTCCAGATTTTTAATAGAAATAGCTCATTAAAAATTATCTGGCTATTCATTTTAGTGCATTCTGTTGTTTATCATGGTTGGTTTTAATGTCTTTTTTTTTTTTTTAATCTAAATTTCTTGATAAAAACCCTTAATTTCTTGGCAAGAACTGCTTTCTTGTTAGAAATGTCTGACAGCTTCAATGATGCTCTTATTCAGTGAGCAACAGAACTAAAATAATTATGATAGGGACAAAGATACGGTTGTGTTTGTGTATCTCAACTTGCGAGGAGTAACTGTTAAATGCATATGTTATTTTCCAAGAGCACTCTTGTAAGGAGTAGAAATAGCAACACTCCCAAAATGTTAGACTAACACTTCTGAACCCGTCATTTCAATAACAACAGTTCTGGATTTTATGCATAACTTTTAATACCATTCACTCATCAGTGACCTCCAGGAATCTGTGTTTTGAAACCATGGATTGATGGTAAGATATAGTGGGAAGTAACTATCATTCAAGGAGTGGTGGGTATAACACATCATGGAAACTTAAATAATTTGAGAGCAAGAGAGAGAGAGAAATACAGCTAGGATCCTTGCCTAGGTTCCAAGGAAAGATTTGCAGAGATTGTGGAAAGGACCAAGGGGTCCTATGGGGCTGCATTTGAGGAAAAGAAACATTCAGTAGCTGCCTGGTAATCTGTGCTAGCTATCTGAAGAATCATCCAGGACATCATATAGAAAGAGTGTCATCTTGCATCATGTAAAGAAGGATTTGTGTGGGATAGCCACTGAGAAGAGGGGCAGAAGAAAAACATGTACTTGAATCTCACATGGTCTATGTAAACTTTATCATGATAGACAGTGATGGACAAATATGTGCATAGCTCCTGTAAGTCACCAATTTGTAAATCCAAGGAGATGTGTATGTTTCCATTATACAGCTCCTTCTCACACATGTTGTATGATACACACAAGAACTTCATGAGCACTATTGCGAGGTACAAACCAAGGGAAAGAAGGAGCTGATCTTGTCTTCCTCATTCTTGCCCCTCACATAGTGTGAACCAGCTTTCTAGGGGGGATTGCATTTGACAGAAGAACAGCATACTCTCTTCCCTTCTGGCCTTCTAAAATAACGTGTTAGATGATGGAGGATTAAAAAGATGAAAGCTCTGAAACTTTTTTACATGTAAATAATCTCCAAAATCTAGAATCCAAGAAAGGGTTGAAACATATTTTTCTTTTCTTATTTTGTGTCTGCCAAGTGAGTTCTCTCATTAATAGATCAAGTATAAATAGCCCACACAGTTGGCTCTGGTAATTTTCAAAATATGATATACATAAATTTAACTTTATAATCTCATGATAAGTATGACTCTATGAAGAAATAATAAATGATACACTCCATAATGCAGTTTCAGATGCTGCCAGAATATTTTATTGCTGTAGCAAGATTCATACCATCTATTGCTAGAGGAGTATAGGGAAGATAATTTCTCTTCTTCTGTGACTGCTCCCGGTGCCCTGCAGAGAAGCTGAATCATTTACAACAATCCTTTCACAGGTAGCTCAGCTGATATGCTGTGTCCCATTGGGGATTTTGGGCTGAGTTCAGCCTGGAGAAGGTAGGGAATATTGACAGGGAACTCTCTAGGTCATATTAGCTGAGTCCACAAATGCTGTTGGTTTCACTTGTCCACAACATCACAGAACCACCAGAGATATAAGAGTAAGAAATCTAAAACTGAAAAAGTGCCGCTCAAGGGGGTTCATTTTTCAAAAATGGAGGTTCAAAAGGAAACAAAGGGAAAAATTGGCTGGATAGGAACAGGAGCAGTAGAAATGGGATGTGAAGGATGAAAAGTTGCAGAGAAGTCAGCCAATCTGCACCCAAGTTTTCCACATTCCATGATCTTATGATCTTTTTTGTTCAGCAGCAGAGCTGAAAACTGAAGCCCTAAATGTGTCCCTCCTTAGGACTGCTCTGCTCCACAGACACTGCTGTGATTACAGTCTCCAGAGACATGTTCGCATCCATATTAAATGAGTTAGCTTGGATAACACTATTTAACTGGGACAGCACAGAGATTGGCACAGACGGCTGTGCATTTGCTCAGACTTTCAGACAGGTTTGAAACTCATGCAAAGCCCTGTGTTGCCATGTCTGCCCTTCCAGTAGCTTCAAGCTACTTCAAGGAGGCATTGGAAGGGCAGGACCAGGCAGTCAGCCCTTAGACTCAGCCCTGACAGCAGTGCAAAGTGGCACTTGCCTGACTCTTCAGAGTACAGTCACGCAGTACTCTGTACTTATGCACGTACTTACAAACTGTAATGCTCTAGACCTCTTGTCCTCATCCAGCATGGCTGGTGAGTTAAGATTTTTCCATCTCTTACAAATAAGCATCCTGCAGTGGTATCTGGATCTGACTCTGCCATATTGTTCAAAGTTTGAACACTCAAAGTCACAGGATTCTTGAGCGATGGGCACAGAAGAGGCAGTGACTTTTCTTAATGAGATAAATGAAAGAAAAGATGCTGTTTTGATGCACAACTGTTGTGATGGAAAGCATCAGATAATGGACTGCTTCCCTACTGTATTCATAACTGCATGAAACGGCATAAACATCCACAGACCTATTCGCTGTCTGTATGATGTTATACTAGCTATATACATACATACATACACATATATACACATACACAGACACATACAGATAAAAATATATAAAAACATATATATGAGCACATTTCTTTCTTCCTAGAGTGGATGGAAGCAAGTAGTGGATAGATGAAGCCGCTGTTCTTGATTAACCCAGGAAATGTGATATTTACAGGAAGACAAAATACTACACAAAATTGACCTGAATCCTGACCTTTGTCAAACTCGCAATATCTTCTGGGTCTTATGGGATACCTGGATGGAAGCACAGGGATGAGGAAAGCCTTCTGTCATCATTGCCTGGCTGACATACTTCCATTTGCTTGTCCCCAACAAGAGCTGCTGTCCATCCATTCGCCTGCCTCAGGAGCACAGACTCTCAGTCTATTTGGAGCCAAACACAACTGTCTCAGATGGCTTGAGTCAAATAGTCCAGTAACCTGCAAAGACCCAAGTGACCACATCTCATTTTTCTTTATAAAATTCCCTGATCATACATTCCTTCAGACCAAGTCCAAAGGCCAAATCCTGTTTAACAGAAAAAAGTCCCAGACTGGGAATGATCCACCTGAGAAACACATCCACCAAGGTTCACGTTGTTCACTAAAATTGCACCACTGAAAAGCCATGGTTTTAATGTGATGTAAGTTGAGGATACAAGAGTGTCTGGCCAAGCAGTAGTTGTAGAGCTTGGTCCAGAAACAAATCAGACTGAGCAGTACTGCATTTAAAATTAACCTTTTTTGTACAGCCTTTCCTCAGGGATGATATCAGCAAATAAAGCAATAAACACCTATGTAGGGGGAGGAAGAAAAGGGGGAGAGGAAAAGAGAGAAGAACACAAGTGGTGTATATATATATATATACATATTATTTTTTTCCCTATCATCAGGAAATAACTGTTCGTCACGGGAAAAGTTACCCACCTCACAGTATGTATCTTAAGGCAGGATTTGTTCCTTTTTATTGCTACACATCCCCTCCATTTCTTCACTGGTACAGTTAAGCTCTCTGCCTCTTGTTGAGCCCATCCTTATTTTGCCTCCTCAGAGCCATTTTGTAACATACAGTATATTAGGTGTAGATGTGCAGCCGCTTATATAACTTAAAGCTTGCTGGAGTACAAAGACCTAAGCATACAACAGATGCGCAAATGAATGTGGGGATGAACGTGCTGTGGATACAAAATGATGATGATACTGCTCAGAATCAGATTTATTCAGCTTCTCCTGCGGAGTACACCTGTCTTCTGCTGGCGGTATATGTGGCTCCAGCCAGTGAGGCTTCCTAGTCCAAAACTAAGCTTAGATCTTCCTTCCCTCATTAGTGCACTTGCGACTCCCTCTCCCACACCTCGTTTGCACAGGGTATCTATGTGTTTGTCAAAGCATTTCATTAGCATATTCAAGACATACCCCCAGTAGACTTGAATATGATACACACAGACGCCAACAAATAAACCTAGATGAGCAAACACAAGTATACCTTGTGGGTTCGCAACAGGTTTTAAACAAATTACCAGAAAGGAGATTGAAAGTCATAACAGCTTTCGTAGTAAGAAAACAAGTCTTGTTACTTTGTTCTGGCAGTTCATGCTCCCCTGTAAAGGGTGCTGTGTTCCTCATACCAAGAAGGGAGCTTCAGCTCTGGTTTTCTGCCAGATGGAGCTATTCCAGAGACCAGATATTAGCTCGTGGCTCCTGCTCCTTCACTCTGCTCAGGTAGCACAAAGGCGATGGAGCTATGCACATCCAGCTGCATTCTTTGAGAAGTCTTCACGTGGGGTAATTCTGGTATGAATGAGTTCACACCATCAGCTTTTCCCTTTAACACAGGTACTTGGGCATGTTCACAACGGTCTGAGTATAGAGCTCAGTATGTTGGGCTCCTGCAGTCTGAGGGTATCTTTACGGGACTGTGGCAATCACTGAAATTTATAGAAGGCCTTAGACCATTAGAGAAATGAAAACATGTCATGAAGCACATTGTCCAGGCAAAGGTCTAGTTGCAAAGCCCTCTTGATTATTTGTTATAAAAATGACTTGTTTCCAAGTGACTGGGAAACCAATGGAGCTTTCACCCCTTCATGTAGCTCTACAGCTTCAGGTTCCCTCACATGCCTAGCACAATACCCCAGCCACGCACTACATGTGGTGGGCCTGGTCTGGCACCATGTCTGTCCTGCCCTCACTAGGGTCATGCCTGCTGTGTTCAGGATGATTTTATATATCTGAGACTGTAGTTCTGCCAAAACTAGTTCACAAGTTAGCAGGGGGTAGGGGCTAACAGACAACGCAAACATGAGCACCATTTCCTTGGGAATTCTTACCTGCATGAAATCAGGAGCATTTTTTTTGTCTATAGTAACCATGCAGACAGCGTGATGTAAAGCAGGCTCTGAGGCAGTGGTAGGTCTTTTACTAGCTAATCTCTCCTATTTAGCATCCTCAATGGCTTTGCTGCCAACAGTTTAATCACCTTAGAAAGTCATGGATCCCTCTAACAGTAAAGAATACTACCTTGAATTACCTCAGCTGCGTCTTCCTGTGGCAGTATTGTCAGACATTATCAGCAAATATTTGCTTGTTATAGACTGTCATTGGGGGAAAAAACATGCCAGTCTTCTTGCCTTCCAGGTAAGTAATGCTTTGTTGTTTTTCCAGCAAAGACCATCTTCCTTGAATTGTTCTTTCTGTGTATATTGCTCATCCAGACAGGCTGACAAGTGACAAGCTGTACCCACAAGCAGAAGTAATTCTGAGTATACAAAGGAGCAAAACCTTTATATTTAAAATGGCATGACTTTGTTTTCTCATTGTCCCCACCTGCATCTTCCCAAACTCCATCTCTTGGTTTATACAGAGGATAGGATAGTATGAACGTTGCTGACAATGAAAAGCCTTATTGTTCCTAAAAGAAAAGAAACTGCTGTATTCATTAGAAAATGAGGAATTTTGGAGCTGGAAAATTACATGCATTTCAATCACTGTTTCCCAAGTTCAGTATAAAATGATAAAAAGATTCTACCTAATGGTTTAAGCTTCTAGTGCAATTTCACTTTGAAAATATTAAGAAATATTCTATAGTTTTGAGAAAACATCAGACTTGAAAACACCCACATTTCTCCTCTTTTATTTCCTGGCTCTTTTGTATTGTACTATAGGAAAGCTAAAGCCTTTATTTTATTTGGTTAAGGGTAAAGAGAAAGGTAGGAGTTCCAATTGAAATGCAGACACTACCTGCCAACTTTCATGCCTCTCTTTTGAAAAGCACAGAGGTAACAGGCTGAGGCTGCCATGTAAAGTTGTAATACAATGTTAAACACATATTACTAGAAAACAAGATCTTCAGTACAGCAATATGTGTAATGACTGGTTTAAGCATAATCATGAACCATAATAGTAATAAAGCATACAGGAAGTACCAGTTCTTAATTAATGGCCCATTCTTTTGGTAAAAGTACAGCTGCTTTATGCCATAGGTGTATATAATTAAGTGTATCATAAAGTATGGTTATATTTGTCTAATAATCAAGCACTGTAATGGAGCCTCCACGACTAGGTGCTATTTTACTATAATTTTTTTAAAGCTGAAGATTAACTAGGCTTGCTCTTAAACAACATAAACTTTTAAATTCAGACATATGAGACATAAACAAAGAAAAATTTGACGTCTTTCTAACAACTAGTATTAACATGAATTATGCAGAAAAGTGCCTGAGTCTATTACACACTCTTCCCCTAAACACTGGCTGCATGCTAGAAAAGCCATCTTCAAATGCGTTTTAACCTCAAAGTAATTCATTGAAAGATAAATGATTTTGTTTTAGTCTTTAACAACCAAGAACTAAAAATTTATTTGAAACTGTTTTGTGCTGGCTTAAATACTGATGATGTTTTCTCAAAAACGTGAAAATGCATGTTGTGCCTCTCTCCCATATAGGCTTGCCTTTCTTGTGCTGTAATTCACTGCAACATATAAGCCTTTATTCCTTTTTCTATACAGGGAGTCATGTAACTTGGAGTGTTTTCCTGTTGTGACTGAGAAGATGAGGAATTATAAAAGACTAACACTACAATTTAACGCTTCGGAGAAACAGTGTATATCATTACTCTGCTGTAGCCAAGCACACTAATTAATATTTATTGCACCTGTCAAACCAGTAGCCATGGTCAATCCATTGCTGCAGCAGTTCAATGGGAGGCTGGGCACCATATTTCTCCTTGGCAGGCATGTTTAGGTCATCAACAAAGACAAAAGCTCTTTTCCCCAGTGGAGCACTGTAAACCCTCTTCTTTCTCCTGCAAAATTAAACCATTAATTTTATTCATGTTAATTTTCATCTTACTTTGAAATAGCAGAAGAAAGAGAGAGAGAGAGAAAGAAAGAAGAAAAGACAAGAAAGAAGGAAGGAAAATCACACACTTTCAGGGGAGCCTGCCTGACATTATTATTAGAACCAGTTCTTTTGGAATCCATGACCTTTTATTTTTATCAGATGTGCCGTAAAGGTCACAGAAACATGGGGAGGACATAGTTATAAATCCATGTGGAGTTTAATCAAAGATGGCACGTTGCTCTGAAGTAAACAAGCTAATAAAACTATTCCAGTTTAAACAAAAACAAAAACAAAAACGGGAAAGGAAAGAAAAATCTTTGTAAAAGACTGTCAACAAAACTGATGAACATGAATAGCTATCAATGGAATTAATTAAGCAAGAGGGATTATAATAAGCAAATTTCGGTGTTGCACCTACAGTTGGCACTTTGGCACCCTGAATGAAGCGCTTTTATTTCCAGCCCTGCGCCTCGTTCCAAAGCATGTCACTGTGCGCAGCGTGCTGCTGGGGAGCTGCATTCACTCCAGCTAATTACAAGACAATGAGAACTTGAACTAAAGGCAACTACAGAGCAGATTGCTTCAGTTCTGCCAGTTTGTATCCTGATTGCACCACGAACACTTGTGACACTGTGAAATAACAGCATAAATGTAAGCGAGCTGAGATGTTACACCGTGCATTTCAGTATGTAGTATGACAACAAATTTTAATTACAGGCCCTACAAGATCTTCTCTACCTTTTTTTCCCCCCTTTTTAAATTTTTTTCTTCTGTTTTTTTTTTTTCTTTTTCTTTTTTTCCCAAAAGTACCCGGTAGGGCTGTCAGCAAAAGGATACTCTGCTCAAGTGCGGGTACTAGGTAAGCTAAACAGTCAAAAATAAGATATTTGTCTACAGAAGCTGGATTTTTTGTGCTGGGTCCTTGGTGAAAGTCTAACATTACTAAGTACACATGCTGCTGGGACAGGAGGGTCAAGCGATACAAGGTTAGGAGGCAGAGCTGAAACAGCAGCTACCAAGTGTGCAAGTTGTGAAACAACGTGAAAAGTTCCTGACTGCAGGAGGAGTAATGCACTTTCGGAGTAATGCACTTTCTTCTTATGGAGAAGGCAGATATCATCTTAGTGAAGCCCAATGCTGCAGGAGTCCCTGCGAGCACTGAATTCAGATGCCAAGACTTATAGAACATACTACGAAATAGTCAGTGAATGGGTATTTTTATATTATAGATGCATATGAATGGCATCATGCTTCTCCCTGCAGAAGGCTGTGGGCTGGATTTTCAGTATATATGCAACACCCAGAGAAACAGATATACGTTTTGAAAATCTTGCTGGCTGTCCAAATAACTTTTTGAAATAAGAACTGGCTGTCAGATCAGCTGAGGTATACTTGAAAATCACTCTAGCAGTTACATGACTCAACAGATGTCTAAATACCTTTGGAAATATAACCCTTTATGGTTAGATATACGAGGACAGATGTATACATATTTTTTCTCTCCCACTAAGTCTTGTTACTTGGATGGATCTAAACGCACAGGGAAGATTTAGGTCACGCCACACACAGCTTTTAGGCACTCTGACTTCTTCCACACAGCCCCACCGTGGATGCTGGAGGCTTCTCCATACAACCCCTGCAGAGAGATGGTCACTAAACAACAGATCCAGAACCACCACTCATCCAGAGACCTTAACCACCAGAAGACAGCAAGACCCACCAGGAGACAGCAAGTATCAGAGCAATGCAGAATCCCACTTTTTAAGGAGAGTTAGACACCACTCTGCTCTCGTTTCTTGTTAGCCCACGTAACAGCTCGTTACTTGGTATGAGAAGCAGAAACTGTGCCAACCCCAGAAAAATGCCCTGGGTAGGGCAGTTCTCCTGAGAAATGGCCTAAATGCCTGCCCAGGTGGAGGGGTGCCTTGAGCCAGGTCCTCCCGGCTCCTGCCAGGGGACGCGCAGGCAGCCGGGGGCAGAGCAGGCAGGGGGGGCTGCAAACACCCCAGGGCTCCAGTGAGCGCTAAGTGCTGGTGTCTGTCTAGTGAGTCTAACCTATATTTCCTGGCTCCTTGATTCCTCCACAGGGTTTATTATGCGAGGCTGATGAAATGTATCAAGCACTGTGTGCTGAAAGTGGAAAGAAGCCATTTTCCCTGTGCAAATAATTATAGAGCTAATTCTCAGGTCTTCTGTCAGCTGTCTTGCCTCTCCCTTAAACACTGTCGGATGGTTGTAGCACCATAAAACAGATCCAAAATAATGTTTGAAATTAATACAGCTTGATTTAGATGACCATTTATTTCATAGTCCTACTCAAAATGTTGGGGAGATTTAACGGAAGATAAATTTTGTATTTGGCCCTTTAAGCTAGAATAATTATAGCAGTGCAATGCTTTGTTTAGATGGCTGAGTGTTGCGATATTTTTCCTTTTCCCTGCAAATGAACAGTTAGCTAGCTATCAGTTAATAACGGACAGGTAGAAGTGATATATCACAGAATATTTGTATCAGAGAATCACAGGAATTAGATGCAGAAGAGACCTCTTATGTCATTCATGTCTCTACCAATACAGAGATGTTTTGTATTCTATATTTCTGTACAGTTCATTTTACATGACCTAAGAAATGCTACTTTCATTGTTTCTCCTGGAGTCTATTCATTAATGGCAGTTTTTTTCCTAATATGCAGCCTAAACGTTCATTACCTTATTATGCTTCACAATGAACTGAATTCAGTGCTTCCAGCATATAGTCGTTATTTTTACCTATCAGCTGGAAATGTATTCTACTGTATGAAAACGACAGAATTATCATACAGCTACTGCCTGATAAAACATTACTCAAACCTTGTAATGTTTTCAAATCTTGAGCTATTAATAATTTAATATAATTAATTCAAAACACTTCACTCAATGTGAACCAGGGAGAGACGATGGGGAAATGATGCATATTCCATCTTTCAAGGGTGGAATTAAACATGGAAAACAAGGAAAAGATAAAGAGCTGCCAACACTTATTTGGAGTGTAATTCACCTGTTTTGAACTCACTATATATTTCACGTTTCTAAGACTTTCAACTAACTTCACAGCCATAAATAAAACCCTTTCCCCTATCACAAGTGAACAATTTAAAATGGTTAGAGCTGTTTGTCAGGCATAAGAAGAAAAGAAACAAATTAACAAATGGGGGAGGTTTTTCTACAAAGGGAAGCGACAATTAAGTAAAAGAACAGTCTTGTAGGAAACGCTTTAAAATGCAATATGCAGAGATTCCTTCCTCTTTTTGTTAATGCTTATCGGCAAACAGTATTGTATCACTAACGCTTTTGCTTCATTAAACCCTCTTTGAAAGCAGCTTGTTGTTGTTCTTTTCATGATGTGGCTGCTTTTTAAATTTTATTTATTTAAATCAAGGCTGGACCCAACCTTTTTTTTCCTAGTTGGAAATTCTTGCTGCTAGAAGGAACTGCAGGTGCTAAATTATGGCACGATACATTGCAGCTGCAGAAGTGCACCTGGAAAAAATTAAGCTAGTAATGAAAATTTCACCTGAAAAGTGCCAAATTGGAAGTCTCAGAGATTGAATGCTTCCATTAAGCTACAACTCAGGAACAAACCAAGTAATAAATACTGAAACTTTCTCTCTTTACTTTGACCATGAGTACTTATTTCAGAAGTGTGTTGCTCTATATTTGGGAGAAGAAGGGACAAACACAGAGAGAGCATGTTCATCTCTCATCTCCATTAAATCCCTAGCCAATCTCCACTGCCAATAGAGGTACCAATTAGTGCTAATTGTAGTAGACACTAATAGTGTAGACACCTGTCACTATCTATTGAGCTGAGACCATCAGTAAATTCACAAAGGCCACCAAAAAAGCATCTGGAATAACAATGATCATCATTTCGGTACTGACCCAGTCTGAAATTAAACTGTTGATTCTGAGGTAAAAAGCTGAGCAATGCTTTTCAAAGGTACAATAATCTAATAAAAGTAATGCACATATATATATGTATTGTTTTTTTATTACAGAAACACAAAAATGATACAGGACTGGTTACCATAGCAACAGTGCTTCCTGCACTGCATGGACCAACAATCCCTCACTATTTTGGAGCATTACAATGGATTCATGCTTTATAGAAAGAAGCTGAGTGGCAAAACCTAGCTATACCCCTAGGCAGCGGCAGGACCTGTGTGGGGAGAGTGATGAACCCCAGCTGGTCCCGATCTCCTGGGCAGCTGACACGCACATCATTCATACCTGCACAGGCACCGTTCAGGTTCTACTATTTCATGTGTAATAATGTCATAATTTCATATGCAATATGTCACAATGCAGTGAAAGGTAACCACCTTTCATTTTGACAAAAAGCATGCAGAGTCTGTCAGCTTCATCGCAGCAAGGGCAGTTCAAGGGCCAAGCCTGAGCATGTTTCCAGGCCACCTACCGATTATGTGCTGTAAGTCATTCCTTTAAATGCTCCCTTACCTCAGAGTTGTTGCAGGAAAGAAAAAAAAAACCTTTGATGTGAATCATGCTAAACCAGCCATCCAGATACAGGACATGTGCTGCTTGGCTTGGGAATGGTAACCAGCACCTGTTGGTCTTGGGGAGCATGTATTTCCTGCAGTTTTTCTGCAAGCACTCCAGGCATTCTCTGCAAGCACTACTGGAGTGATAACAAGCCCATAAAACACTGAATGTTAGAGATTACATGTAAGCACGATGGAGAAAAATTAAATCCATTAAAAATCCCTGCCAGGCCATGATTAGCTATTATTATTTTTTAATTCACTGTGCATAAGAGAAAAGCTAACAAACATAAATGAGAGGGAAGTTAACAAACACATTAATTTCCATTTTAACTTAGGCCTCTTGCCTAGAATAAATGGAAGTGGTAACTCATCTAGATGAGTAAGATCTGTTCTGAAATCTTCTGGATGAGGGAGCCCTGCAGAAATACCAACAGGATGCTATTTGTGAGTGTTTTTTCTCTGGTGATGAAGGAAACTGCTGGCAGTACTCTTAGCAGGTCATTTTTCCTCCATGTACAACAGCTGGACAGCCACAGGTTCTCAGGCGGTTTCTTTGCATGGAAAGAAAAAGGGGACTGGGAGTTTGGAGGGCTCCTGCAAGGTCTTTCCAGCTTGAAGCTGAGCACAAAGCAAATACATGGGAATATATTTAGATAAGAAAAGCCTTTTTCCAAATAAAGACAAGTTTCATTTTCAGTTCACAAAGTACCTTTTCAGATTTCTGCATGCTGGGAAATCTGCCACGAACCTTCTGTCTGTATTATAACCTGTCGTAAGGCTGCATCTCTGGCCCAGCAGCAGTCATCAGCTCTGGCAGTGCCCGATGGGCCCAGCTATGCTGGTAAGGACAGCCTCTTCTCTTCACCCACCTCCTGGAGGGATAACAGGAAAGGTTTGCATTAATTCCTACCTCTCCAGGGAGAACTTGGATGTGGAGTTCCCTTCGCTCACCAGAGGGCTGTGCAGACAAGCATGGAAAAGTGCTGGTTCGCTCCTTGCCTTTCAGAACAGCACTTCATGTTCCCCAAGCAGGCGTGAAGTGATGTGCTTAACAGTGCAACCTACCTATATGCCCTGATGGAAAATAACACTGCAAGCAGATAAGTTTCCACTAAGGACCCTAACTGTACACCCTGAAAAGACCTTGTCTGTGAAAGAAGTTATTTGGCAAAGATTTCCCTCTTTTTTTTTCAAGAATTAATTAAATGTGGCCACCAAGGAATGATGAAACAGCTCAGGCAAAGAACTTCAAAAACAGAAGCTGTAATCAAACTATGAACATCGCTCAACCCACATTTGCTCCAGTAGGTGGGTAAATGCAATCTGCTCTGAGAGACAGGCAGCACAAAAAAAGCTCCAAGGAAGAAGATGAAGTTGCTTCACCAGCCCCTGAAGAGCATCTTTCCCCATCTTGCGTACCAGGCCAGAGTATTTTGACTGACAAAGAAGAGGGTGCGGTCCAGCCCTTGCCTCCCCCTCACTACCCTTCAGCAGAGTTACAAACCAAGCAGACACAGGCAGGGAAGTACACGGTGTCCTTCCTCCCCCACCAGTTCAAAGAAGGGCAGTCCAATCTTTGTCGTCAGGGAATAAAAGAAATCTCATTTTTGAGAGTACACTGTGCACTAACTGTTAGTCCCCTTATTTATTTGACTGCTTAATTCAGTACCTGACTTCAGGCATGTAGTCAGATGTCTGGTGTTCATTTTCAGTCAGTTGACAAAATGCCTGGAAGTTTGAGTCATTTGATCAAATACACCACTGAAATAATCACTGACTGAATCACTCTGACAGATCCAGGATGGGTTCTCCTTTAGCTGATTTCTTTACAGACCAGAAAGTTGCTTTGTGCTGTATGTAACTTAAGCACCTCTGTTATCACAGAGTTTGGCTGTGTTTGTTTCACCAAAGGCACGCCGTGTACCACTGTCACAGCCTCCTGCTGCCTCCACTCTGCCTGAAAACCCTGTATGACTAACTCCCTCCTCCTCTCTTCTCTGGGGCCACCACCTCATTGGTCTCAGCTGATGACTGTCCAGATGGACCTGTATTCATTTGGCATCTTTCATCTTTCTCTAGTACTTCTGTACCCACAGGAGATCCCTGCACCCCAGCCAGGCTCCCCTTGATTTTCACCATGAACACCTGCACTGGAGATGTTCTGTGGGGATTTCCCTGACACCACGACCATCCACAGCTAGGCTGCATTTTCCAAATTGCTACCTGTGTTTCCAAACATCTAACTTTCAGAGCACTGCATCAAGACAACAGCCACCTATACCGCATGGGCCAAGCTAGGTGCTGTGTCATCCCAGCATCAACTTTTACTAGACTAGATTGCATTGATTTGTATGTAAAGTGCAACACGCTTTGTGCTGAGGCTTCCAATTTAGTGGCAGATGTTTAGCAATAAAAAAGTTAATAAAATACAAACAATGACCTTTTGTACAAGAATAGTTCCTCTGTTCTTTGCTTTTACAAGTCTGTGTGATCAACTGGAAACCTTAAAATGAAGCCCTACAACATCTGTACTACAGTTTGATTTCATTCCCAGGAAGCACTTGTAGATGCATACATTAAAGATTCTTTCAGTCTGAGTAAATGTTTCTGAGATGTTCCCTATCTGTTTCAGTAGATGGGAAACTACTCTACAAGTTGTACCACTGTGAGCTTGACCTCTAACAAATAATCCCAAATGATCCTGGCCAGGCGGAATCAGGGAGAAAACCTCTTCCAGTCCATAAAACTGTCTAAGCGGTGTAGCTGGTGTTTCTCACTCAAAAACCCAAAAAACAAACAAAACAAATAAACAAAAAAAACCACACAACAACAACAACAACAACAAACATTTACAAAAAAAACCCCACCACATTTCAGGTTCTTCAGCAGCTTTTGGCTCAGAAGCAGATATAAAAACAGCATGCAAGCCACTTTTTTGTTTCAAAATATTTAACTGTCTTTCCAGACATTTATTACATTTCTCAGAGTCTACACGTTCTCACTCACTTCATAGCTAATCCACTGCAATCAATCATCCAAACATGGACTTCTAATCATTTTTACAAAGTAGAAAATGATAATGCTAGTAATCAAAAATTGGCAATTTTTGTCCTTCTTTGTGTTGAACTAGCACGTTCCTAGAGCCTGTTCAAGTGCTACATTTCTAACCAGACCTACAGGAGCAGCCTATCCACAAAGAAGGCAGTCAGTGTGTGTGTATGTGATGGGAGAGATGAGGACAGGACCTGAGGGAAGAGGTAAAGGAAGGGAGGAAACCATATTTTGGTTTAACCATACCATTTTTTTTTAATCTCACAGTTTGTTGATTTCTCTTTGTATACCATTCCTTTAAGATAAATTCTAGCTGGATTGGCCTTCTTGGGACATTGTGTTTATAAAATTAAAAATAATAATAAAAAATAATATGTGTATAAATTGAAAATGATTCCCTCCTGAGAATTTTCCTCATTTGTGAGAAAATTTCTATTTCAATGTGGGCTAAAACAATCCAGCTGCCTACCTCAGAGAGGACAACTTTATGGTGACCTTGCTAGCACTGGTATTCATCATTTTTGGCTGTCTAGTTATTCCAGACCTTCTGCTTAGACTACCTTAATATTCTCTTTGATGATGAGAGAAGCATGGAAGCACAGCTTAAAGAAAAACATAAATATAAAACAAAAATCCATTGAACAAGTGGTTTGATCTTAGACTATCTAGAGATGACTTGTGAGCCTTTTCAGCAAATACCCTCATGGCTTTTTCTAGTCCGTTGTAGTGTTGGTAGGACATATTTCTCCATTCACTAGAGTCTATCAGTTTTCATAATAATATTTATCAAACTTCAGTATGCAAAAAAAATGTATTCTTGATGTAGTTGAACTATTCATGTTACGTCTGAGTCAAACTCTTAATTTAGTTTGCTCAGGAAAGTTGCAGTAAAGTTGCAGTAAAACATACAATATGTTTTAACAGCAAAAATATCACCTATAACATTCTTAACGACTCATGCTTGCGCTGAGTGCTTTCAGCACTTTCTCCTTACTATTTTATTTTCATTAATAACTGGTGCCTGGTGTTGTCCACAGATCTCATTTCTGGTGCTTGCAAATGCAAAGCTCCAAGTTTTGCTCAGGCTGGCTGACAGGCCAGGCTCTCCATTCTGAAAGGTGTAGAATACAGTATGAGCTCCCTTTTATCATGCCAATTAATGTTTGACTTTTGTCTGCCGTGTCATGAATTAAAAATGCATGATTTAAATGCTGGAGAGCTAGCCATTTTCTAGATATAATCCCCTGGATGCTGCCATTCTTCCAGTTGATCTTTTTGCCCTCTGTGTGTTGGCGAGTACCATATATAGCCTACTGTTCAGATCTTTCCCTAACAGATGGCTCTCTTTACTGGTTGGGACCCAATCTGGTGATTCCCTTTAATATGCTTTAGATGGAAGAATATCCAGGGACAGGCAGCAGATTCATTCTCATAAGCAAAACCAGCTAAGAAGATAAAGTTAAGGAGACGAGCTTTCTGGATGATGTTCTGTTCCATATACACCATAAATCAGAATATTTGTCAACATCAGTTAGAGCGTAGTTTCCCCAGTAATAAACATTACATGGAGAAACAAATCAGCTTTCATTTATTCTGTCAGAAATGGAAGGAGAGCATTTCATATTATTTCATGGATGATCTCTGTGGAGTAAACTAAGCACAATTATATATTTGATTTTAATTAAAACTCTGGGTACCTTTCGACTTTCGTTAGGAAGATGTCCTGGGTATGATTAGCTGAGACCTGTGCTGAGAAGTTAATTTGACATACAACATATTTTTCATGAGGTAACTGTCGCAGGAAGTTGTTTGTAATAGCTATCTTTCCCAGGCCTGTGGGGGCAACAAAAAGTAATGGCTTATCCTGAAGCAGCAACTTCTCCAGTACGCAGTACATCTGCATAACAGTCCCACTGGTGCTCACAATAATGCCATTAAGCTGGGAGAATAAAAAAAAGAAGCAAAAGATGCAGATAAAGGTGTTTCATTACCCACTGTACACAGAACAACAATAGAACATGGTCATAAAATAGTTTCAAGTCACAATAAAAGCAAAAACCACAGAAAATACCTGGGAATGACAAAGGAGTTACAGTTTATGAGCAGCAGGCCGGGTGGAATTGCCAAGTTGGAGGCTTAAGCACAAAAGAGCACTAAGAAATCCTGTTTGGTGTTGAGGGAGGGAGGCTATTATACCCAAAGCTGGTAATGAGAATGCAGTGAGTTTGTGTCGTTAACTGTTTTCTTTTACAATATTTGACACCAGGATGGCTTAATGCTATGTTGTTTTCTCTTCAAGCTACAGTTTTCCTTTGCGAGAGCATGAGAGTAGAATTCTAATGTGGGTATGCACTGGGAAAAAGGGCCTCGCTGCTCGGCTTTGTCTTTTCCAATCTCTTACACTTTAACTGGAAGGTCATTTCATTTATTACACACAGAAAAGGGCAGGAGCCAGGCTTAAAGATTGGTATGTACTCGTATATCAAACTGGCACTTGTTTTGTTCTCCCTTATCTGGGTTAGCCTCCTGCCCTCATCGCTACTATAGGTGCCTGCGTCTGGCTACAGAGAGGTCAAAATGACCTCACTGCATGCACTCCTCCTTTGCACCCCTCCAAAGGAGTAAACTTGACTCGGGATATTGGCAGTAGAATTGCTCTGCTGATCCACAGGGCGTTTTGTAACCTCTGCAGCTATTCCTCTGCATGAGAAAACTACCAGGAACGTGTGCTTCATGCAGCAGGTTCACAAAGCAATTTCATCTACTCACAGCTGGCTTATTAAGGGAATCTAGCAAATGGCAGTATCATTGAAGCATTATATTTCCTGCCCTTTTCCTTTTGAACATAGCTTTGAAAATGTAACCAATATAAGATGATAGAAACCAATTGCTGGGGTTGATAGCTTGTCATTTATGTTTCCTGAAAACCAGAAGCTATTCACAGTCCTCTCTACTGGGGTCCAAATTGCTCTGTGTGCACCCAAGGCTGTGAGTACCTCCTTCTCCACGGCTGTCCAGGGCTGCATGCAGTGCCGAGGCCATGCTGCTGGCCCCAGTGCATGGGCTGGTGGCTCTCAGCTCAGCCTGGCTGCAGCACAGCCAGCAAACTTTCGAGCAGCCACCGTGGGCTCTGGTACAGAGACTTAAGACAAGATGTGGAATTGCAGAGGACTGAATGCTGTAGTAGCTGCATTCTTCATATGAACTCCCTCACTGGCGAAGGCTGAACCACTCAGGCCTCCTTCCTCACTTGCCCTGGATTGTCACTGACAACGTATTTGCATCACACTGGCTACATTGCATGCAGCTGCGTTTTGCTAAGCAGCATGCGGATACAGGTGAAGGTAAGTCACATCCTGCAAGCAAGAGCCTGCACTATGAACTGACAGGGCAGATAAAAGCTGGAGAGGGGTGCAGGGGAGTCAGAGAGTTGGAGTGAAGTCCCAAGATCAAAATAGCAGCTCTGGGACAAAAATGTTAACAAAATCCCTGGCTGCCTGTGACTCACTCCAGGGTCCTTTCCAGCAGGATGCCATGGTGGACAGCAGAGGCTGCTGAATAAGACTGTAATAAGGATATTGCTATCCTCAAGTGAGGACATCTGTAGCATTTATAGACAGCCGTGGCCAAATACACAAAATGGATCAGTGGGTAGGGATCTAACAACATCCTTTTTATTTTAACATGAAGCCTTTAAAGCCTTTTGAGGCTGCAGATAGAAGGGGAAGCCAGCATACCCGCAGTAGAATATGTCCTTTCCTCTGGGATTCCTACCCATTTTAGTAAAAAATGAATTAGTTCCATTTAGGGAGTGTCCTGAAGTATTGACTCTCTAATCAGCCCCCTTCATTTCCATATGCTGCCCTTGGACCTGGCTGTACTTGACCAATGGACTGGAATTAGACATCCTTGCAAGATGGGCAAATGTTTTCAGTTTTGCCTCACCTCTGCACCGAACATATACCAGGGACCCTTGCGCCTGAATGTACAAAATTAAGCTGTGGTTTAGCCACAGTTTAACCTGTACAACATTGGTAGCTGTCCTGACAGATTGGTTTCACACCAGCCCAAATTCTCAGCCTAAAAGGTTAAATATATAATACCCCATACTGTCGATAATCCATTTTTCTGCTTTCAGCTGTAGGAAGAAGGTGAACACACAGCTAATTAAAATACATTTGTTGAAAAGGTCATACAGTAAGCTGCAGTTCAGCTGAATAGAAGGATTACAATCCTATTCACCCAGTCTGGTGACAAACATACTGAAAATGGAGCCTGAGACACAATTAATCTGTTTTGCTGCCACAGAATGGGAAATGGCTCGAACTTAACAGTATTCACGTTCTGAAAAAGATCCCAGTCCTTAGTGTTCCAAACATGGTCTGGTACAGTGGTAATAGGCTATTCCCATGTTTTTCACAAGGGATTTAAGGAGTCAGCTGCTCCAATTCTATTCAAATCCAGTTTGAGTATCTCATTCATGTTCCTGTAAAAATACCAGTTTACCAGAATTAATTTGTACAGTGTAGTCACATATTAGTGACTACTACCTCCTGGCAAATAACTAAGCAATTAAAATCTATGCTCTGTTTGAAACCACTGATCATCTCCTTTTTCCTGGGAGAAAACTTACAACAAACAAAGTTATGTGTGCCTACATCTAAATGTTCCACTGCTGATTCCGATCTCAGTTCGGGAGTCTAATATTTGACTTCATCAAAGATGGTAACGGTTTTATGTTTAGATTTCACCAGCCTTTAAAGTCTCAGAGGAATATAAAGGTACCTCTTCTGCACGAATGCATGAAAAAAGAAGTTGTAAACACCATATTCTTCATGCTATTTGCTGTTCTGAGTCAGACACCTCCATGACACCATAGGCCTGAGAAGATTTTTATGCCAAGCATAGTTGAACCATTAAAGAGAAAAAAATTACATTTGTCAGACTCTCACATTATCCAAAAGAGGTTTGAAAAGCCACATACTTGTGCTCCTTGTGATCATTATTTATCCTGGGGCTCTCTGCTGAAGTGCCAGCTACCCATGTTAGTCAAATTGAACACCAGGGCTCCTGCAGGACCGAAAGGAGCTCAGCACCTTGCAGAGCCTCTACATGTGTGTTACCTATGAGGTGATGCTGTAGGATCGCATGACCCATGCATTCCTGAATAGTTTTCAGCCAGGGAAAAAGAGGCACTGCTATTGTTTGTACCAGTGCAAAGACTTCCTGCTGCATGGGAAGGCAGAACACCAGCAACAATAATAAGGGAGTGAGAATATGGTACCTACTTGATTGTATTCAGAGGTAAAAAAGCAAATAGGCAATCAGCTAGCCACAGACACTGGGCTTGCTGGAAATGAAATGTAGCCCAAAGCAAAATCTATTTATAGTTCTTCAGGTTGAATTACAGGAAGTTTAAATCCATTATACAGTTACAAAGACTGACAATATGGAGTTTCAGAACACCCAAAATCATTCATGAAAAAACAGATGGTCAATGACAAAGACTAAAAGCTAAGTCCAAAGTGAAATGGACTACGAGCCGGACCCTGCAGTGCTGAACTCTTAGCTGCCTGGTTCTGATGAGATTCCAGATCCCTCATGTGATCCAAAAGGTTGTTGGCATAGATGATCTTGCATATATTCATCATGCAGGGTATACCTTGCAAAGATATGCCCAGATATCTCCAGAATTTGAAGCAGCATTGAGAAAGGGCAAACTGGCATGAGCTATAACACCTCTGCACTGCAGTGGGTAAACACCAGATCCAGATCCAACAATGCTCGGTGGAAGCTCAGGTGGCCTTGGAGTGCCCCATGCAATAACTACACTCTAACTGCATCATGTGGGGCTGTGTAGCAGCACCATGTCCTGAATTCACGGCGCGTCCAGCCTGGTCTCCATAGCACCAGAAAACCATGCATCACACAGGCATTTTCATGTGCAACATGGGCTCGGAAATAACCGGCATGCTGGGTAAGAAACTGCCTAGAGCTAATTGACACACGCAGCTAATGACAACAATAAGTCCTGTCCCTCAGGGAGAAGTCACTGCCAGAACTGTCTCTTGAAGACTGACTTCTATATTCCTTCTTTCTTCCCAAGGCCCTAGTGGGATCTCAGTTCTTGATGCCAATTCCACTTCTGGTCCAGGTAATTCTTATTCACATCTCCTTACTCCCTATACAAAGAACAAGCCAGGAAGCTATAGGCTAGCTTGGGAAAGGATGCTAAGCAGTCCCTCTTTTGAGCATGTGCAACTATATTAAAATAATGCAAGATAGATACAGGAACCAGGAGGAAGGATCTGATGAGAGGTATTTAAAGAGAAAACTCATGGATGATATAAATCCCATAGCTTAAGGAAAGGATGCATGATTGTGAGAAGAGAGGCTTGGGCTCCAATGCTGTCGAATGCAACAACCCCAGAAAAAGGACCAAAGTGTAGTGTTTGCCATCCCAAGTGAATCTCTGAATCAGTACAGTCAATAGTATCATAAGCAGTCTACTACATCATCTCTGAACTTGTTTAGTGCACACTGCCACAGCTTCAGAGGTACCTCTGCCCTTGCCCCAGAGCAGTTCTGGGTCTGAGGGTGAGAGGATGTGGGAGGGCCCTTTAGGCAAAGGGGAACTGAGCAGGGGTTGACCGCTGGGTTGACAAGCACAGTAACTACCAGCAATGCTCGTACACCAATGTAGACAGGACAAAGGGAAAGAGGAGGCAGTTGCTCTCAGAGCTGTTCTCAAAGACGGCACAGCAGCTTTGGCCTCCCCAGGAATACCCATAGCCTTCAAAGACTGCTCAGGCTGCCCCGCAGATGACTCATCAGATGGAAAGTCTGGTTTCAGAGCTCCTCTGGGCTTGATCTCAAGTTGAAGATGGGCTGCTCAGCTCTTTTAAAACTGGATGAAGTTGTTAGGTATGAAACTGAATCTTTAGGCGTTTTCAGAACTAAATGAATAAAATAATCAACTAATGTAATAATAGAGTTAAAGGAGAAATTCTGCGAGAAATGTACCCAAAAGCTGGTTTCTCTGTTGGATTATCTACTATCTGAGAGAATATGAGTTCTGACTGGAGACTTCTGAGACCATGGCTGGGATTTCTTATTCTCTCTCTCTCTCATAGAGTCTTCAGTGGCTAATAAGGACTAAGCGCATGCTGCAGGCTTTCTCATCGTAAGTACCCTAATTAAAGTCTTACTCCTCTACACAGCTGTTTATTTTCATCAAACGTGTGGAATTTAATATATTTAAGACTGTCATTCCACTTTCAAATCTGGTTGAAACTAAATAATGAGTTCAAAATGTACTTGAAGAGGATCTGGGATCTGTAGGTAAAAAAAAATGTGTACTGTTAGATCATATCAGTCTTACTTACTTAAGAAACTAAGCAAAAATGCCCAGTATCTATGAAGCTTAGGTCCTTCCAGACGTAGGTCGCAGCTGAAGGAGAGTTTTCAAAGGTATCTTTTGGAATTAGAAGCTTTAGTTTGATTAAGTCCCACCAGAAGATCTATTTCTGGGAGATTTTTCTTCATTAAAGACAAAACAAAACAAAACTAACAAGCACTCCAGAGGAATGGACTCATTTGTTTTCTTACTGTGTTGAAGAGAAATCTTTTTCTTTCTTTCGACCCACATGACCCTACATAGCGTTAGCTGTACTAATTGTAAACAAAAGTCACACTGTCAAAATAAAAGGGAGATGAATTAACAACAATAGAGTTCATTAAAGCTTGTTAATCTTTAAGAGGATGGGTGCGATGTAATTGGAAGAAAGGCTAAGAGCTATGTGGATAAAACATTTCAAGGGAATACATTTCACTTCAAATGACAAAATATAATTAAAAGTGAGCAGTTAAATCAACTGTCAAAAGCACAGTTACAGCTGTCTTTTTTTTTTTTTT
>VXAL01019442.1:0-98209 GCA_013399475.1 Chauna torquata | reverse complement strand
AAATACAGCAATGTTCTTTTGCCAGCTTCCCTGCCTGTCTGACCTGCTGTGCTGTGCTCTGGTTTTAGCTGCAGGCTTCACCAGGCTGGTTCTAATGGCTTCAAGAGAGACTCTACCCCTCATGTACTTTCCTCTCTCCTCCTCCTTTGTATCCCACCCTAGGTACTCAGCTACCAGGTCATCCTCATAAGAACATCTGCTGCAGCTTTCCTTTTTCTCACTGACCCCTACTTTCCTCCCTCAGCAAAGCTGATAGTCATTTTGACAACCAACCACAAAACTAATGTTTGCTAGTGACTCTCTCTTGTCTGTAAGCCAGGCATCCAGGGACCTGCAATCTTCTGCCCTTGCTTCAGTCCCTGAGATCCCTCTACATCAGATGTCTCAGACTCCTCTTCTGGACCCTGTTTTCACCCTCTGCCTATAGCCTTCATCTCCTTCTCTGCAAATTTGCAGTCGTAATATTTTATCAACTGCTGGTTCTTATTCCCCTTATTATTTGAGATGCCTGAACTTCTGCCAACAAAATTTTTTGTGGTTTGAATATCTTCTCTCTTCTGCTGGGCACAATAGCGTTGTGGTTATGGTTCAGGTCTTCTCAGCCAGCACAATGCTCCATTCCCTGGACTTCCTCTGCCATCACTTCAGTGCCAGACTAGTCTGTCAGCCAGTATTTAAGGAAACCTGGGAAGTGTAAACTCAATGCCATAACATCTGCACCCAGAGTATATGCTCTCCAAGAGGATTTTGCTTGTCTCCCGTTGCATTATTACACGCTATCTCATCTCTCAGTTTAATGCTTCTTCTTCTGGTACTGCCTATCTCAGCTAGACAGTCTGCTCCTTGAATCACAAGCTTTTATGTATAAGCTATCTAAATAGCACACATACACTCAAGGTATCTCTTCCTTCAAACATAAGCACATATTTTACTCTCACAGTCAAAATAGGTGCTTTCCAAGGAGGAAAGACAGGACTAAATAGCAGCATACTATATTTTTTTCCCATATCATCACTTCTGAGTGTTCACAGTCACACTTCTGAGTTCTGATTTTAAACCACAGACTGCATGCTTACACACATGCACATCCATTTGTCTTAATATATGTACAGAGAGGTGCGAAAAATTGTCAGGGGCCTGAGGGCACCCACAGCCCTGCCTGTCCCTGGCCGGAACCCCATGGCTCCCCCACTGGCCCACGACCCGGGACACCACATCACCTCCAGTGAGACCACAATGGGGCCTGGCTCCAGCTCCCAACCGCCCTGCCCTGCCCGGCTATGCCTGTGGGCCCACATCCCGGGCTGGTCTCAGCCAGGCACTGTCCCCTGCAAGGTGTCTGGTGCCCTGGAGCTGGGGCTGCCCTGGTGCCCCTGGTGCCCTGCTCCTGGCTGGGGTGTGGGATGAGCTCTGGCTGCCAGGCCCTGCCCTCACAAACCCATAGGGAACCCCTGGGGATGGGACTGCCAGCCCCTGCAGGGCCCTGACAGTTATACCCCGGGGTCTGGCATTTTCTGCAAACTTTCTCAGAGGAAACACCAGGAATGGTTGGATCTCTGCTTTAAGTATTGCACCTGGGTCCCCTGCATGCCTGCACTGAAGTTATCAGAGCCTGATTTTCAGACTTTCAGATAAAATACAAAGTTTTTGTACATGTGCATAGATACGCTTCTTTCTTTAGTAGACCGGTGCCAAAAAAAAACCCCACCCCATCCTATGTCTTCTGGCATCTCATATTTGCCCTTCTATCAGGCTGACCATGCTTCTTTCAGTAAAGGCCATGCCAGCCTGATTCTCCTGAAATGTCATCTTCTCCCCTCTTCACACCCATACCACACAACACCTCCTGTGTTTGACTAGATGCGGAATGCTGATTTCCTCAAGTGTAAATAATAATCCCAGAGGAATCACTTGATAAGCAATGCATTGTGAAACTGCTATTCTATTAAAAGCTTCTGTTCCCACAGCTGTCAGTGAATGAGTTTTCTGTCATTTTTTACAGGAGTCACCTATTACAAAGCACCTGCAGGTCTACAGGCAGCATTTGAAGCATGCCCCATTGACCAATGGCAGCAAAAAGATTGTCTCTGAAATCAACTAAATGTCAACCACTCTACTAGCATACAGTTTCTGAGAGAGCCACAAACCTAATTTTTCACCCTACCAAGGCAACAAGCTTTTTATTCTCCTCCTCTCAAGTCAGAGCAACCAGCTCCCACCTAATGCTGGGAGCCATGTGAGCACCTCAGGTCCTCAGGTGCCCATTAGCTAAGCATCAATCCACCCCTTTTGCGTGCCAGTGGCATTGCTTCATCTCATCTGCTCAAAAATCTTCTTGTGAAGGCCTCAGCCCATGTTGGCATGGTTGACATGCATATGAAAGCATGTACCAGCTTTCATGTGAGCTGGTTGCTGTGCTAGCCTCTCCATGTAGATGTATCTCTAGACTCTGCTGTGAGATCCAGTGCTGGAAACAAATGGTGGAGATCGTGGGTCTCTGTGTGCACGGTCTTAGCTCATTCTTCCAATAAGTTGATATGAGCTGGCTCAGCATCTTCTGAGCAAAAAGAGGACACCTGCTAAAAACTTATAATCCCATTGGATACCCCAGAAAACCTGAGTACCTTGAAGGCGCTCTAAAGAGAAGGTGCCAGCTGTGCATTGCTGTGTTATCTGCTTGCTGCTTCCATTGGGTATGGGGGCAGCTGTGGGCATGGCTGGCTGTGAAGTTAGATAGGATGGGGAAATGAGAGAGAATCCTGAAAAAGGCTAAAGAAAAAAGACTACAGAAATTACTTCAAATATTTTAGTCATGCGCTTGTATGCTTGTATTGTGTCCCAGCCTCCTCTTACTTATTAATAATAACTATTCAGCAACAACTCCTAACTTTTGGAACGGGGAATGGTTTGATTATGTGCGTGTATGTAAAATCTCTAGCATCCTATGCATGCTATATAAATAATACATAGTTCTACTGACATGCTGATACTATTCACATTTCCACAATTGCCATTTTCACCCTAGCCAAACAAGCAGATAGAAGCCTCATCAGTACTAAATGAAAAACACCATTAAAAAAAAAAAAAAAAGGAACAAACAACCAAACAAAAAAAGAAGCAAAATATCCTCCTTCCTAACTTATCTGAATCTCTTACTCATTAGCAATGGGCACTTCTGTTTCAGGCTCAGGGTTAGAATGTTAAGTGGACCAAGACATGAAGAGTTAAGGGGTCCCCAAAAGTTGCCTCATCAAGCTACAGGACAGAAATACTAGAATAAAATAGAGTAGTTCAGTTGGAAGGGACCTACAAAGGCCGTCTAGTCCAACTGCCAGACCACTTCAGGGCTAACTAAAAAGTTAAAGCATATTATTAAGGGCATTATCCATATGCCTCTTGAACACTGACGGGCATGGGACATCAGCCACCTCACTAGGAAGCCTGTTCCAGTGTTTGACCACCCTCATGATAAAGAAATTTTTCCCATCTGAACCTCCCCTGATGCAGCTTTGTGCCATTCCTGCATGTTCTATCATTGGTTACCAGGAAGAAGAGACCAGCGCCTCCTTTTCCATTTCCCCTCCTCAAGAAGTTGTGGAGAGCAATAAGGTTGCTTCTTAGCCTCCTTTTCTCCAAAGCAGACAAACCAAAGGTCTTCAGCCTCTGCTCATAGGACATGCCATGCAGCCCTTTTATCAGCTTTGTTGCCCTCCTCTAGATGCTTTCAAGTATCTTAATATTCTTTTTATATTGTGGAGCCCAGAACTGCACACAATATTCAAGGTGAGGCTGCACCAATGCTAAATATAGTGGGAGAATCACCTCTTTTGACCAGGTGGCCATGCTGTGTTTAATGCATCCCAAAATGCAGTTTGCCCTCTTGGCTGCCAGGGCACACTGCTGGCTCATGTTGAGCCTGCTGTTGACCAGCACCCCCAGATCCCTCTCTGCTGAGCTGCTCTGCAGCCACTCATATCCCAGTCTGTACCTGTGTCCGGCATTACTCCATCCTAGGTGCAGCACCCAGCATTTATCTTTGTTAAACTTCTTGCCGTTGCTGATTGCCAGTGCTCCAAGGTATCTAGATCCCTCTGTAGGCCTCTCATCCCGTCGGTGAGTCAACAGCACCTCCCAGTTTAGTATCATCAGTGAACTTGCAAAGGATGCATTCAACTTCTGTATCCAGATCATTGATAAAAATGTTGAACAGAATCAGCCCTACAACTGAGCCCTAGGGAACATCACTAGTGACTGGCTGCTTCTGTACCAGCCGAGGTAAAACCATTAGTTCAGTGATATTTATACAGTCAGTTTGGGCCATGTTCCAGATGAGGTATATTTCATAGCAGAAACAAAGATTATTACTGCAGGTTAATTGTATAACTACAAGTGTATGCAGTTATTTAAATAACACTGCTGTGAACACAGAACTGCTTGCCCACTGTCACTATGTTTTAATATGCTTTCTTGCAGCGTGAATTATGATTAATGAATTTCTAGGTGAATGAATTACAATATTGTGATTAAATGTAATACATTAAAATGTCTCTGTATTAGAAAGGAATTAGGGTGACTCTTTAATCTTTCCTTATATTAGGGCTTCTAAAACATGTTTAAGCAACTGCATATGTGATAGTTTTGTAAAACTGCAAGAGGAAGCTTTCAAATAAAACTTATTATTAAAACATGTAAATAATTAAGTGGGAAGAAACTATACCATCCTTTTAGGGCTTATTAGCTGTGACTTTTGGCATGGGTAAATTCTGACTTTGGAGACTTAATGAAGAATTTTTTTCATTTGCTTTCTTCTGAGTCATATCTTGATATAATAAAACAAACTCACCTTATTACATGAATTTGATGTACCATGTATCTCCACTGTTGTCATATACCTAAAGTTTTGTATAGGTTTATTTTTCCTTAAGAGAGCAGAGAATTTATGATCGTCTCTAGCAGGCTGAGAAAATACCTCATGTTAAGGGGTTTATCATTAAGTCTGGCAACAAATCTAACTTAACTTGGTCACAATTAAAAATGGAATTATTGACTATAAATAATACATAAAGAATTATGTTCTTTTAAATACTTAATGTTTTTATAAAGAAAAGAGAGTTTAATTTTCTCTGAAGCCTTGAAGGTTTCTTGTACCACTGTTTTACTGAAAAGATTATCATTCACCTTTTTTTTCTGATTAGAATTATGTGAAAAGAAACATACACATCCTGATTTTGTAACTCTTTTTCTTTCCGTCAGATCATAAGAACATGAGTGGCATTTTCCCTTTGGCTTTTTGTTTCACTTGTGTTTTATTTTGGTGCACATAAGCCACATAAAACCAAAAGCCCAAATAACTATTCCAGCCCAAGGATACAGACTGAAGACTAACAAAGAAATTATTCTGTTTTCAAAAGATTTATATTTCAAAGGATGATGTGCTATGTTGCAAGTATAATTGATGGAGTGCATTCTCCTTAAATATTGCGTTCTAGTCTTAGAAGTCAAAAAGGTGCAACCCCTCTACAAGATATTGACGAAAAACTGCACTAAATTGTTTGTGCTATCTTCAATTCCCTGAACGGTGGCCCTTTAATATTTTTTCTAATAGGAATCATAGATCCAGGCTGCAGCATACTAATGAGTCTAAGCCTACCAATTACATTTTGCTCTCCATTTCAGATTAAATGACTGTCTGTCTAGGCACTCATGCAGCCCACCCCCTCCCCACACCACGGTGTCCTGGTTTTCAAAAATAGAAATAATAACAATAATAATGTACTGTATCTTTCCAGTTAGCTACAACTCTATATGCTTTGTTAGGCTAATGATAAAGAAAATGCCTGAATCTCAATGTTATGGTAGCTGCTTCACGAGGATAATCAACTTGCCATGCATCCCTGATGCTTTGCACAGCAGAACAGAAAGATAGAGAAAGCTTTAAGGAGACAGAAACTGTAAAGCGTGTATAGAAAAGAAAAATAACCCACAGATGAAAGAGCAGAAGAAAGTTGATGGGTAAAAACAGTAGAACTGCTTGGAATTTTCCACTTCATTCTTTTCCCCTGTAAAAAACTTCTCCCCCACCCCCCGTCCCCCAAGTGTTCTTTCTATTATTTTCCATTTGGAGAAGGTCCCTTCCAGCTTTTTGACAGCCCCTTGCTCCACAGTCCTGGTCCTGAAGATAGCTGGGGTAGCTGCTGTCTGTCCTCCATTCAATCTAGCTGCCAGAAGAGCAGTGGTTTGGGGTGCTCAGCTTCCAGCAACACATGGGAAGGCTGCTCTGTCTCACCGCTTGCCCGTCGGATACAGATGGACAGCCAACCATGCAAAAACACTTGAGCTCACACCCTGTAAATCTGCAAAAGCAAGGTGACTGAACCAGACCCACACCTTCCATGTTTTGTCTTCTACTTCTGAAGGTCTGGACCCCACCTTGGCTGTCAACACTGTACTTGGTATTTTATTAGTTGTGCCAAAACCATAACAAAACCAACTTGTGACTTTCAAAATGGTAACACAGGCTTTGCTGTGAATAGAAAAATGCCCTTCCTACCCCACACAAGACCTTGCCACTTGGGTTCACAACAGGTGGGAAAGCAGAGACGGGGAGTAAGCAAGAAACTATTTTTATGAGCCAGAGGCTGGGTTTATGCAGACTAGCTGTAGGAAAGGTTTGATACAGACTTGTAGAAGATGGTTATAGGTTATAGTATACCAGAACTTGAAATCCACGTTCATCCAGGAATAACATAGGCAGGGTTAGGGCAGGACTGCAAATAGACAGATTGCATAAGATCAGAAACAGGTCAAGGCCTCTCTGCATTTCTTCACACAAACCACTGTTGTGACATACCTTCAGTCCCTGATCTGCAGGAAATGGAAGGCACGCTTCCAATGGATATTTCTTGCAGCTTTCCCCCGTAGGTAGTAGCATAGTTCATTCCCTCCCTGCTGGAAGGATGTTTTGTGCCAGGGGATGAATATTTAGTCCCATGGATCTGCAGCAGCCTGCCTGGCTCTGGAACTTTAGAGGATGCAGAAGAATTTCAGGGGCTCTGGTTCACCTGTCTTAGAGGTGGAGGGTCAGTGTTGCCCTCTGGAGTCTCCCAGCTACCATCTTACATGTAGTAACAGGAAAATTGTTTTAGGTTGACAGCTTCACCATTGGCCTGTAGGCAGATGGGGTCTGTTGTGCTATTTTGTTGATGTTCACTGGCCATTGGAGACCCTGTGCAGATGGGGACTGGGGGAACTCTCTGAGCAGAGAAATATCCCTACTGCTCGGAGACACCCATATCTATTGCTGTGGATAACAGGAGGAAAAGTATGGGGGCCATTCTGGAAACTTCTTGCCTCTAAGTTCTTTGGCCTTGCATTGCCCTTGTCTCTGCTGCAAATCCGTGTTCGTTGCCATTTAATGAATTTCTCCCAAGCAGAACATGCATTTCGCTTCCTTCCTTCATCCTCTGCCTCACCACAGGTGGGTTCCTGCCCTGTGCCAAACTCTTTTGCTCTGCTTTCAAATCAAGAAGAAAACCACTTCTCTTCAGCCTGGTAGGTCATACATGGAGAGGAAAATGGGATACTGACAATGGGTTGGCATCATGCCTGAAAAGCGGCTGCAGCAGCCCTCAAATTGGCTGAAATTATTGAAGGAGGATGGCTGACCTATACTATAGAGCCATCCCTGGATTGCTGAATGATGAAGAGGAGAGGCAATAAACTTGCTGCCTAAGCCACGCATCTCTCATTGTTCTGAGTCTTAGAAACATTGAAAGACTGGAGGGGAAGAAGGATGAGTTTGTTTCTCATCTCCCTTCCAAGGCTGACAATATGTTCCCAAACTCCTTGCTGGCTGTTGTACAGATGTGCTGGCTGGGCAGAAGGGGACAGGTACCCAGTTTCATCCCCATCTAACTCTTATGTGGCCAGTCCATTTAGAGGGCTCCTGGACTGTCTTTTAGTACACATTTGTGTTGTGACCGACAATCTTCTCTGCACATACTCCAGAATGACAGCAGAATTCACCCAGCTGACACATGGGAGGGCATATGATAACCCTGCTGAAATTAGTGGCAAAATTCCACATCTGGGAGCCATAGTTAAGTTTTAGAGAAATCACTGCTAGGTTACAAGCCACTAAATGACTCCCACTGGCTTTGAATCAAGCACGTATAGTGTAAGTGAACCAAGTGAGTTAACTTACACTGGGGCTGTTAATTTTGCCTGATAGGCACAACTGAAAAACAAATAATCATAAAAATTACAGGTACTCTATCTGTCCCTTCAGAGTTCAACCACATAAACTGCTGAACTGGTACAACTACAGGGACAGAAAGACCTCACAGGGGAGGGGAAGGGATGGAGACTGGGTGGTTTGCATTGGGTTTTCTAGCTCAGATAGATGGCTGCTGTAGGATGTCTCTGTTCCATTGGGGAAGATCATCTTTGTCAGTTCTTCATCCACTTTCTTCATCCTCCCTTCCCTCCTGGGTGCCAAATACTGGATAAGGTATTTTGACACTTATGGAGAGGCAGGATCAGGGGGCCTTCAAAAGAACGAGCAAAAGAAAAAGGGAGTATTGTTTTTGAAAGTCATTGTTGGCAGATAGGTCCCTATCTAACAGCCTTGATTGACTTGATTGAACAACTTTGTTGAAAAAAAAGAAAGAAAAAAGAAAAAAAGAAAAGAAAAGAAAGAAAGAGTTCTCAGGGGCAGCTCTGCTTTTATTGTAAGTGCAAAGAGACATCATGTCCAGTTGCATTTTGTCTTTGACTTCAGTAGGACTAGGATTTCACCCATTGAGTCTGTTTAATTGGTATTTACCATACTCAGATACTTCTTACTTTTCATTCCCCTCAAATCTACTACTGTCAACTTTCAGTCAGAAATACAGCACCAACTGCGCCCTTTGACATAGCTAATTCTATTGCAGAAACAATTTTACTCTCAGGTAAAGTGTTACTCAACTACATCAATAACCAATCTGGAAGAAGAGACATTTGCCAAGAAAGGTTAAGTGGCAATCAGAGGGCCTGACATGTACAGAAAGGTGAGAAACCTAAATATGATTAGGCAGCCTGAGCACCTAGTAGGAGTGGGAGGATACACGAAACTTCCAGAAGTATCAGAAACACCTGCATGCTAAGGATGGAAAGGAGTTGATTAAAGTGGCACCAGAGGTAAAAGCAGGAGCAATAGCAGGATCATCTTTTCAGAAATGATGCATTCACAGCTAAATATAAAACCAAGCTTTGATAATGAAACTTGCCGTATACAAGAACTGTTTTTCACAGTAAGCCATTAAGCCCTCTCTCCTGAGACTTTAAACCTAGACTCAGAAAGTACCTTATAAGGCAGGGACAAAGCTGCCACAGTCTTCAGAATGGAAAAGATGACCCAATATATCTTTTTCTTCCATTATTTCTATAATTCTGTGAGCTTTCATATTTTGAAAATAAAATTCATTTCTGTTCATTGAATGCTGCCACTGCCTGTTGTCTTGCAAAAGTAGAAACCTCTCCCCAAAAAGTTTCAGCTGCCCTTTATTGCAGTCTTTCGTCACTGTCACATCATCATCTTCAGGCTATCCGCACCAGAAAAAAAGTGCTTAGGCACTAAGATTAATAACAGGTTTATTGGAAGGGGTGAAAACGCAATAGGATGCATGATTTTTAGCCTCTAGCTGTTAACGCAGCATCTTACACACTTTTGCGCTCTTTGCCCATGGAAAACAGGAATACTGTTCTGCTGGTATTGGGAACATGGCATGTTCACAACACTTTGCTTTCAGAAGACAAGTAATCCTTGACCAGTTGCTATTAATAAACAAAGAAACTGTGACTCTGAGTATAGCAGAGCTTTCAGAAAAAGGTATTTTTTCCAGCTTACCTAACCTACCATACTTCTTTTTTTCCTTTTGTAGTGTTCCTGAAATGCAGTGTGTCATTTTTGAAATGAATTAAGGTTGATGTGGAGTAGAAGAGTAAAATAAATAGTGGGAATGGAAACAAATTCTTGATTAAAGAAGGAATGGCTCAAGCTAGATATACCAAAAAAGCTGGCTGTGGAAGAAAACTGCTCTGCCTGCAGCAAGTGAGTTATTTTCCTTCTAGCACTTGCTATGAACTACACTCTCAGAGAGAAATCAGAATTCCAACAGGACTCAGTGGGGCCAGAAAGGTGACATAAAGGAGAGCTGGACAAACAACTGNGACAACAAATCTTCGTTCTACCTATTTCCTCATTCTTGTGTATTGCGTGCTAAGTAGTTAGTCCAAATTTCATGGAGTGAAATTTGTTCCATTGGGAAATAATTGCTCAGATGGGGGTGAGGAAGTGGAATGTTTTATTACACATCTTGGAAAAGGAGATGTGTTTGGATCATTAAGCCTTTCTTTTTGTTTTCCTCTCTGGATAAAATCAGATCAGAGGGCACTGGAGACATGACAGCAATGGGAGCAAAAGATAGATGGACATATACACTGATGAGATGGATAGACAGATATGACAGATACTGATAACAAGATTTTAATATATGGGGTAGAAGAGATTATAAAAACTACAATTTTCCATTGGCCAGATGTGGAAACTGTTTTCTGAAATGTTACATTTGGTGTTAAGAATTCTGTAAAAGCATTAAAGTGATCTGATGTATATGATTTATAATAACTGTAAAGAAGCTACCAGGCTGTAAATGGAAAAATGGAAAGGCTCTGAGGAGCAGAAAATCACGGGACAACAGAAATAATTTGAAAAATAGTATTCTCAAGTAATATAGACACTTTCTCACAGGTATCTCCAAAGAAACTTCTTACTGAAATAAACAGCAATCTTGTATCTAATCCCTGTAACTGATTACATCATCTGCTATATTTAGAATACCTCCAGTGTAACCATGGAAACTGCTTTTGCTAAAACTCACATTATTCCATTCAACATTAGTTTCTATTCAACTATAGAAATACTCTAGAAAGCTCACAAAACAATTAATGTATCATTATTATTATATGCCTGTATACATAGCTACATGTTTTTTGTCTTTTCTTGAAGTACATATTGTGCATACCCGGAGAAGTCAGATTTCTGACAAAGACTACAAAAAGCCAGATGCATAGCAATGGAGTGAGCATAAAAGACTACAGGAGAATTCAGAGTACATCCTCTGTACTTTGCTTTCAGCCCAGCTGCCTAAGGATAGGGCTATGCTTTACACTGCATGCATGTATCTGTGTGTCTCCCACAAAATTTTTGAACCTAATTTCAACCAAATTTGATGAAGACAGAAAGAGCATGGAGTTTTTTAATCTCCTACAAGCTTTGCAAAGATAAGGTTATGCAGAAGGAAGTCTTACCAGTGATCACACTGAAAACAAAACAAAACAAAATAAAGGCAATCCTTATTAGACATATGAGAATCTACAAAAAAAAAAAAAAAAAAAAGAGACTATGGAAACAAAGCTGCATAATTTCTGCAAGTCATGGAACTACTTATAATAATGATAATAATAATAGAAACCAAATGAAAACTACTGCCATACGCCACATCATGGAAGTTCAAAAAACTTTTGTTTCTTTATAAAAATGCAGCTTTGCAAAGTAATTAAAGAATCCCAAACAAGTACCATAACTTTAAACAAATACCAGAAAACCTAGAAAGGAATTCAGAAGAACACTTCCAAGCAGAAGTCTCAGATTCAGCCTTTCAAACTGGAGGCAAGGAGCTACAAGCATTTTGATATGAAATTGCTTTAAATATATGCCAGTGATTTTCTGAGATTAAAAGGTAAAGTTAGTACTAGGAAACAAAGGCTTATGACACAAGGTAAGTACAGAAGCCCAGTTTTCACAGTGCAGGAATGCTGTCATAAGGTCCAAGGTGTATTTGTACTCTTCAGCATATTCAGAACTGAGCTATAAATGGGAAAGAGGTGACCGCATATGCAGACCAAAGTTGAATGTGAATAATTGCAGAAGGATCTTGTGATATTATGTGACTGAGTGATAAAATGGCAAATGAAGTTCAGTGGTAGTAAATATGAAACAGAGTATGTGTGTGGACAATAACCTGAACTATACATGTACAGGGATGAGCTCTAACTCAGCAATTATTACTCAGAAAGACATACTGTATTTGTAGTCACCTCAGCACAATGATTGGTAAAAAAGGCAAATCAGATATTCAGAGTTATTGGAAAAGTTATTGGAGCAAAACAGAAAAGAACTTATCTCATTTATAAATTCAGGGTGCACACATTTTTATGACTGTGTGATTCTAGTCACCTCAGAACTGATGTGAGAGAACTGGCTAACACAAGGAAGAAGAAGAAAACAGAGCACCAGGCTATGGCATCCTTTAAAGAACAGAAGAATAGACTAGAATTCCTCACCCTGGAAGAGAGTCGTCTGAGGGGTGACAAGATTAAAGCCTATAGATACATGAATAGTATGGAGAAGATGAAGGGGAACTGACCTCCTTCACACTGGGGAGGGGATGAAACAAGAAGAAGGGAAATGACCTTGACCCCAAATTCCACTTCATGTGAGAGTCCTGCCAGTGGTGTGTCTTTTACATCTGTCCCAAGTCCCATATCCTGTCTCTGATTGGTGCTAGTTGAGAGTGCATGATGTATATGAGGTCTTAGCACTGCTACATAAAGAGACTGCAGGAAACAGAGGAATCATTACAGAAGCAGGGAAGAGACATTTCTAGTAACTATCTAAATGAGCAAAACACTCACCAAAGACATTGATTTTACTCCATTAGAGCTTCATGGGTAGCATGCTGTCACTAGCAATATCCTGATTCTGTAGTAGCATGATGGCAAGACCAGCTGGATTCTTCAACTGAGTGGCACAGCACTCGCTTTGAAAAGACTACAGTTTCAGCCTTTTTCTCAATAACAGCTGCCACAATTTGCCCTCGGCTACACCTACAATTAATTAGTTGTGGCATGGGATCAGATCTGTAGAACAAAATGGATGATGCTGAGAATCTGGCATCTTCTGTACACGGTCTGGAGAAGTGAAGGTGCTGCAGCCTCACTCTAGGCCAGTGCCATGGGCTGAAGGCAGCAGAACTCCTGCTGCATCCCACTGCTCCCACAAGCTGTCCTGGCACCCCTCTTTCTGTCACCAGGCTGTAAACCAGGTTGTTGACATGATCTAAATAAAGAATAACCAAGCAGAAAAATCTACTCAAAATACTGCTCTGCTGCAAATGATGGCCAACTGCTTGCCAGCTGCTGGGTGGGTTTTGTCCACATGACTTCTGTGGGAAAGTAGTCAAATGGATTTTAAGTGCAGTGGCTGAGAAAAAGAGGACAATATGAAATGGTAGTGACATTTGCTCCAGCAACAAAATGTCCCCAAAGTCACTGGAATGAGATACCTAAAACTCAATCCTTTCAGTGTTGAATGTTAGGGTTCCCTCACATACCATGCACAAGGGAATAAGTTCTTTCCTCAGAGAGAGACTCTGCAAACTCTTCGTGGTGGCAGATCATCAGTTACACTCTACAAAAACTTCCATATTGAACAAACAAAATCAGTAAGTATTTCATGTTGAAAAAAAATTATCACTCACAGGTAGTAGATTGAATTTCAAATGAAACAACTCTGTCAATTTTAATCTTTTAAACAAGCTTTTTCCTAGGCACCAATCCCCATTCAATCTTTATAGTCTCAAAGATGTTGGCTTGAAAAGTATAACCTTCCAAAATATTTTGCAAACATTTAATGGTATGTCCACTTGTACTAGTGGAATTCTTTAACAGAAAAATCAGATTGTTACCAACACCCAGAAACTAATTAGGAAGGAAAAGTACATTTCAAACTGCAAATAGTCTTTTCTATACTCCTAGAGCATTACAAATTGAATGACAACTTGATTTTCAATCCCCACCCCCTTCTTCAATGTTAAAAATGTGAGTGGAAAAATAATATCTTACTAGCCTGAAACCTTGTTTTACAAATACAAGTTTTAGCCCAAGGCAATAGTTTCAAACAGTCAAGTGGGAAATCCTGAAAATAGGGGCTGGAATGTCCTGTTGGAGTGGAGATGCACCCTGAACTAATGCATTGTCTACATGTTGATGAGTTGTAGCATCTTACTCCCGCTGATGGGGTGCAGATGATTTCGGATCTACACTATTTTTGTATGTGAAGTCATTAGACACCTCCAGGTCATTTGCATCTCACTTTAATCCTTCAGCGTAACATAGACAGGTCTGTAGTCCCACGTAATATGAACCAGCTGAATGGATTCCAGTTTATCAGGGAACTACAAATTGCAAAATACCAAGCTGAAACTGCAACATCAAACCCAGTGATCACAGTCCCATACATTTTAGATTGTTATTTAAGGCCTCCTAGGAGATCAGTGCTCTATAACCTATTTCTTGGGATTCCTGTCAGCTATAAGAACTCTTTGCAACTGCTTTCACTAATGTATTATGACTTGTTTATGACACTGAAGAATAAGCGATGGGATCAACATGGTCAGGGTCGAATGGAAATGATGTGGAAATTGTCTGGAAAGGGTATCATTTTTAAATTTTTTTTCTTGTCTCTACATGCATATACCAAAGGACAATGCTATTACTAGCTTATCCCACAGCCCTCCAGTTAGGTCCCTCAGACATTGTGCTTGAACCTACATGCCTCCTCGTTGTCAGGTTCTTTACAGGAGGTAACAAGCCAAGTTTCTGCTGAGAAGGAAATTTCCTATTTACACCTCCATTACTTTCCCACTTCCTCAGCCAGCTCTTACCAGTGAATAAGCCAAGTCCCACCAGCAAGGCATTGGAAAAAGGAAGCAGAAGGCAAAGGTGGTCACCCTCCCACCCTTCTGTGGGAGCTGCTTCTGATAAGGAGGCTTGGAGAGCAGTTAAGGCTAAAAAGATCAGGGCCCTCAGCTGACAAAATTTCATACCCTTTCCTTCTGGTCTCTCTCCAAGTAAAGCCTCCTCGCTAAGTGTCCCACTCCTGCATCATATATGTTCACATCCTCATGTGCAACCCCCCATGCAATGGCACCTGAGGAGCACGTCTTTCACTCTGCCAGAAAAGGAAATCACATCTGTTGGGAGACTGCTGTATGCAAACAACTTTATATCACAAATTTCCCCAAAGGCTCACACTACCAGTACAATGACTCCCAATTTACAGAGGACATAATGGCAGCTGAGAGCTAATACAGTTTTCTTAGAGATTTGTCACATGAATTATAGATTTAGCTTAGGAATACATTTACGTATATACTTAAATACATTTACGTTGCTCTCTAGGACCACATTCTTAAAGACTTATTTTAAAGCTCACTTTAAATCCTGTTGGTTGAAGACCATGGCTATATGGCTTTCTGAGTAAGAAAGCTTCACTGAATTGGAGTCTCATGTATACCATGAATGACTTAAAAAATAAAATGCTATTCACTCTAGGCACTTAAGAGAGTACAGGAATGTATCAAGAGCTTTCATACTCAGTGTCAGGCATGATCAGATTCATTTTGGATCTGCCCTCTGAGCAGAGAAAGTATCAGTGGATTGGAACTGTAACACGTAAAAAAAGAGAAATAACCATGATGGTCTCATCTGATAATTACAGTGTAATGTGCTTTCTGTTGCCTTCCTCCCCATCCTTGACAAAAAAAAAAATTCTTTGTTTTCTGCAAAGCATTGAAGAAGAATAAAACCGTCTGTCTAATAATGGGAGGTTTCACTTCCCATTGTTAGCAATGCCTTAGTGTATCCTGCATCATTCTTACAAGGCAGTAAGTTTTGCAATCAATATGTTCCTAACTGTGCTTCTGTGACAGAGTGCTTTAAAAGATTATGCTCTACTGTCTTTTCCCATGCAACTCTTCTCCCTCCTCTTTCTTCCCTCCCTGCAGAATGATTTGCAGGATACAGCCAGAATGAGATACTTGCAATGCCATCACCTTAATTTCATACACACAGATATACAGACCTCTCACAGCAAAATATTATACAGTGCGTTGAAATAAAAGCCACAATGAGAAGAGTTAAATTGTGGGATATATTGCTGTTGTTAAATAGAAACTATTAAAGCCTCTCTCTTTTCTGTCAGGAGACATGGTACGTATCTTCATAGTATTATAATTCAAGGAACTATTGAATTATGGTAGGTAGATTCAAGTTCTCATTCTTAATCTTGTTATCTGTGTCAGGCTTTTATAATGCTACATTAAAGTACAATGTTGTTTTGACCTAATGGAGAGAGGCTAGTTTTTTGAACCCTCGCCCAGCTTTACTATTGTATATTGCTCACAGCACTTCATCTTAAACATGTGCACGCCCAAATGTGCATATACACATTGCCTAACTCAGCCTGTCAACAGGAGTGCCCTGACTACCGATAAAATATGACCTTTTGAGGGTGAATTCTTGCAACTATTTAATGGCTTGCAGTCATGCACATTAATTTTAAGAAGTTGGAGGCTTGTCTATAGAGGGAGATGAAAGCAGTAAACGAGTCACAAACAGATTTGGCAAAGCCATCAGGATTAATAGTCAGAGACTTGAACACAAAGCTATCTGCAAAGGTGGTGAGACCCTAAGCTTAATGGTCCAGATAAGCCAGGGCATTTCCAGCAGCACCATCACTGCTGCCATTTGGACTTAGCACTGATACGGCCTCGACATATCAAACTCCCATCACCATTTTCTGCAGCATGGACATACTGCTTCTTTATGTTTATGCAGCACAAGCTGACAGTGCTCAGCGTGCGTAAGCCAGCTCTGGCTGGGCTGGCTTGAACACAAGAAACAGCCCAGATTAACTATATGTTGTTCCTCTTCTGCCTTGCCAAGAAGCACGTGGTATTGATATAGGCTTCCCACCTCAGCAATGATTTACTTTCTCCTTGTTTAGCATATCAGTTCAGACAGGATCAAAGTACTAGCTGACATGGCTGAAAATTAATCAGCTTATAATTTGCACAGGGTATCATGCTACTATTGTACATCATTAATAAATATGACAAAAATCAGACAACTGTGCTTGCTGGTCATTCATATTACATAGGAAATTGACTGAGAACGTCATTAAAAAAATCTGTATTCACTCAGAATCAGGAGCACTTTTCCCCACTTTTTCTTTTCAGGAGTTGTCCAAACCTTTAAAAATAGAACAGAACAGTTGCTTTGATTTTGTAAGAAGTCAGCTATCTCTAAGTGGCTTTTTTTTGCAGTATGAAAAGTATTGACAGGCTTCCTCATTTGCAGATCTAGGAAAGTTCCACAAGTCCTTTTCTTCATATGATTTTGAGTCAATAAATATCAGGCTATATGCAGAGGAGATGGGATGAAAAGTGGAGCAGCTGAAGAGTCATCAGATGAATTGCTTCTTTTCAAAGATCTACTAAATTAGAACAAAATTTGAGACACTGGAAATCACTCAGAAAATCTTTGAGACAGCTCCACTTCCCTCCAACGATCAAAATATTTTTCTAAAACCAGTCTAAAGAGTTTGTCTTTCTCCTCACACTGTAGGTATGAGTGGCCTGGAAATATTCTAGCAGGGGGCACAAGACCCTCCTAGCAATCCTGTGAGTTTTCTGATGAAAACATAGTCGGTAAATGAAACCCAACAGAAAACTAGCATGTCTTTCAGCAGGTGGGACAAGCAGTACTCCTCAAAGTGCAATGCAAGGGGCTCACCAGGATGCTGGGTTCCTGTGACTGCTGCATGGTGTTGCCCGCATGCTGTAGTTCCACCACAGTTGTCACCCACAGGCCAGTCTTGGGGGGCATCTCTCCTGCTTTTCAGAAAGCCTTTTGCTACTCTCACACCAGCTATGCTGCCAAGGTCTGTGACCTTTGGCTGGTGGCCAGGGCAGTGTCACTTTCTGCAGGACTTGGAGCTTTGTTACGTTCTCCCGGCCCACTTGGTGTGATGGAAGGCAGCATGGTCTATCACGTCTGGCAGTTTCTCTGCATATGCAGGGACGCATCTCCTAGTCAAAGTGAAATATGGGGCTTTTGATCACCATGTCTGGCTAGTCTTTCTCATTCAATTGGTAAATATCAGCAAGGGGAAAATAATTCAGAGGAATATATATATATATATTTTTAAAGGCTAATATCATATGCAATGTTATTTTTCAAATGTTTTGTCTCAGGAAGATCAATTAACAAAAATAATAGACTAAAATAATCTCCAAGTGCAAGTATCATGGAAAGTACTGAATAATAATAATTTAAGGCCACGACCAATAATTATTAAGGATAATGCTAGTCTCAGGCACAATAATAGTAACAGATAGCAACACTATTTTATCTGGAGGGAAGTGAAAAAAAAAAAAAAGGGTTTGGTCTGCTTTGATATTTAGGATACAGTCTTTGACTTTGTTAAGATAAAGTTGAAGAAATGAATTATTCATGTAAATGTTGCCATAGTAACAAGCCAGCAAATAAAATAACGTAAGCAGCCACTTTTTTTTAAGGGGGAAAGTACAAGTTTTAGTCTGTCGGCTCTGAAAGTTCAAGTTTGTATACTCTGAGGCAACTGCAATATGTGCTTATATCTGCAACATATACATGATCCTGATTCCCCCGTATGATCATTTTTAGCATTCAGAGGAGTGCAGGAGCAAGTGCCTCAGCAAGCTTCATGGTGCATGTTACGAGTATCTGAACACCACCCAGAATCTAACTGCAATGAGTGGAAATATTTTTTCTTTTTTTTTCCTAATAATTTATATAGCTCCACTCCAAATACTTTTTTTTTAAAAGAAAACTAAGGTCAAAAATCAAAGCACATGAAATCAAAAAATCCAGTGCAAAAATGGTAACGAAAGGATTTTCTAATGACACATTCTTGTGGATATATGCAGATACATAACTTGGCATTTTCAAAGCAATTAAAACAATTAGGGTGAAACCAACAGACAGAATATGTGATTTATTTTTTTTTATTTTTTAAACTGCCTAGGAAAACCAGAGCCCTGTCCTTGAAGTGTCAACTCCCATTCAGTGCCTGAGTAAATTCAATATCTGAAACTGCTGCAGTGCAAGGTCTGGCATGATGAGACTGGGCTGCCTGAAAAAAAGGCAGTGGACTAGAAAGGAATATCCCAAGCTTGCAGCCTGGGGCACAGTGAGATGCTAAAGAGCCTATCCCCAGGATAGGAGTCTCTGCCCAGACGCCCAGCCAGGAAGCACTGTGGGATGAGAACTTTGTCTGTTGCAGGGTGCTCACCCCAGACGTGGGGGATGCATCACTGGGAGCTGAGACTTTAACAGCCCTGAGCAGCTGCGGTGCTCAGGACACTCACTTAGGAACGGGGACCCCAATATTTTGGTGAGGTCAGGCCTAAATCAGAGCAGCAGGAGGCTGCCTGAATGTTTTGGATGTTCGTGCTGGCTTTTGGAGCCCTCTCCAACATCCTTTGCTAGGGGATGAGTGTGTATGCAACAGCTCTTTACAGCTGAGGGTGCCTACACTGATACAAAAACATTTGCTACTCTGTACTTAGTATTTAAAATGGGATTTATAGTTCAGCTGGAGAACAGCAGTACAGTTGATAACCAGGGCACCACAGAGAACGCTAACTGGGCAGTGTGGACAACCCATGATGTGAGACTTGTTTTCCTGAGAGTTCTTGTAGTTTTAATCATATATGTTTGGGCTTATTTTGGAGGTCTATTTCTATTCAGCTTTTTCTCATGTCATTAAAAACCAGCTCAGCAACAGTATTTGGCTCTGTAAATAAACCTGAGGCTAGGCCAGGAGCAATACCAGTTTAATACCAACGAAGAGCCTGGTATATATNCAAATAATTCTTTATTTTAAGCAACTGTACAAATGATTGGAGAAAACAGAGTGCAATGCAGTATCTTTGTAGCACACTGCTTAATATCCCAGGTGTAATCAACTGAGACAATCTCTAGCAGTGGAGAGTTTAAATAAAGGTCAGCCTGGTGTCAGGAAAAACTTTAAATTGTTCTGCTTTCTAAAAAGCTTTTTTTAAAATGTATATTTTATGGCCAGAAATTTAACATGGATAGGTGCTTTTAAAGACTATACTCTGGCATTTTTTCCCTTTCATTATCGTCTAATGTTTGGCTTTATGTACTTTGGAACTACCTAACATCAGATCATTTCAAAGCTACACTTGTTGATTTCAAGGTTAAGCTAGATGTTACAATAAAGTTCTGCTAAAATGTTAGCTATAGAAATACCTTGCCCAAGGTCCGCTTTATGAACAAATTATTGTCTTGGAATATTGAATGGAAACTAGAAGAAAAGATAATCTAAATTAAGAGGATATTTGTTGAGAGCAATTACTTCAGTTACAATAGCTTCAGTCTGATAACACTAAAAGACTCTGTCATTACATAATTTTTGAGTCTGCGTTCAGGTAACAGGCAGCTCATCCTAGCATTGACGCTGCCCAGTCAAAGGACCACAAGATCCCCCATCTGGAACCACTGCAGCTGAGTCAATACAAAAAATAGGCAAAACTAGATGAAGTGGGGCCCTGGCCATGTCTTATACAAGATCCCCACCAGTGTCGCATGGCTGGAAACCACCAGCGAATTCAAGCATCTCCAAATGGACCCCTGAAAATAGTGCTGAGGGATTATCTAAGACCCTTTCCAGGGACAAAGCCTCAGCTGACTCAACAGACCAGTAAACAAAAGTATTTTAGCTGCATTTGTGGTGGTTATTTTTATTCCACCAAATTTAATAAGCTAATATTAGTCAAACTCCTGGCAATTTTCATCTTACCAATTTGCCTTGTTTGTTATACATAAAACTGTCTCTTATTCCATCTAAGCTTTTTATTAGATCAACTTGTGATGGCAGTGATGCTTGAGAAGTAGGCAACTACCTACGCATTTGTTTTTCATGTCAGCAGCCTGAACCCCTAATCTCAGGCTGGGGCAGATTAGTGTTTGTATCAGACAGCTCTACCAGGACCACGGGTTTCAAAAATTCTCCTTAGCAAATAGAAGTTTCATTAGAGGTTAGAAATATAAATTGGTGAAGTGACAGATTCTGTGATATGATGGAAGCTCAATTATAAGTGGATAACATAATATAGCAAGTGCAGATGAAATCCTATTAAGGTCTGAAAATCCAATATCTCATCTTCCTGACTTTTAATTGATCTTTACACATACTGTCATTGCAGTCAAATATTTGAAATGATTCCTGTACACATAAACAAATGTAAGCACATTAACTCTGTTAATAATTTTAACAAGTAATTTGTATTTCCCATTAGACTGTCTTACAATTTGCTTTACTATAATTAAAGATATCATCAGTGATAAGCTTTAATGTATTATTTAAAGCCTGACTGTTTATAGGATTTGCTTTTATCATTAACTGCAGGTTGATAAGATCCACACATACCTTCATTAAGAAATTATATTTTATGTCTAAAGCAAATAGGATGTTCAGGTAGGGAAGGATTGCTGATTTTTTAAATAAAACCTAAATATAGATCTTTCCTCCTAAGGTTTATCTGTGGTAAGCCAAGCAAGTTCATTGCACCAGTAATGGCTTTCAGTCTGCTTTACCAGAAAAGCAACACTGTTGCCGAACAGCATATCCTTCATTTGGCATAAAATTACGTGTCTCCATGGTTTCTACAGAACTGACAGGAGAGAGAAGTTCTTCATGTGAAGATACTTATGGAAACTTGCTGTGGAGCAAAGTCACAGGTCACTGTGCTTTTGGGTAGGATGAAAAGCCCTAGGAATGGAAGTTCTTTTGTCTGGGTTTCTCAAAGCCCAGACAGCAGAAGCTTTCAAAGACCTAGCCAGAGAAACAAATGGATTCCATGCGAAGTGGAACACTGCTTAAATCCTTTGCAAATATTGCGCTGTTTATACTCTTCCAAATCAGATACAAAACACCCCTCTTTTACTCTTCAATAATACAATGGGAATCAACAGACTACCTGCCTCTGCCTGGTTTGCACAATTTTTACGTGCCTCTTAAATGCAAAGTGTTCTGAATAGAATTTTGAGATGGTTTCTTTTACTTTACTTGCCAAGAAGAGAAAGAGAATTAATATGTATGTTTCCAGCTTGAGGTTTGAAGTATTTCCCTGTGGTTCAAATGTGACATTTGGGAGCCTTTCTTTATGTATACCCAACACTGCCACATTGTAAACAAAAACAACTTTTGACTCCAGCTATGACTAACACATTGCTTTAGTTCAGTAAGTAGAACATACATTCAGTTCATAATCAAACAGTTGAAACTACCCTGTGAGGCTGGAAAATTGATGAGTTTTTTTTTTTAAAAAAGGTTATGGGACTTTTAGGCAGCAGTAAATAATGTCCCAGTGAATAAATTGGCCAAGTAGGTGGAGGTGAAGATAATTCTCCTTAGTTTATTTTTCACTTGCGGTTTGTTTGGAGCGTTGTTTTTTGTTGTTGTTGTTGTTGTTTTGTTGTTGTTGTTGTTGTTTTGTTGTTGTTGTTTTTTGTCCCCAATTTTATTTTAAGAGATGAAATATTTATTCCCCAACCTCAGCAGCTGCTGCTTTACTGTTCTTATTCTTGTGTACAGAGGAGATGATTTGGACCTTAATTAAAATTGGAATCACTTCTTGCCATGGAATATTATTAAACATTTTACTACATGCTAGTTCTTGCTAGAAAAAGTTTCCTTCTCTATTATTTTGATGACACTTTCAAGATTTCTCCATCAGATGAAAAAAGACCACAAAGACATCACTGGAAGGTAATAGATTGATGCTCTGTCATTCTATGTGGCACTCAGAACAGCAAAACCATTTGCATCTTCCTCCCCTGAGATCTCAGTTACCCTTCGTCTGTAACTTACATTTTCTAAACCGTCGAAAGCAGAACAGATTCAAGTGTAACATTAACTGAGAACTATTTAACTATTTATGCTGCTATAATTTTGTATTGATTTTATGTAAACTTTTAACCAAACACAGATTGCATTGCTTAAAGAAGACTTTTGGGAGTTCCTAATAAATTGCCTTTCTGATCTTTAATGGAGCATTAGTAATTATCGGATACAATGTGATTTAAAGTCATTTAGAAACCACAGAACAGTAGTTTGATACAGTACATTTCTGTCTCCCTAAGAAATTGTTATATGCAGTTTACAGCTGACAAAAATACTAGAAAAAGCGCTGACAATAATTTATCTTGATTGTAAAATTCTGTTATCATCATGATGTCATGTCCTATAATATTTTCATTGTTAACTATAGTGATTTAAGCATTTCTACAGGAAAAAGAATTAGTAGAAGTATGGGCAGATGCACAACAGAAGGCTGCATCAGGAACTTTCACCTATTTTCAACAAAACCTTAGCCAAGGGAAATTAACCAAGTGCAGAGCAGGTAAGAAAACAAATGCATAAAAACACTCTTCTGCTTGCAGTAGTCAGAATTAAAATAGGCTGCCCATGGAGAGACCCAGAGAGAGATCTGATTATTCCAAAGTTAAGACAGAAGTTCTGGTGATGACCAAATCTTTAGATTTTCCATCAGTTGTGGGTTAACAGCCAATGAGATCCAAAGAACACGTATCATCAGGTATCAAGGACATATGCGCCACAGGAAAACCAGAAGTTACTCTGACATAATAGCTGGACACAGATGCTCTGCAGGTGGACACCTAAACGGCCTGACAAGTCCTCTATGTCTTATCCATTTTGTTTCCAGTCCTGATAGCACCTATGATACTTACTTTAGATACAAAAGGCTTCAGCAATTTTTCCACAGTCCCCCTGCTAGTCCCCTGACACGGCTGCTTCAAGAAGGCTGACTGTACCGTGAATTGAGGACCCAATCGGGAGAGAACTCACTTCTCTTTGTTGTTATTGCCCTGTTTTTTGTTGCTGACAATCCCCATATTTTCAGCAGTCTGTGACTAATGCAATGACTTTTTATTAGGCACCCCATAGCCATGGGCAATGGCCCCGTCACCTCAGAGCTGCACGCAGGCCAAACATAACCCTTGTACCCAGTATGATAAGGGTGCTACAGCTTTCAGTCCAGCCCACCATCGTTGTCACGGCTCACAACATCCACAGCCTACTCAGAACGCTCACTGTCCTCATTCATCACTGCTCTCCTCTTCACTGCTCCCCATGTGCCCCTGAGTCCCCTGCCCATGTCCCACTCACCTGCTGATCCCCCATGTCCCAGCCTCCCATGCCTGCCTTTTGTGCATCCAGCTCCCATCTATATGTATTTCTCCATCCAGTGTCTGAATCACCTCTTCAGTCTCCTTTCTCTGCTAGCCACTTCCACTTTTTCTATCTGACTGTTACTGCCACTCAATTCTCTTTCATATTTCCACTCTATCCACAGCAAGCACTGCCCAGGCCTGCAATAAATTTCAGCTAACCCATTTCTTTTTCCTTCCATCAATCTACCCTGATGCCTTTTATCAGTTTCCTCCCTAGGGAATTACTTGCCCTTTACTTGGCCCCTATAACACTGTTGGAGTAACTGTATTCCTATCAAGTCTCCCCATCTATCTTCAGCATTTATGGTTCTCAGGTCATTACAGATAGGCACCACTACCTTTCCCAAAATCACCAGTTACCATTGGATCCACTTCCATACCATTCAACCCATTAATTAGATATTTTATTAGCAGTCTCATTCCTTTCTCACTACCACTACTTCATACATACATTTCCTTACCTTTACCAGTCTATAAACAAAGAAACACACAAGAAGTCCATGCAGGTTCACAGAAGCCTGGAGAACTTGTATTTGTAGATATTTTCTGCCAGGCATAGCTGAACAAGCTCCATTAAAAGTAATGCCCCCTACCTTCTTTGCAGATTGCTAGATCCCTGGGCCTGGTGGAAGACCCAAAAGAATTTGTCCATTGACTTGAGCAGTCAATAAATAGGGTCTGCTGCTTTATTTCTCCATTTGTTAGAACAGACAAGAGCAACATGATTAAGCAAACATTCTTAAGATTTAGGAGAGATTTTTATTTTCCACACTCATTTCATGGTATATAATAACTCATGGAGGTCAAGCCCATGCTTTTCTAGAAAGCAGAAAGCCTACAAATGTTCCATACAACCCTCACCAGTGGGAAGAAGCACAAACATTCACAGAAAACAAGCAGCTAGCCTACCTCATCTATTACCTCAGTCAGTTTATTCCCATGTGTACAGGAACCTTCTTAGGTAGATCTAAAACTAGACAGTGATTGATTATGGAAAGACCTGTTATATAACTTAGACATTATCTCAGTTTCCACAACCCTAATCACAAAGTTCCAAATGCATTCAAGTGACAAACCAATTTAAAAACAATTTGACTCCCAAGACAATCACAACAGGGAGAGATTTTAAACTGAGCAGGTATTACAATGCAATTAGTACAATTAACCCTTTGTCACAGCAGCAAATCAAGACTTTCCACCTCTTAGTGTTTCTTTAAAAAGTATGCAGTTGGAAAATTGACTTCCAGCAGGGAGGAGTTAACACTATGGCAATCTCTTCCTTACAGATTTTTAACAGTCACCAGGTGGCAAAATCTATTTATACACCATATGTTTGTAATAGGATCTCAATTTGTAAGATACAACACTAAATTTCTTGAATGAATATACTGAACAGAATAGCATGACAACTGGAGCTGCAATAACATGATGAAACATATTAAAATTGGTGTTAATATAATAATCAGCTGTGTTTTGTTCCATATGGCAATTTATGTTAACTGTTAAGCTAAACCCCATCTGTTTTTTCAAAAATGGAATGTAATAAAAGAAGAAAGGTCATAATCATGAACTTCTGCCTCCAATTCACATTGTGTGTATTTAATAATGAATATATAGCACACTGGATTTCTATATGATGTGTACCAAGTTAAAAGGCAAGCTTTTCCTAATGCAAGAAGTAGCATTTTTGAGAGAGTCTTGCTCCCTATCTCCTGACTTACTGAAGAGCCTTGAGGAGGGGAACAGCTGGCAGCAGAATGGTCAACGGCAACATAAAGAACAGACCTAAATTCTTCCTGCTGCAAAGATCCTGTCAGTATAGCGTACACATGATTCTGCAGCTATGACAAGACAAATGGTATATTCCACACATCTAACAGGTGTGCTATGCTACCCTTCTGCTTGTACTGAAATGCGCTGACAGTACAGCAATGGAGAACATTTGTCTTTATAACAACTGACAAGATGCATGATTACCACTGTAAGGGTATCAGGGGAAAAAAAAAAAAGAGTCCTGTCCACGAGTCTAGTTATTAGTCACATGCTGAAATGCTGACCAAGTCTAGCAGAGTAGGAATTATTTGCAAAATTGCCTTCAAAGAACCTTATCTCCCACCCCATTTCCAATAAATTGATCAAATAGATCTCACCTGCGTTAGTTTTTCATATTCTTTTGTGAGTGTTTCTGGCACTTTTGTAACTTAGCCAAGTTCAAACTGTTAATGGCCACCTGAAATTCATCACATCTGTGGCTTTATTTCTTCAAACTTTGAAAAAAAAATCTAATTATTTATATATATATATATATTTTATCAACATAAACATCTCATGAATTTGATGAATTCACCTATCTGTAAATTCGTCCACTATGGGCAAAATATATACATTGTGTTAGTTTTTGAAGGCAAACCTCTCCTGGGATGCGTTCAAGAGAAATGTAACTATTGGACGCAATATTCAACCAGAGGGCCCTCGTTTGGGCATCCACCTCACATCTTTTATTGCACTGAGATACATAAAGAAAGGATCTAGGCTGTCAGTTTAGTCATTCACATTAGGGACACTTCTAATATCAGACCTTTAAATAGTCCAATATTCTTGAACTATCCTCCCTAAAGTGGGAGAATTCCCCACTTGCTGCCTGCAAGTTAACCTAGAGTGTAACTTCTGTAATTTCTATGAATACATTGATGTGTGAATATAATCTATCCATTGTTTAACAGCATAGTCCTGTGCAAAGTGCAACAAATTTGCTGTGTAAACAACTCTAAGTTTCCCACTCGGATCTAGGAGCGGAAATACAGAAGGTTAAGAGTTTGTGCAACCTAAGAGGCCCCCGTTAGCTACACAAATAAAGAGGATTAGGAACATTTCACATTCCTACTGATTATAATTTAAGCTTCATGAATTGCCTCAGAGGATGGGTTTTACCCTACCTATGCAAGGACAGTTTTAGCAAACTCCTTTCTGCAAGGAAATTACACCTACAGCACAGATAGCTGGGACACAAGCATAAGGTCCTTGTGTTCCTTCAAGGATGTAAATTGTGAAAAGGTCAAAGGCCTCTCACAAAATCTCCTCTGAGACACTCTATGTGCTCCTCAGTGAAGACAGTGGGTGTAAACCAGAGTAGCTTGGAGACTTTGTACAGCAGCTGACCTTGCATAGGAGCACCAGCAGCTCATGATCAGGGTAGAGTATGGACAGTATATTCAAGTCTCCAGTATGCTGAATGTTGATTTTAAGGCTTTTTTTTTTTTTTCCCAACAGATGTTAGCAAAATGTGTAACTGGAAAAAAAAAAAAAATTGTTTTTGAAATAGTTCTAACAACATCCTGGCCCCAGAGCCACAATCATGTAGTTTCTATTGCCTCCCTGCAAGCCTTGGTCTTCTGTTGCCCATCCCCTCTGTAAGCTTCATGGCCAGGTATTTTGCCCTTATATCTGTCTGCAAAAGCTGTCAGTAAATTGCTTAGCCAGGCAGACATATAACTAATAAATAATAATCAATGTGGAAAGTAGGTCTTTAGACAGGTTGTAAAGAGCCATTTCTGTTACGGGCAGGTGTCACCTCAGGAAAGCTGTTGTGGCCTCTTTCCATATTCATAGTCTTGCACGGTTCTTTTTTATTTATGATAAAGTAAAACAAAAATGAATTTAGAGGGAAATGGTATCACTCGTGTGCCATTAAAATTGAGATATAAGCCACAGAAGCCAAGACATGCAAAGACACAACTGTCATTTTTCCTGACACCATGCAGTCTGACATAGTGTCAGACTTTGAATTTCCTGGCTTTGGTGGGTTCCTGTTCTAACCCCGAGACATCATTTAAATGTAGTTTGTCGTCTCTGAATATAACTGTAACTCTTATATTATCAATAATAATAGGATACCTTCTGCTCCTCAGGGGCAAACTCTCAAACAAATGGCTTCTGAATCAATAAATACGTTAGTCTGCTGCAGCTGAATTTATTTATTCATGAGATGCTTATCTCTCTGTAAATTCCTTAGGAAAAATCCTTAATCCTACCATACTGAATTGACTATTTATCAGTTTTAAATTGGACCTTATTAATTTTTTTTCCATGCTGGAAAATATCTCTCACACAATGTATTTTTGTACAGAATTAAATTTCTTTCTGTCTTCCTTTTCTCTCCCAGGGACTAAACCCACTGGTTAAGAATGGGAAATAACAGATGGCAACAAGCTCCCATATACAAATCTGCTGTGTCTGAGCATCCTATAAGCTCTCTTTGCAATCTACTTGCAGAAGACTGTATGCTACAGCACAAGCACAGTCACATTTGGCTTCTCACTCATCGGTGACAGGCTGAGCTGTTTCTCCCTTTGTTTTATTGCCGGCTCATTGGCAGCTGCTGTAAGTAGAGATCAGCTCCATCGCAAGTGAGTACAATTATATTTATAGGGTACAAAGGTACTTACAAACCCTTAAGCATAAAATTGAATTTGATGCTAAGGTTGTGATTCAGGTTTTACCTTCTGACTGTGGCAGGAGATGTCTTCTCAAGATCTGGGAACCAAGAAAACAATGTTTTGCTGTGGGCTCATTTGAATAATCTCACCACTCATTAAACACAGCTGCAAGGCAAGGAATGACAGAGTTCAAAGGCAAACCAGGGGAATATGTTAGTAACAAAATTATTGTCAGAGCCTTTAGATATGTTTCCCCAATATTTCTTAACATGATACCGTTAATTACAATAGGAATGATTTTGCAAACACTTGAAAAGGTTAGAAAAATATTCTATGTGGGTAGCCTAAGTGTCTCTTTTTAGAAATGCTGTTGCCAGAGATTTTCAAAATGCTATACATTTTGATTAAGGATAAGAAGAGGGGTTAGGTGTGGGTGCTTGTGGCTTATTTCATTTTATGTGATGTGAGTTGTAGAGCCCACACAGTGTGTTCTTTCTAAAAATGGTTGTTGATGTAATTAAAATATATTGCTTAATCCTAATATTTTTCAAGAGGCTACAGACTGCAGGGAAAACCAGCACTCAGAGATTCACACAAGGTTATGTTTTGCTTCTGTTTTTACATATTACTATCATCAAGCTCCTTCTCTGGCCAAATGGCACCTGCTAGCTCATCAGCGATGCACCATTCTCCGTTGTTTGGCAAAGCGGTGGTCGGGCTCTCGGCATGCGTTCACCGACACACCTGTTACAACAGGCAGAGAGCACGGAGCTGAGGCAGGCTCTCTCAGTTCAGTTCATGTGATCGGAGGGTGCCAAAATGCTTCAGGGCTACCAAAGTGTTGACATCTCTAGTGCAATTTTCATTACTCTCTTTGCTAAATAAAATAAGCTTTCCAATATGGCCCAGGAGATTGGAGTAGTGTCTTTTTTCTTCTCTACAAATCAGAACTGCTTCCATTCTTTAATATTTATCAACCCGAATCCTGAGGGAAATATTCAGCCTCTCATTCTCCACGATATGTGTTTTTCCTTACCCAGAAAAGCTGCTGGATTCTATGAGGCAAAGAGATTCAAATGCATTTGATTTGGGAGAAGGGAGGTATTACAAGTGCTTGGAGGACTGTGTGGCAAGTGGCCATTTTTCAGATCTGCTATTGTAATCAGAAGCAGAGTGACTGGAAGGTATTTTCCATAAAATACCTCTCTGGAGCTAAATCCAGGGACTGGGGCATTGTTTGTGAAAACACCACCATTTTTAAAGGAAATGTACTTGTTTACAAATCATAAAAAGTTGAATAGATACTTCTCCCGTAGGCAGAATTACAGACAGCTAGAGCTGAGGAAAGTTAATTTATAAATACTTGAAGTGAGAAGGAGCACTGAACAATAAAAGGCCGCAAGTGGCGCTTACAAAGTCTGTCACTTTTAAGTCTTGTAAAACTTGCAAAGGGAACACTTTGCAGGAAGGAGTTATAAGTACTCTCAATTAACCCTTGGCTTACATGGCATTTGGGCATATGCTTCCCTTCCAGCCTGTAAGAAATAACACGCTTAAAGCAGAGCATGGTCTTTAGCAGGGACAGAGAAGGGGGCTGTGCCGTGCCCCTGACTCTGCTCCTTTCTCAGGCTGGAGAGTGAAGGACCATGCCAGGCAGTGGGCTTATTCTGCAAAGCAGGTCAGCGGGCACACAAAGTTTGGTCACATTCACTGTTGATTTAAGCCTTGTTTTGGTCCTGCAGATGCTTTGCTTAACCCTGCAAAGTCATTCACAGGCGAGTTCACAGGAGAAAGTCCTTTATTATAACAAGACAATGCCAGCTGTTTTTAGCTTTTCTGTGTGGGAACAAATGTCATGAAAAAGAAGGAAAGCGAATACGCTTTTCTTCATGGGGAATTAAAAGCACTGAAAGCCATGGGCCTATCTCACTGCACAATTTAATTAGGCTATTTTTCAGCAGTTTGTTTAGCTCTCTTATTTATATTTAATGTGGCTGCAAACAGCAAGCAAGGACTTTCACCAGCGTAATGATGCATTATGTTAGCAACTAAACTCCTGAGACTTTGTGATCCTGGCATTTCTGGTCAGGTCATTTCCTGTTATTCACTTTCGGGAGTCACATGTGAACTACATCAGCATTTGCTCTCCTAGGGTGGGAGGAAGACAGACCACCAGCCGGCCAGTAGCTGCTGTTGCTAGGCAGGAGCCAGAGTCCTGCAGTGGGGTCTCACCTGCTCCCCCCATGGTATCTATTGTCATCACAAATTACTTCAGATGGGTTGAAGAAAGTAAACCTGTATTCTCAGGAAGGACCGAGCACAAAGAGCGGACAGGAGAAACGCAGTGTTAAGGGCAAATTGTCACCATTGCTCAGAAAAAAGCCCCACACTCATCCCTAGCTTTCAGCATGGCTCACTCTCCCAGGAGAACAAACAGCGTGAAATGACAGGCAGAGCTGGTTGAGTCAACTGCCTTCCCAAGCACTGAACAGCTTGGTACCACCTTCAGCCACAGGGAGAAAGGACTCACACTGAAACACGCATCCGAGCATTCAGATTTCCACCAGCAGAGGACTGCAGCTGGTGGAATTTGGAAATCCTTGCCCTCATCATCCCTTATCCTTGTTAACCCAGTCTGCTGTGCCTCAGTGTATCTGAACTCCAGCACCTTTTCAGATGCTCTGCTCTAGGGTGAAGAGTTTCCACTTGCCGAGATACAGAAAGCAGAGATGCCTGGGACATCTGCCAATAACACAAGAAAGTAACAGAGGGATTTTACATTTTGGTGTTCTGAACCTTTCTTTTTAAGAATTTTTTAAAAAAGAAAATCTAATTGGTGAGATACTGATTGATTTCATCTTCTCCAGTTGGTTATAGCTTGCAATTTCTAGAGCACATTTTTGTGAGTATATATAACAAAAGTTGGATTTAATTTAACAGGGAAGGATATTTTTAGCAGCTTGTACAGCCAATTTCTTGAGGATGTATAACAAAAAGAGAGGCTGACAGTGCCACGGAACCTTTGTCAGGCTTCTAGAAAGTGAAAAAAACTATTGAGAGGTCTCATATGTTAACTCATACTTCTAATTAATATAAGGAATACAATTGGAATAGGATAATAAGAAAAAATAACTACCCACTTCTTATCCAGAAAAGTTTCAAAATCTTTGTCCCAGAAAAGAAATAACTCTGAGGGAAAATTAATATCCCAAACAGATCTTACATGCTGTTCCAGTCATATCATACAGCATTGGTGTAACGGATTAGACTCTAAAAGGAGGCAATAAAACCAGATAATCTAAACCCACTCACAATACAGAGTGCTTTACATAAAAAGCTGGTGTTGACATAGTAATATATATGTACTTAACTGGAAAGAAGGGAAGCCATTGAAGTCTGCTGATGGTCTTGTGCTTAAAGAATGTTTTGTCCTCTCTGCATATCTGAAAAAGATCTATATTGGCTTTGAAATGAATGTTTAAAAATAGAATGGTGGAAAAATCCATGAAAGAAACTCAAGCTGAACCTGAATGCTACTTTAAACAGTGGGAGGCAAAAGTCTTTATATGGAAAATGGGCAAAAATTCTTAAGAAGGCTGATGAATATCATGTTAGTGCTAAAAAGCAAACTGTAAAACTATTAGATGGAGTCAATGCAATACTTTCACAAAACTAGCATGCTGCATTTTAAAAACTAGTAAGACTGCAAACAAATGCAAAGCTTATAATGTGTTCTGGGATTAGCATACATTCTGCAAACAATTGGTAAATGCCAGCCTAAGGTGTGCCTGGTGGAGGTATACCAAGGAGGCTATACCCTATGCTGGGACTTGTTTCCTTCACTGTCTTCCTAAGGAGAAGTGTTGAAAATACAGCCTTGTCTCATTAGCAAATAATGGAAAAGTGAAGATCATTGACCATATGGGACTTCATATGTGGTGGCTGGGCCCAAAGAATCGTGGTGAGTGGAGTTCAATCCAGTTGGCGGACTGTCACAAGTGGTGTCCCCCAGGGCTCAGTACTGGGGCCAGTTCTCTTTAATATCTTTATCAATGATCTGGATGAGGGGATCGAGTGCACCCTCAGCAGGTTTGCAGATGACACCAAGTTAGGCAGGAGTGTTGATCTGCTCGAGGGTAGGAAGGCTGTAGAGAAGGATCTGGATAGGCTGGACCGATGGGCTGAGGCCATCTGTATGAGGTTCCATAAGGCTAAGTGTCAGGTCCTGCACCTGAGGCACAAGAACCCCATGCAACGCTACAGGCTGGGGGAAAAGTGGCTGGAAAGCTGCCTGGCGGAAAGGGACCTGGGGGTGCTGGTTGATAGCAGGCTGAATATGAGCCAGCAGTGTGCTCAGGTGGCCAAGAAGGCCAACAGCATCCTTGCTTGTGGCCAGCAGGACTAGGGAAGTGACTGTCCCCCTGTATTTGGCTCTGATGTGGCCACACCTCAAATACTGTGTTCAGTTTTGGGCCCCTCGCTACAAGAAGGGCATCGAGATGCTGGAGTATGTCCAAAGAAGGGCAACGAAGCTGGTGAAGGGTCTAGAGAACAAGTCTTATGAGGACCGGCTGAGGGGGCTGGGGTTGTTTATCCTGGAGAAGAGGCGGCTCAGGGGAGACCTTATTGCTCTCTACCACTACCTCAAAGGAGGCTGTAGCAAGGCAGGGGTCGGTCTCTTCTCCCAAGCAACAAGCGATAGGACAAGAGGAAATGGCCTCAAGTTGTGCCAGGACAGATTTAAGTTGGATATTAGGAAAAATTTCTTCTCTGAAAGGGTTGTGAAGCATTGGAACAGGCTGCCCAGGGAAGTAGTTGAGTCACCATCCCTGGAGGTGTTTAAAAGACATGTAGATGTGGTGCTTAGGGGCATAGTTCAGTGGTAGACTTGGCAGTGCTAGGTTAATGGTTGGACTCGATGATCTTAGAGGTCTTTTCCAACTTAAATGATTCTATCATTCCATGATTCAACTTGTGATTAGATAGGCCAGTCAAACCTAGAAAACTACACAATCTACCAGATGAACGACCCAGCATCACACTTAGAGAGCTTCATTAACATTGACGTTGCTTGTCCAGGGAGGGCCATCTGACAGGAAAGGAAGAAGATGAAAACCTATGGGTGATTTAATATCAAAGTGAAGAGAAAATTCTCAAGAAGTGCTCAGAAATTTCTTAGGACTCCATCCAGGAGTCTAAAGAGCAATCAGAATTATTCATCCCTTTCTGTCTGTGTCCAGAGTTTCCAAAAAAACCTGTTATTGAAACAAGACCTTGACTTCTGTGAATATAATCAGTTTCAAGTTCAGGTCAAAACGTCACTATGTCACAGATCTCCTTAGTCCATGAGGTCATACATGAATGTATATGACAATAATGATTGTAAAAACAATGAAAATATTTATGCACTGGAATTGCGGACAAACAGATAGGCAATACTTTGCATACAGCATTTGCTTAAAAGCCTTGCTTCACTTCATGTTTTTATAGTGGTTATGTAGCAAGTCTATGTAACTTTTTGGCAGCATCAGTGGTGCTGACTTACATTTTAGGATGGTTTACGTTACACAACTGAAATGATGGAAGTCTAGAGATGCAGCCTGCAGTAAGCCAGACTGGACTGTAGCCAGGACAGTCAGCTAAGTAACACTACTGGAAGCTCATGAAAAGCAGTCTTGGGATCTTTAATGACTGCAGAGGAGCAAGCTAACTGCTTTACAACTCATCTAAAAAACTGTTCATCATCACAGTGGAGACATTCAGACTTACAGCTAAGGTACTGTTGGGCAGCTGGGAGGTCTGGGCTTAACTCCCCAGTCTGCCACATACTTCCTGTGCGAATGTGGGGAGGCGAGTCCATCTGTCCATGACTCTGCCTCCCTGGCACACGCATGGCAGCAAACAGCCTCCATTTCCTCCAGCCTTTGCCTGCCTTGTCAAACTGGAGTGCAAAGTGGGATGTGACATGGGATGTTTATATACATCCATCCCAATGTGGCCCTGCCCTTGGTGGGGGTTGTTCCAGCACTGGGAAATGACCTGCTGGGGCTGGTGCAATGTGATGGGACTGAGCACCATGTCCTATGCATATGGGAACACACACAGAAAATTACAGGTACCCCGGAGGGTACTTTCAGAGGTGGCTCTGATGAGCAAAACCCTGCTGGGGGCTGGAGCTCTTGTGCCTGTGTCTGCTCCTTCAGGGAGGTCCCTCATGCCAGTCACACCTCAATAGGAGACCTGAGCTCCACTGCTGTTACTGAGGCTTGAAAACAGGAGAGAGGTCCCAGTGCTACAGTAAAAATGTATGAGGAAGAAATACCACCATGAAGGAGTGTGAGGCCCAAAACAATTGATGTTTGACAGGCCAGGACTGGGAGAATAGAAAAAAGCCACTGTAGTCAGATATTAGAACAAGGGCTTGTGAAGACTGAGTCAGAAATACTGATAGACTTGGTATTAGAAAAATTACTCTGGAACTAAATAATGTTATGTATTTCAAAGGAGGCATAACAAAATCCCCAGATACATCACTACAAATCATGTAATTTTAACCCCCTGAAATATTCATATTTCTAAAGTACTATGATATTTAAGTCTAGAGATAGGGCATTCAAAGATTTAATTTCATTTGCTATGGAATTATAGTCACTTAGTCTAAATCAAGAAAGACAGCTGTAGTTGTTGCCTAAGAATAACATATAAGACTTTAAGCTCATTCAGACTAAAATTAACTAATCAAAAACTACCAGCAAGATTTTGAAATAGATACTACTATACGATTTAAGATATGGAAGAAAATGCTTCAGAATTAATCACATTAAATAATAAGCTCAGCAGATTAAGGAAAAGAACAAGTAAATAAACAAGCACTTTTAGGAAACTGGAAACAAAAATGATAGTAGACCAGAAGGACCAAGAAGCTGCTCCACACAAGCTCTTTATCAGTGGAAATGCAGACAACCAAACTGTTACATAACTCTGAATTGGTGTGCTAAGATGCTACAGATGGAGGATAGTTATCCCAGTTCTAATAATTCATATCATTAGCGTAAAGGAAAACTGATTGGGTTAATTCTAACAATCATTTGAAACATTTGAATGAAGAAACTCTCTAATGACAAGCATCTACAGAAGCATACTCACAAGGTCAAATAGTAATATTTCTTATAGTAATATAATGAATTAAACGAAGGACTATTTCTCTGTTACAATAAGAGTAGTTGACAGATATATCAATACTTCTCAATTTATATGAGGAGATGAAATATTTAAGCTAGACATTGAACATGTTAATCTGTACCTTTTCATTCATGGAAAAGAGTCATTCTGAAAGAAAATTAGGCAGGCTATGGGAAAAAAAAGATAAGCTAGAGAAACCGCAAAACCCATTTAAAATCAAGCCCCACAGTTTTGAAAATAAACTTATTAAATAATGGAAAGTGCATGTGTTCAGAGTGTTATGTGATAGGTTGCCAAATGGGAAGACACAGGGGCACAAAGGAAGTGTCTTGACATACTGCTTCTTATTTTGCGCACAGGTATATAGATCTGAGCTGCTAAGAGTGAAGACAGTCTTCAAAAACCCTGGGCAAATGAATGGACTCTGGAACAAGAGCCATTTCAGAAAACTGGACTTAGAGAGAAGAGCTGCCTTCTGTAGAACTGCAATGGATAGGTGATCTGTGGGCCAGGAAGTTGTAGACCCATGTCCTTACATGTTTTGTACAGGAAGGCAGGGATACCTGTAGTCTTCAGTGGAAAGCTCCTTGAAGCCAATGGCTATGTGTCTATATTCCCCTCTCAAGTCAGTGGAGTGAATAAGCACTCCAAGGGTGGCTTCATGTCATCCTAATGTAGGTGACTAGAAATAGGTCAGATTATTCACACTTTAAAAACTGCTTATTTCATTCACGTGGATAAAAGAGATCTCACTGATAGAGTCTACATGGATTTCCAAAAGACATTCAGCAAGGTCCTTCTACAAAGGCTCCTGAAGTAACTAAATAGACATGGGATAAAAAGGAAGGTCGTTGCATGAATAAATAATTGATTAAACAATTGGAAGAAAGGGTAGGAGTAAATGGCCAATTTTCACAGCAAAGGGAGGTCACCAATGGAGTCCCACAGGGACAGTGCTGGGACTCACGCTGTTTAACATGTTCTTAAATGCTGTGAAGCAGAGGGTGGGCAGTGAAGTCACAAAGTTTACTGAGAATACCAGGTTATTCAAGTTAGGAAAGTTGAAAGCCAACAGTGGAAAACTGCATAAGGACCTCTTAAAGCAATAGAACTCAAACTAAAGAAGTGTAAAATGAGAAAAATGAGGAAAATGAGGAAAAACTGCAGACATATAACGGTGCAATTTTACCTTATATTACCATTCAGGAGCAAGATCTTAGTCTTCTAATGGATAACTAGATGATTCCTTGAAAATGTTGGCGAGGTATATAGTTGTGGTGGAAAGAAAAAAAAAAACCAGCATAAAGAATTATCAGGAAAAGAAAGGAGAGCAAAACAGAAAACAACATTATGCTTGCAAAAGGAATTACTGAGGGAGGCATATAATAGAAGATTATGAAATTGAGAATGGCAGGGAGAGATCAGTTAGGGAGGAACTATTCGCCATCTATTCCTGCAGAAGAGCAAGAAAACATCATGTAGCACTAGGAGGTGGTAAGCTCTCAAAAAGATGAAAGGAAGTTGTTTCTTCACACAGGCTATACTTCAGCTGCAGAATTTCTTACTTCAGCATCTTGTGGATGTTAAAAGTTCACATAGATTCGAAAAGCAACCAGTCCCATTTACAGAAGAAAATAGTCCTAGGGTAATTAAATGAAAAATAAAATTAAATAAACAAATGCAAAAACAAACAAACAAAAAACACCAAAACCAAACAAAAACAAATAACTAACTGAAACAAAATAACATACTGGTTTAGCAAACCACTGACCTGCAACTTGTTGGAGGATGGGAGAATGTTTCAGAGTTATCATTAGATGCCTGACAGCTATTAAAACTCATCCTTCAGCATCTGCTATCGGCTGTTGCCAAGGATAAGATATTGGACTGGACAGACCTTTGGTCAAGCCAGTCTGGCTGCTTTTATGTTACTTGACATTAATACAAGGACGTTATTGACAAACACTTGTCTTTTGTGGCACAGTGATTTCCATGCTCAGTGCTGCAGTAACAAAGGTACAACTTAAATGTGAAATAGAAAACTCTGAGTAATTTCAAAGATGGACAAAATGCAGAACAAAACAAAACAAAATGCCAATAAAAGTATTTGGAAGAACAAGTGCCCACACTGCTGCACCAGTTAGCAGATCTGCAAAACATGTGAGCTGAAAAACAGAGAGAGACTGAGAGTGACAATGCAATGAGTCCTTTAAAAGAAATAATAAGCTTAGCCCGGGCTGCACAGAAGCTAGTTCCCTTGACTACCGGAGACTTTTGGAATGGAAAAAAACCAGAGGTGACTGAGAGAACAAGCAAGTGCAGAAAGAGGGGAAAACACAGACTCCAATTAAAATGCACCAAGAGAGACTGAAAAAGATTCATGACACCTTAGATGGCGTTATGCAAAAGACTGGGCAACAAGCAGACTTTATTGGGCCAACATGAATGCACAGACAGTAAAAATGGTCAGAAATCATTGCCACAGTGCAAAGTACCAGAGACAGAAGCACTGGGAGGCTATGACAATTTGTGATGTGCCCAGCAGAGCTTGGCAGCAATTGGCAATTGATGTACTCAAACATGGAGGAAACCACTGCCTGCTGATAATTGATTATTACAGTTGTTCTTTTAAAACTAACTGAAGTAAGCAACACATTAGCCAGCACTCTAGTGGATCACACTGAGGTAATAGTCACCAAATACTGTATTTGCAATGAGCTCATTTGAGATAATGGGTCACCATATACTTTGGAGGAATGCGGAAGGTTTATAAAGTACTGGGGTTTCAAATACAGCTGGTAGTTCTTATTACTGACAGTTTAATGGGCTGGCCAACACTTACAAATAGCCAAACAGATACTAACATCAACAAGGCCTTTCTTTAGGTTTACAGACAAGCCCTTATGGAATCAACTGCTTTACTGGTTCTGATGTTAACAAGCTGAAAACTCTAGTCAGTAACGCCTGTGGAAAAGTCTTCTACAGCCCAGAGCTGCAAATCAAAGCCGAAGAGGGAAAAGGGAAGCAGAGAGGAGAAAAAGGCAGCAAGCCCAGCATGATCATTCAAGAAATCATAACGTAGTTCTAGGTAACTAAGAGATAATGATGTGGCTGGTGGCATCCTCATCTAGAAATCGTACCTGCAAAACGATTCACTTTATCTGCAATGCAGGTAGAAAATGGAGAGAAACAAGATTAACCTCAGCTGCTAGAAGACAGCTCTGGCCATGCAGCTGCTCCCCTCCCCCAGTAAAAATCTGATTTGTGATGCTGAAACGTCATCTGAGAGAAACAGCAACTACAATCCCACCACGACATAATGCCACTTGCTGTACAGAAGGGAGATGATTCAGGCCCGAGCATCAAGTGATGCTTGAACTTTACTGTGCCATTTAAAAAGTTCAAGCCCGAAGAGCTGACGTCCTAGTGCTGTGATTACATGGAAACGTTGGTAAGAGCATTTCCAGTTTTATGTTGCTTTCATGCACTGTTAGGTAACTGGTGCAACACCATTTACAGAAAGGCTCTTAAAATGACTGAGATTGTTTCCTGCTCACTTGCTCGGCTTGGGCACTGAGCTCAGATGCTGAGAGCAATGGGTGCCTTTGAAAAGCTCCCCCCCCCGCCCCCCCCAAAAAGCCAGTTTAAGTTTACATGTGAGCAATCTAAGTAAGACAAAACAAAGGTCAAATAAATAAAAATGTACGTTTGCATCCAAGACTGAAATTCACACCTGTGTTGCAGAAGGTTTGGGGAAGATTTACGTGGCTGAGCTGAATCTCTGTCACCTCACAGGATGAAAGGAAAGCCTCTGTGATACTGCAGTAATGTCACAGATATTCCCTCACACAAATAATGGCTTAACTAAGAATTAAGATAAATTAAGGGTATTTTGAATGTCATGAAGCATTTCATTCAGGTAGGAAGGTGTTACTGTACTCAGTGTAGTGGTTGACTGGAAGAGTATGTCCCTTCCAATGCAGGAGCACCTTCGTTTCCACACAAATAGCACTGTCTCTGGGAGCAATACGGCTGATAAACCACTAGGTATGTGAGCTGAATGGCTCTTTAGATTCCTTGGTCTCAACTAAATCTCCACTGAACACAGTGGGAGCTTAGACATGTAGAGCAGATGAAGAGACACACATAGCCACCGAAATCTAGGCATCTTAAGCGGAATGTTGTACACTGGGACTATCCCTCTTCTCCTTTGTGTCTGCCCCTGTTCTCTTGCCCTTATTCACCCTTGTTAAAAACAAACAAAATTGTAAGTCATGTAACTTAACAGATATTAACTCTTCCTCTTTGTTTGTTCATATGTTCTATCTCCAGTCCCCTTGCCTTTATCTGGCTGTAAAAGCTAGAGATAGTTTCTTTTTTATGTTTGTCAGAATCAAGCATAACAGGATCCAGGAGTTAACTGGCTTTTTGGACTATGTCATGATATAATTTTATATTACTGATATTACTGATCTTAAAGTACTGGTTACATGTTAGATCCTATCTGATGTCAGAACAGCAGAACTTGGCGCTTCATGGTCTGTATACTTAGAATTGCAGTGTGGCATCCTCACCTGGCAAATGTCAGACTGGAGAATATGAAGCCAATCATTTATATATGTAAATGAAGCAATTGTGACTGTTTATCAACTTTCTGTTCTTCTTAATTACAAAGTAATCTTCATCCATATTTTGCATAAGTATCTACAATTACATTTATTTTTTTGAAAACTGTGTGGTCAATTAGTTTTAATTAACTGTAATAAGTTTTTCTGCTGCTATTTTCTTTTCCTAATAACCTCTTGTTCTCCTAGCTTTGTTTAACTCTCAGGATTTTCTCTGTTTTTCCATTCAAATATTGGTGAAACTTAACACTGGCTGGTTTTCACATCTGACAAGATCATAACTTGATGTGTACTGTTATCCATTAAAAATCACTTAAGGCAATTGCAGTTACCACTGTAACATGATAAACCTGACAATAGACTGTTAGTTCAAAAGAACCCAGTAATTTAATTTATTTCCCATTCCTCAAAACACCTGCAGTGACGTGAAAGAAATGTCAAGTTAAAAATAACAAGTCATGGGTCATAGTATCAACTGTGGTTTCATTACATTATGTCTGTGAGCTGACAAAAGCTGCTCTGGCATTCAGACTTTAGGTGAGCTGGTAAATGAAGAAAAGCTTAATTTGTTCCATTTTAACATTATCAATTATTCAAATACCTACAAAGAGTCTCCCTTTTCCCATCTTCCAGAATGAGAACACAAGATGGTCTGCACAATGAGGGGCAGGCAGATGCAGGTGTGCTCTGCTGGCAGTCTGAGCCTGCAGGGTCTGCACCAACCTGAGCTGGGGGTGGGTGGCTAGTGTGGCACTGAAGGTGGCTAGCCAGCCAGGTGAGGAAGCTGGTACATCGGCTCACTCTCAGTATCGTGATAATGTGGCTTACTGTGTTTTGTATGGGAACTGTGTTGCAGCCTGCAAACAAACCTTGCCCGTCTGCGCTCTCCCATGACGATGTGCCTTAGACATGGGAGAACTGTTGCATTAAAGAAAGACCCTCTAGCCCCTTCTAAACACCTTGCTCACTATGCAGAAAGCCTACTTTTAAAAAGCAGCTACCTTACCACTTAGGATTTTTAATAAGTGAATAATGAAAGAGCTGGCAATATGAGAAAAACAAAGAAGAATGCACAGGTAACACTTTCCCCCTCCTATGCATTTATCACAATGTCTAGGACCTACAGGACCTGATACTCTCGTCTTCTGTTCTGAGACACATGTGATAAGAAGGAAAGTGAAATTTTACCCTTATTTCAGAGCTACATTACTTTACACTAGAAAACCTTTAGGGCTGGTCTTTCTTTTAGGGAACAAAAATTGCTTAGTCCTAAATAAGACAGACAATGCTGAAATCTAGAAGAACTGATATTTCAAGACTTCCTTTGCTTTAAGCTATCTGCAAGAAATATGAAGCTTAAATACAGGAGCAACAGGCACTTCAGAAATCCCTGTACAAAAAGGAACAGACACTCAGAGATGCGGATGATTGTAGGTGTCCATTTCAGAATGTATCCCCCTAATGTCACTGCCCAGCATTTGGGAAGAATGGATCTCATATATAAGAACGACACAGGTAAAAAAAAAATTAAAACACTCTCAAGGGGAGAAAATCCATAGATCGAGAAGCGTTTCACCAGGGTAGTTTTTTTTTTTATTTTTCCTGAAAGCATCATGTCTGCAGCTAGTGGTTTGAGTGCATGCACAAATTAAGTTTACAGATTTCATAAAGCAATTCATTCTGCTTGAATGTAATAGCAGTAATTTTTCATGTAAGTCAGCAAAATACAATCCATAAAGGAAAAATACTGCCATTACTTTAAACTCTATTGTTCTTATTCAATCCAAACGTGAACTGGAGCTAAATAATTCACTGTGTAAATTTCATTTTTAATTTTATGCTATTCCAAAAGAAAAGAGTGTGTGTGTGTGAGAGAGAGAAGCTTCAGAGCTTTAAATCCTTGTATCCTAATGTCTCAACAGTAAAATAATCTAAGGAGCGTGCTTCAGCAAAAATGATTGCTGGGATCTATAATAGGATTGTTATAACTCAATAGTGTTTTATAAATTTTTGATTCACTCTGAGTTTTTGACAGCTTGCCAAGTTCCAGTTTTTATCTGATCATCTTTGCATTAATAATACATTACAATAAGTTTCTCTGAAAAGTGGCCACTTTTTTTCTCACTGAATACTTTACTTTTGCCAGCAAAATATTGACTTGGGTTTATAATCAATTCCTGCTTGGTTTGAACATGCTTAGCATGAAACTAAAATATTTGCTGCTAGACAGCTGCCAATACAAATGTCATCATTGTTCTAGTCTAACGAATTCCATCGGTTGCTAAATGATCCACCCTGCAGGTTGCAATACATAACGGGCTGAAGCCCGAAGCTTCAAAGATGTCAGGATGTGAGTAATTGTACTTACATGCGACTCCCGTTCCACTGCCTCAGAAACACTTCCTTCCAGCAAGAGCATCCATTCCATACAGCAAGCCTTTAAGACACCTGTGGCTTGCTCACTGACTAGATTCAATCAAGAATATACCTTATTTTCTAGGCAAAAATGCTGAAGAAAAGAAAATATGTCAAAAAATATTTTAGCCACCTTCATTCACCTTCTCCGACATGAATGAACATTGATTTTGAAGCCAAAAAATCCCACTAGAAAAGGACTCATTTCTCAAGAAATATTTTGGGAAAAAGTTTTCAGGAAGATGCAAGTCATGTATCTTTATCTTGCTACATAATCATAATATTTACATACAGATTTTTTATGCTTGATTGGAATCAGGAAACAGAATAATCTGAGAAATATAATTGTGTAGCCTAACTCAGTTAACTTGCTTCCTGAAGTCTTAGTACCCGTTACGCTTTCCCACGTGTTATCATGCCATCTAGAAAGCCTTGTCAGGCTCTGGCATGTGCATCCCATTCCCTGAGTTTCCCATCCAGGGAACAGAGCCAGAAGTCCTGCAGTTCTCTATTTCTGCCTTCAAAGTTTACAGGACAGCTCTCTGATAAGTCCAAGATTGGCACTGAGCCAAAGGTCTATGCTGTTGGCAAGAGAATAGTTTGTCACATTGCCTGACTGGAGAACAGGCATGCACACCTCTAGAGACTTCGTGATGGTGATGGATAGAGTGTACTCTGAGGAAAGGGGAACATTGCTGCATCCTCAGCTTCTCCCATTGTTAATAAGGATTGTGAGAACTATGTGTCTCAAGCACCAAGATGAAGACCACAAGGTGAGAACCTACCTGGAGAATATAAAGTTTGGAGTCTGGCCTAAATGAAGCTGTGCTGAGGCCCATCTGTTTGAAAGGCAAAACAAGCACACAAAAGTGGCAGAGGTACAGAGTGAATGCCAAACACTCAACCTGATCCTCACAGTGCCATCTTTCCTGCTGCAGACCGCACTTTGACAAGTTTAAATGCTCTGGTGCTCTGGCATCTTGTGTGCATCTGCAATTGATAACGCATGTTGTTCTGCTCATGCCCAATTTGTATCTCCAGAAAAAGTGAGGAAATGAAAACCAGGCATGTGCAGGCACCACTAACCAACAGATTTTTTATGTCAAAGAATGCCTTAGAATTTCATAAAATCACCCCTGATGTCCGGCCATACTTTATAATTAATTATTACCTTCAGGGTGTCCCCTTTAAAAAATGGAAATATGAGTTCATATCTAAATACAATTACATATTATATTTATTGCTTAATATAGTAAATTTCTCCTTTCCCCCAGGCAACAGGCAACTGCTCTGAGAAACACAATATATGTGAGCTGCTAAATGATGCAGGGGCTTTAAAGCACTGCATACATTTACAGTGTCCCTGCAGCAATGACACTGCAAATCCTAACATAACAATATGCCGTTCATGAAAGTCGTCTTCCTATATCTGGTCATTAGACAGATACTTTCAGAAATACGTTGCATCTTTTGAGAAATTTAAATCTCTTTCAGAAAAGCACATGGAATTTTGCCTCTGAAAACTGCATGGCTTATCTATGGCAATCCTGTGGCACATGACAGAACAGTGCCCCAAGTCTCAGCCTTACTGATTTCGAAGAATAAACTCCCTTTATATAGTTTCATCTTGGGGCAAACAAGGAAGATGAGAATGTGTTTGCTACAGCTGCTATCTCCTGCCTGGAAGTGGCTGTCAAAGAGCTTGAAAGGAAAGGAAGAAGTATTCTTCTCATAGCAAGACACAAAGAACTGGATATAGTGGGAGCCCATCAGATCAAGATGGTAAAAAGCATCATTTGGAATTAAAATTGGAAAGAACTGGGCATTGACCTTCTTCTACATCTGTGATGAATCAATACATCTACGATGAATCATTTAATGGTTGATAGCTAGTATATCTATTATGAGAGCTAAAAAGTAGAAATAAAATTCAAATGAAACTAATAAGCCTGCACATATAGCCTTTCACATCAGTGAAAAAAATTGCTCTGTAGTGCTGCAAAAAACAGTGCTCATTATTTTTAATGTATGCTTTCCATTTGCTAGAGGTGGGCTTCCCAGTCTTCAGGTTGGGTAAAGGTGGCAGATGGATGGGACCGCAGAGAATGCTGAATACATGTGAATGACACATGGGACTGAGTTAAAAATTACCTTTTGTTTCACCAAACAATAAAAAGATGACAGTTTCAGATTCACTCACATCACTGTCCTTTTGCAAATGCACAACAGCAACTCCATCACTGATACAGTATATAACCCTCCCCATTCCAATACAAGGAAGCATAACCTACATGGCAGCAAAGGAAGTCTGGAAGCAAGAAATGCCACCCTGATTTCCCTTCTGGCAGTATAATTTGTTTCTTTCAGATTTGAAAGAGTCTGTGAATTCACTGAGAAAATGGACAGGAAAGAAAAATTTAAAATTCTTTCTCATAGTCCTGCACATACAAAATGAGAAATATCAGCCTTATGGAAGCACATGGAAAACTATTTTTTAATACAAAAAAAGTAAAGAAGTAGGTTCTTTCGACCTTGGCTTTCCAAACTCTAATTTGTTCATGCTTTCTTCCAATGGGAATGATTATGTGGTTTTGGTTATACTTTCCATTGAAACATCAAAAGATGCAGCTGATCAGTGTCTTCTTGACTGTGAACTGTGGAGTTTGAGTGGAGCTAGAAGGCTGGTACTTTGCATTTTGTTGCACAGAAGTATTCTTTTGTTTTCACCATGGGGAAGAGAAATGACCAGAAATCCCATCAGGCTGCAAAAAAGCATCAGATGTTAGCTAGAAACATATAAGCAGAAGTTATTAATAAGAACAACAGCAATAGTAATCACTTCATCACTTTGACAAAGGAGAAAGAAGTTTTGAGTTTTGTGCACGTGTGTGTTTTTTTCCCCTATTGAAACAATCATTCCTCCATGAATGTGCAGCTGTCATGCCATTATAGGTTTGTTTATGTGATTTCCTAGCACTGTGGATGTTTGAGGCTTTGTCCAAGCATCTTGACACCTCATTTTCTCTGACAACAATCATTCCTATCACAAATGCCAGTGGAGAATGTTACAATGGAAGAAAGTGAAATTCGGTGCTTTCATAACCACGTGGCATTGTTACAATGATTGAAGGTCAAGCATCAGGAGTACACAGGGTTTTGTATGGTTGCAGCAACAATAACAGTCAGTGGCTGATGCCCAGGAAATCACCTTTTATCGTTTCCTTTTATGTTACACAGATCCTTGTGTTTTACTGTAGACTGACTTGACCTGTTGTGAGATATGCGCCATCTGAAAATCAATATCATGGTCTTTGCTCCTTTCTCTGTACCACTGGTCAGACAAAAGAAAGGCATATTTTCTTCTCATTTTTTTTGAGAGTTCATCTGAACTGACCCAATGCATATCAAAATTTCAAAAGAAGGTTATTGCCATTAAGAGGAAATGCCTTCAGAAATGGTGAGATTTTCATCTATTAAATACGAAGCTGACTCATGCAGTTGAGGAGAGGACCAACACCCAGTTGCTTATCATAAGAATATCACAAGTTCTCATCTTTGGCCTGAGGCAACACGGGCCTTTCATTACATCTGTGCATCTCATGGCTTTTTGTTTATAACGACACTGCCATATCTCAAGATGATCCCTACTTGGCTGTAAATCACACCTCCCCCAGCTTCTGACTTAGACAGCAGCTCCTGAGTGCTTGAGAGCAACAGACAGAAACCAAAGTGTTTTTGAGCCACACAAATGAGTATTTATAGTTGCAGATATTGGACAGAGGCTCAGTATGTTTTCCAATTGAGCCAAACCAGTTTGTCCTCTTCTAGTGCCAAGCCATATGCGTGTAGGTCCTTGGTTTTCCATGTTCATAGTGTCTAGGGGAGAGAGGAGCTGTTAGATGCACCCACTCTCCTTTTGGCCATGGATGCTGGGAATCAGATGATTCTCTGCAGAGATGCAAAGGCTTTATCCTTTTTCTCCCTTGTATTTCTTGCTCATCTTCTTTGTTCTCATAGTTTCCTGACACTGGCACCAACATTTCCACTTTAAATGGTGCTTTAACATGGATATTCCCCTATGTCTGTCATTCTTCCTTGGACTAACATTTGCATGGCAGATGGTGCAAATGGCCCAGCAAATATTTACTGGATCAGTGTTAGAAAAGCAAAGCAAAGCAAAGCAAAACAAATCAAAACAAAACACCCCAGCTGCCAGAGTGATGACTTTCTGGCACCATATCATGTGGCACCAGTCACCAGGATGGGGAAAACCCCACAGGAAGATAATTGATGTTAAACTTGCTGGATTATTAATAGTACTTTTTGAAGCTTATTGCTTTGAGTGCCCCCAAATAGGAGGTACAAAACCAGGAACCTTTCTCCTTCCTTCACAGAGTCTGCCTTTGTCTCATTGCTTCAGTGAAAAAGAAGTATTTCCACAGATTAATATATTCCCCTTTCAAATAAAAACCAGCCATACCTGTTATCAGGTATTAATTATAGGAAACAGATTAAGTTCCTTGCAAATGGAGTCTAGTGACATTCTCATGGCAAAGTCTGGGATAAATATACTAACAATTTAAACAGTGATAGAAGTAGAGGGAGGAGATCAATGTTCAAAGTAACCTATTGAATGCTACTCAGGCTTTTGGAGTCATTTACTTGCTAACGCATATCAGAAGAAGAACAATGAAGTACCTGCCCAATGAAATTGCCATATTTCACCTTTTAATTTACAGGTCCCTGACAATCACTATTCCTCTATTTTGCCATTTCCTTGGTAGTTGAACTCACTGGGTGAACATCTCTGATAATGAAGGATGATGAAATGCCAGGAAGTCTGATGGAGAAAAAACCTTTTTCCTACCGCAGTAATGCTGTATATGTGCACAGAATCAGTGCAATTTATACTACTATCCAGACTGAGGTTATTTTCTAACCAGGCTGCATAACCCATAATTTAAAAAAACAAACTGTATTGGGTTTACGTGGTAAGAGTTTGGTAGCAGGGGGGCTGCAGGTGTGGTCTGTGTGAGAAGAGCCTGGAAGCTGCCCCATGTCAGATAAGAGCCAGCTCCAGCCAGCTCCAAAAGTGACCCACTGCTGGCCAGAGTTGAGCCAATGAGTGATGTTGGCTGTGCCTCTGTAAGAGTAGANCCCCCTGCAGCCCATGGGGTACCACGGTGGAGCAGATCTCCACGCTGCAGCCCGTGGAGGAGCCCACGGTGGAGCAGGTGGATGTGGCCTGAAGGAGGCTGCAGCCCATGGACAGCCCCCACAAAAGCAGACTCCAGGCTGGAGCTGCAGCCCCTGGAGGGGAGCCCATGCAGGAGCAGGTGATCCGGAGGGAGCTGCCACCCGTGGAGGAGCTGTGCTAGAGCAGTTTACTCCTGGAGGATGGACACCGTGGTACGGACCCATATTGGAGCAGTTCTTGAAGAGCTGCAGCCTATGGGAAGCCCACACAGGATCTGTTCAGGAAGGACGGCATCCCGTGGGAGGGACCCCACGCTGGAGCAGGGGCAGAGAGTGACCACGAAGGAGTGGCCAAGATGAAGCAATATGGGCTGACAGCGGCCCCTATTCCCCTTTCTCTTACACCACTCGGGGGGAGGAGGTAGAAGAGGGTGGATGGGGGAAGGTGTTTTTAGTTTGCTCTTAGTTTCTCATTGCACTAGTCTGTTAGCAATAAGCAACAAATTATATTAATCTCCCTGTGCTGAGTCTGTTTTGCCCATGAGGATAATTGGTGAGAGATCTTCTTGTCCTTTTCTCAACCCTTGAGCCCTTGTCCATCATATTTTCTCCCCCTCTTCCTTTGAGGAGGGGGAGTGAGAGAGGTTGTGGTAGAGTTTATCTGCCCAGCAGCCTAAAGCAACCACAAAAAACAATCTGTTAATATTCAAAGGAAAACAAAAAGGGAAAACAGGAAAAATAAAAAATATCTGGGACACTTCTGAAAAGTACTTCAGCAGATAGTGGACGAAAGATTTGCAAGTGAAGGGGACCCAACAGGAGAAGATGGAGCATAGTTCTTCTAAAATGCTTGTTCCAACTGGAAGTCCAAGCCATCTGAAAATCAGATTACACAATATACAGTTCATTTTTAATTGGAATTGCAGTCTAAAAATTTTTAATAAAGTCTTTGAACATACTGTTGTTTTAAGGAGAACATATTTTCCTTCTCCCGTCAGTCCCTCAGGAAAGATTCAGTTTCTCCTTAAGTCTAAAAGCTGGAAAAATAAGAAGAGAATGTACACATAGCAAATATCAGGCAAGAGAAGAAAGAAAATTCAGTCTCCTGTAATTGTATTTTGCCCATTTATCTTGCACCGTAAACTGTGAAGTAAATGAGAATATTCTGTGAACCAGAAAAGGGAAAAACAACACAGTCCTGATTAATCTAGTTCACCCAAAGTTCTCTCCTTGATCTCATGGCATTTCAGAAATCAGTGTTCATTGGTTGCCAGGGCTAAACAAATATCATTGTATCCTCAGTGTCAAAAGAAAAGTGGAGACATCCTCTATGGGAAAACTGAAGTGACCATAAAATCCTTGCACAAAGTCCACAGACATTAGGGACTGCTTGTACGACTTTCGAACAAATCTTGATTTGTCAAACTTATGTTTCCTAATCTAAAACCTGGGAACATCTAAATTCACGTCTGAACTCTGAGATACTCAAAATTTCAGCATCAGATATGGGCATTCATGAACAATGAAAAAGTTTAGCTACAGGCGCTATTCCAGAGCAAAACTTCATACACCTAGTACTCCCACTAAGTAGAATCATATAGTCTAAAAAGAGCATATTACTGGCATATGGAGAACAAAGTTCAGAAAACGATCAGTGAGAGTGATCTGTTTAAAGGCACAAACTCACAGACTGGAACCATGAATCTGGAGAAGAAGAACCAAGTTATTCAAAGTGCTTGAAGGCTTTTACCTGTCAAAATAAATATCAAGTAAATAGAAAAGCAGCAAAGAGCATTTGGCTTTGAACCTCAAACCCATTTACCTGCTGATTAAAAAATTTCGTCACATGGTTCTGGACTTTCATGTGTTCTCATCTCAGACAACACCAATTCTCCACCTGATCTCAACTTTGCTGATTTTTCTGCTGAACTTCAGCAAACAGATTCAGCTAAAAAATCATATAGTAACTTACCCAACTGGCCTGTACTGATTTCTTAAAAAAATAAAAAATACATCAACGCTTAAGTAATTTGTCAATGTTTTAATCTTCTTCCAGCAGCACACCACAGAGAGCCTTTCTGCCATCATTTCTACTATTTCCTCTCAGTGATTCCTAAGCAGAGGCTAATCTCTCTGAAGCACCTGCAAACTGCCATCTTCTTAAGCCAAGAAATCCACCAAAGGATATTGGATATTGAATTTCACTGGCCCAGGATAAAATATCACCAGGTCTTTAGTTTACCTCACTGCTTTTATGTGGTAAACAGCAGAGGTTAAGCAAGAAAAGAGAACATTCAATTTTTGTGCCCAGTTTCTTTTTCTTGTTAGACGAAGGTGATTTAAAACTATGTGTTGCTAGAAACACGCATGCTACGGAAGGCTTTATAGCTTAATATGCTGGCAAAGAGTCCAAAGTCTAAAATTATAGTTTATAAGGAGTTTCAGATTTCATAAGCAAATCTGTTCATTATATCATTAAGGAAGCAGCCATAAAGTCATTGGCCAGCTCCTCAGCTGGAGGGACTTGGCAAAGCTGTACTGAAGCCTGTGGACCTATTGGTGGGGAAAGCTTCAGCTTTGTTTATTTACATACACTGTTTCTCTGGACATAGGACCTTCTATACGCATCCTTATACATGGAGGTCTGCATGCCACATATACCTATGCATATACCTCCTGCACATGTACCTAAATTCCCACATGCGTACATACGTAAATACTGCAGGAAAGGCTGGTCACAGCTTCCTTAGCTGAGCGTGCAGCTTATTACTCTGTCAGAAGGACCAAAGTTTTCTGCAGTGTTGCTACCTCAGATTGCACTGTTCTTTGAAATTTTCAGCCACAACGTTCAGCAAATAAGATGCGGGGAGAAGACTGTTTTGATTGTCTTGAAAAAAGGGTTTTTCTTGAAAGGATAGAGGAAAAAGCAATTCAAATATATGCTCGCACTGAGGATAACTGGCAATGTTGAAGGTCCCTACCTATAAAAGGGGGTCAGCTGACCCTGCTCTTCCTAGGGTATTGTGAAGTTTCATTAAAGTTTGTAATGTGTTTAGATATAGTGAGAAGAACTGCAGAATGGTCGAGTAGGAAATGAATAATTCTGTCTTTAGAGCCATGCCTGAGCAGTGTGCAGTAAATAAGGCCTGGGGCCAAACGCCAAGCAGTGAGGATAAAAGAACATATTGAATAGCTGCTCATTAAGTGAGCACCATCCATCCTGTGCCCTGCTGAAGTAAGTGTCCTGGGGAAAAGTAATAGTATGCAACCTTGTAATTAAAACTGTATCATAATGCATATTCACCAGGAGGCAAAATTAAGGATGCCCTGAAAAATTCAGTCTGACATTGCCTAACTTATGAATGCTGGACTTCAACATTTCTGTTCTTTTGCCTTATATATACATATAAGGCAAACAGAATTTTATATATATATACAAAATTATATATATGTAATTTTTTGGACTATTTTCTGTATTTCAAAAGGTAGAGACAAATGATAGGAGTTAGCGGAAGATAGTTTTTCTGGTCAACTCTTACTCTAAACAAGAGTAAGAATGTCTTCAAGCCAATGGACTGAAACTAAAGTCACTGCATGTGTCCGAAGAACCCAGAGCAATGCTGAAAGGAGCAGATTTACCTTTGAATATGTAAACATGATAAAGAAAGTCTAAGGACCAAGGATCATCAGCCTATTGCCTTCACATAATAGGCACTGATACATGTCAGGGTTAGATCTTGGTACATATCTTGTCTTACTTTGTTGGCAATCTGGTTATATTTCATTACAAACTTTTGCTAGCAGATCTACTGAATACACTCTATGTTCTTTGACTTCCTCCTACTCAGTCCACAATTTTCTCTCTATTGTCCTTTCTTTTTTTTTTAATCACATTCATAGTTGACTTATCCCAAATAAATATTAAATAGCTTTCTACATTTATTTTCTGTCTTTAAGCTCTTGCAATCTTTTCTCATTTTCTGTCCTGTCTACTTATTACCAGCATTTTTTCATTTTGATTAATTGACAGTCTCTCTATACCTATGCATACATAGCAGTATGAAAACAATCAAAAATGATGGAGAAATATGTTTATATTTACGTATGTATGCATGTGTGCATATGCACACACGTATTTTACACATACATAAAATGGATATTAAAACAATGTTAATGTCACAGAGACAGTCAAAGCAGTAAACAACTACTTAAAGTATAAACCACACACAATAACTCGTCCTCTTTTTGTGTATTGCCCTTTCAGTGAAACTGCTTTTGCTTTTAATGAAACCAAAGTTTTTTCCTTCGTTGACCTTCAGATGTTCTGGCTGAGCAAAGGATGTCCCAGTACCTCCGTCCCCATACCCTGGGGACTGCACAGCCAGGGTGGAAAATCCCAGCCAGGACTGTTCCCTGGCTGTGGCAGAAGACTGATGCCTACCAGGGACTCGACCCTCAACCAACCACTCTGCAGGCATGAAGACCAAGAATATTTGGTTTTATCCAAAGACTAAATTCAGTATTCTCAGTGTTCACCCCATGGTGCCATGCTCTGTTTTCTGCACATCAGACATAGCAGACAAAGCTATTTACTGTGTCATGAGGTTTGGCTCATGGAATTTGCCTGGGTGCTCAACTTAAAATGCAAATATTTTTTTTTTTGTCAGCAGTATCAAACTGGGAACATAAAAAAGGAGGAATCTGTTCATAACTTGCTCAGAGAAGATGGCTGCCAAGCAACTTTCTGGCAGGGCATCAATTTCACCCTGAGCTATCCCCAGCCCAGCTTGGGCTTTTATCTGACCTTACTTTTCTCGGCTGTAGGCCCAGCTAAAGAACCCCTGGTTTCCAGTTCTGGTCTCTAGACTGACTCGTCATTTTTCAGTAATATATTTTGTACACACCACATACTTTATAAATGACCTGCTTCAGAAATCTTTTGAATCATTGCTTTTTAAATACATTGTTTTCCCACCTACTTATTTATAAAACAAGAGATGTTTTAATAGTCCAAATGCCGTTTTATAGCCCTTGAGGGAAGAGAAAACTTACCAAAGTTATCAGAATGGCTTTTCTTGTATAATAATTCAATAAATTTAACTTCTAGTATCTAATTCTACTGTTCATTCATCCCCTTTGAGAGTCTCCCTTTTCCTAAGAAAACATTGCTTAAGGTTAAATCTCAAGAGCTTTTGACTTCCAGCCTCTAAAACAGTTATAGCCTCTAACAAAATACTGCACACATTGAGGCTTAGAGCTAGCACAGTGAAAAGGTAAAGTCATATGTGTTGGAAGAAAGAAAGGAAATGGTGGTCTGCTTTTATTTCTTCAGACAAGTAATTGTAAACAGCAGAACAAATGAGAATGATTTTCCAACATATTTGGGTCTTCTGCTTGGCTTGCCAGGTGGCTAACAAAGTGCAAGCCACAAGTAAAGCTTTCCCTGCAGCTGGGAGGGTCTCATGTGCGTGGTGTGTGGCGAGGACATGTGCCTGCCCAAGTCTCACTTACACAGATTTGCTGAAATCTAGTACAGGATGGGCTCATGCCGCAGCCTTCCCTCCAGTCTAAGCCACACCAGAAATATCAGTCCTCTCCTGGTCCTATTTGCATAAAACTTGATGAACTTTAAGATTTTTTTCTATCCAGATTATGAAACACAAAAGCACTTCATGCTCTCTGATGCAAGCATGCCTTGCCCCAGGCAACATCTGGGATCCAAAACGAAATCTGGATAGAGGGAAAAAAGCTGCAGTCCTGTTCAGGGCAATTACTGTAGGAGTATCACAAGTCAGGCTGTACCACAGTAAGTGTGAACATGTCTGTGAACATGTTCTCTGATCCCTGTGCCTCTACAACAGATCTGATTGATACTGACTGATTCATAAGTCATTAAACACAGAAACGCACAGACATCATCACAGAACCTTGTTTCTGGAGGAAATCAGGGTCAAGATACAGTTAGCCTAGAGCATCGTTGGGATGCACATAAAGTCCTGGGAAGGAGGCAGTTTGATGATCTAGATACAAATTACACAGTCAATACTTGTCCCACAGTCTTCTTCAGCTATTGGTCACAGCAGCATCACCAAGAGCTTTTAAGACTGAACAGAAGAAAAGCTGAAAGAAACCACTGTGCAATTGCAGCTCTACCTTCCCTGAGGTCCAAGCACAGTTTCTCTTGTCATGGCACTAGTCAGAAGTTACCCCAGGTCCTTGGGTTAGCTCAGGCAGCTTGAAATGGAAATAAATAAATAAATAAATAAATAAGCAAAAATTGAGTATGACCAGCAGTTACCCCTGAAAACACCACCACTGGTTTGGCAATAGAACATGGAAGCCTCACCTGAGCTGGCTCCTTGCCTCCACCTGACAGCTCACACCCGATGGCTGCGGTTGCTGGTGCCGTAACAGTATGTTTTTACACTGCACTGAGTATGCTAAGACGTTTAGGTGATTTAAGTATCTTAGAGCCAGACATCTAAAGGAAAAAGAAAAGGTGCAGTGAGATGATAGAGGGAGGTTGTAAGCTACTAAGGCACATAGCTGTCCAGTCAGATCTGTTTGTCTTGGGAAATTATGGTCTCAGACCTCCTGACCTCCCACAGCCTGACACCAAGGAGCACTTGCCCACCATGGTTTTTCCCCCTGACTCTGCTGAACTCACAGCAAATAGGAATGGTTGTGATAGAGGTTCAGCAAAGCTTGTTGCATTAGACAGGGTTAACAGTAGCTTGCTAGATATCAGATGAGTGCTTCGAGTAGTCAAGAGTATTTCTATGCAAAACCAAAAGCGGGATTTGAGTACTGTGGGGATAATGACAGATTTAGTAGGGGAGAAAGAGAACATGAGGCCAGCTTGAGTAGAGCAAATGCCAAACAGCAGAGTCAGAGAGGGAAGGAGCAGCTGAGATTTATCCCATGCTGCTACAGTGTGGGGGGATGAGCTCTTGGTTGGATGGACAGCCAAGAGGGAGCAGGGCTGTGTGACGATGGGCTCCTGCTGTACCCCAGAAAGTCAGCCTTTTACACTTTCCTGTAAACCAGCAGAACCGTGCCTAGAAGGATACTTGCTTTCACCATTAAATTCTCCCTTAAAGCACCATATCCCACACTGAATGGATCCCCAGGTCTAAGAGGCTGAGAACGTGCCCTGCTGCAGTTGCTGAGGACCCAAGTCCCTGGGCAGCTGCTACTGCAGGAGGAAAGAGGGGAAGAAGTAGAGAGTCTGCAGGGCTGAGGGACTTCCTCATCTCTTCTCTGCCTTTATAAAGACTGAAGGTAGAAGAGGAGAAGGGAGCAACGCCAGTGAGCACGAGGGAGAGAAGCAGTGCACAAGTATGTGGCTGGCTCCTCTGTTTTGCAGCCCAACCTTTCTGTATTTAGAGCAATAAGGGGCATTTTTTTTCATTAAAGCTATAGAGAAGAACATTTTCTTACAGCTTACTTCACCTGATGCCAGGCCTACAGTGGTGGTCTGCTCAAAATTGCTGCTGGCAATTCTAGAAAGCCACAAAGACATCAGGAAAAAATAAGGGGGTGTTGGAGCAGTGGAAAGCTCAATAATAATAATATTAATATTAATAATAACAGCACCCTTGTTCATATTTGATATGAACAGGCAGTACAAACTGCAAAACACTGCTGCAGTTACCTTGAGAATGGAACTCTATCCTGAAGGGGAATGAGTGGCCAAAGGTCACCCCTAGCTTTGCTGATGTTTGCAGGTCTTTAGACATACTCTGAAGGTATATTCATCTCTAGTCTGCCATGTCCAGAGAAAGCAAGATGGGTATATCTATTTTTTTATTCACATTGCAATAAAATGGTAATTGTGTGGCTCCTTTTCAAGATGAGAGGAGTGAAAGGACAGAGGGAGGATTGTGAAAGAGCAGTTCAGAAAGTGTTCTTGTTCTTGTTGCTTGTTCTTACTCATTTCTTCTTCTTCATGTGAGACCTTTCCTAGAAGGGTCCTTTTGAGAAAAATATCTTTGCACTTTATAATACCAAATTCCACCTACAGCACATTGAGGTTCCTGTGTAACATAGCTTCTACATACCTGCTTAATGATGAGCATTTATTTAAATCGCATCCTTAGTCAGCAAAGGATTCAAATCCCTTATGAGCCTCAAGGACTTGCAATTACTTTTCAGACTGGAGCGTAATACATCTGTGCAGGAAAAAGAGACCTTGAAAACAGCAATGTGACTAATGGAATCAGAACCAAGCCTGAAAGGTATATTTTAAAATATCAACAATAATAAAAAGTTACACATAATATATGAGAAGAACTGTCTCAGCACTAGGTACTTAGCTATTATTATTCTTTGAACATGTTAATAACATCTTTGTCATCTGGACAAGACATACTACAGCTCTATTTTGATATTTTATCTCCAGGCAACTGGGCCATATGGAACAGAAGTCTAAAGCGTGCTGTGGGTGCTGTAGGCCAAATTGTCCCCATCAGGATGTTCATCTACATAGCCAGCGAAGAGCTTCACAAATGTGAACTTGGCGTTTGCCCCATGGTAATGAAAATTCACAGTTTGGTGTCAATAAATGCAGCAAGTGCAGCACACATCCCACACACTGTATTAGAATTCTGAATGTTTATCCTTTTACTGTGTTCAAGGGAAAAAAGACAGAAGAAATATCACAGAAGATTTTCACTGGCTGTCCATCCTGTTTCAGGATATGAAGTGAAGCTATTTGTTCAGCATTAAGGCATTTCATTTTAGGTATTGGACACCCCATGGGAGCCTTTTATGTATTTATTTATCAAAATGGGAAACTGTGGACTGTATAGCATGCGAAGACAGGAAGCAGAGAATCTGAATCAGATCTTAGCTTTCCTGAGTATTTGAAAGTAGCTTCACATGATACTTTATTCAAAATGGTGTATGCATTGAAAGAAACCTTGTTGTTGAAAATAAACTGTTATATTACCAAAAAGACATGAAGATAGTCACCAGATAATGAACAGTTACTTTGCCTCTCAGTCAATTTCTCTCTCTTACATGAGAAATAAGTGAGCTTATACATCAATTTCTGCTTTGAAAAATAATAGAAGGAATTAAATCATAAGTTCTATACCAATGGAAAAAGTTAAAAGAAATTTTAATGAAAGTATAAACTACATAGTGTTTGAACTCAATATCCTTGAAATATAAGGTATTTATCCCCAAGGCTAAACATACTTTGGTACCATCTACAAACAAGATGCATGATTTTCACAGGCACTCCTGAAGAGCAGAGTTATTATCATACATTAGATTTTGCTTCTTGATTAAAAAATCATATTAATTAAATGCAATTAGATTAAATTAAATTAAGAGTTGAAGATGCAGCAATCCATTTATTATTATTTTCTCACAGTGTGGGCCACACTCTAATAGAGTGATCACCCTCCCTCCTAGCCTCCCAATCATGATTACTCAACATCCCTGGAGCACTTGCAGTGACTGTCTACACATAACAAACATATTACAGAAGTACTTAACATGTTTTAATTCTCTTTAGTAAGATTTTTCTTGCATGAAGAAAACTGATCATGTGGTCTCCTCTTTATCTTTGGGGTCATCTCTTCCTCTGAATTGCTTTTGCTTTGTCCTCTTGTCTGTGAACTGTCTTTTCTTTGTCTCATTTTCTCATGTCTCTTTGCATTGCACCAGTCTACTTCACTTTAACCACTCTGGATTCCTGGAAACCCTCTTGAAAAGGACAGACAACCCTACTGGTAGCTACTCTTATTGCATCTGTATTGCATGACCATTATGAGCTCTCAAGAAGAGGAGAAGAATGGAATAGATTCCTCAAAGTAAGAACGAATGATTTTTTTTTTTGGTCTCAAAAGCAGGATAGGTCATCGAAAAGGTAATTCTGATTTCATGTAGAGACTCCTGAGCAAACTTTAAGCAAGTAACTTAAAGACTAGAGGCCTAGGATATGTCCATTTGGTTAGGGAGGAGAAGCTCCCATGCTGGCAGGGGCAGTTGGCCTGCAGGAAATTGCAGCGAGCAGTGGGCAAACTGCTCCTGCACCTGAGTTACTGGAAATCCAGCTAAGTCAGGTCCTTCTGCCCTACTGTACATAGACACATCCAGACTGGCAGTACAAAATGTTGTGGCTGCCCCATGGGGCATCTCTTCCTTCCTTTATGAGGGTCTATGTCCTCACAGGTTGAGGGGACAGATGGAGTGGAGAAAAGAAGGCAGGATGGCAGGATCAGGGAAGACCCGTTGATTCCTCCTTGGCTGAAGGCAGAGTATATAAACACTTTCTCTGACCATACTGCTGTGTACTTGAATCAACAGATTTGACCTGGCCATTCTTGCAAAAAAGAAAGGATTGTTTTGCACTCCTCTAGTTATCACTCTGGTTCTCATGTAGGATCTAGGAAGGAGTTTCTCTTCTTTCGAGATAGGCAATTGAAGGAAAGATGGAAAAAATGAAACAACAACAACAGCAGCAGCAGCAACAACAACAAATTCCCCAAACTATCCATTCGAGCAAGAGAAAGTGGCATTTAGGCCAGAAAAACACAACACAGATAATGCTCACTGCAGCTTACCATGAGTGCTGGGGTGGAAGAGGGCAGGGCCTGGTCTCTGCTAAACCAGATTTGGAAGCAATGAGTGCACTGTCCCGAGCCATGACATGAGAAAAGGTAAGCCACTTTGCCCACCAGTGAGGAAGTGGGTAATGAAGTTACAACTGGCTAAAGAACTGGTAGCAGGTGGGCAGACTAGTGAAGAAAAGATGATCTGCACCAAACAAGCCATTTCTTGTCAGATAAGTCTCACAGCAGTCCCACTGGCAAGCCTGCGACCTCGTTAAAACAAATACGTTCTCCATGGATTTTTATCTTCCTGAAAATATGAGGAAAAAGTAACTATTATTTGAAGTTCTTTGTAAGAGTGCAGTCCTCACATGGGAGAATGAGTGAGAGCCTGAGCAGGTGCCCCTGTAAAACTAAAACCAGGGTCTTCAATGATGAGCACACAGACATGCCCCTAACCAGCAGGAGAGCCAGTTCTTTAACATGCATGCAGTAGAACGCGGAATTATTTTCTGCTGTTGCACTCTCCTTTCCTCCACTAAGCTGGCATTGCCATCTCCCCTTTTCTGAAATGCCTGCTACTCTCAGGAACATTCACCCCCCCTCCATGCTCCCACCATCTGTGAGAAACTTCTTCCTACATCATCTGTCTCACCCATTCTCTATCTCACTTCAATTCACTGCTGGCAATGTGTTCTCTCCCTTGCACTTAATTCCTTTTCCTTTGTCTCAGCAATAACATTTTAGATGTTAATATTGTTATTTAGTATTGTCTCAGGCTCCTGGATGCAGGTCATACAGAAGTAGCATGTTGCATTGCATTTGCTACAGTATATTTATGTGTTATGGTTTTATCTCATATGGCAGATTTGTTTCAAGGACATTAAGAAAATGAGTCTGTTCATGATTACATACTGCTGATTCAAGACACAATTATGTTTTCCTTTTGGAAATTCATGTTGGCTAAATGTCTTTCTTTCTGATATCTCTGGACAGCTTCTGCATCGTGCTCCCTTATGACAGTTTGTTTCAGAAACAGATTAAACTCCAGCGCAAAATAATCTCTTTATGCTATCCAATTCACAGCTAATACTAACAGGGACTGTACTGAAAGGAAGATGCATTCTGTAAATAGAGTGAGTGCATAACAGTTTTTCCTCCAATATTTTTATATTCAGAAGTGTGAGCTTAGAATTTATTCTCCACCCCGAAGCCAAATTCTGTTCGGGTTTTCAACTCACTTAACTGTACTATTACTCAGGAACACACCAGCCTGTAAGTCAGAGCAGGAACGACCCAGAATTGGGCAAGGCATTGCTCTGCAGATAGACAGATAAGTACATATATTCCTATAGTCATCCTCTACATGTAAGTCCTGCAGTTAAAAGACAATTTCTGAACCAAGGTGGACAATAGGCAGGGATTTCATCACAACCAGTTCCTCAGTCTTTTGCAGTTCACTTATTCACACTGTACATTGCTGGTTAAGGTTGGCCTTTTACTCATCATCACATTTAAAAATAGTTTTAAACAAGTAGGGTTTATTTGTAACATATGTTCACACATGGAGGAGAAAAAGGAAAAAAAAAAGAAAAAAGAAAAGCTTGCCGGGTGTCCATTAGTTTTCAAAGAAAACTCAAACCAAACTAATCTCCTGAGTCTGAGAAATCAAATTGTAAGCCTTTCAGGAAAATTGCACTATAAAATAGGTCACACATGAAAATATAATTAAAGTGGTTAGTAGTTTTCACTACAGGAGCCCTGTTCTGCTTTCTGAAACACCAGCCGTAGCTCCATTCATGTGAAATTGGATCAAATCTGCCACACAACTGCTCCATAGTGATAGTTCTTGGGTTCATGAAAACATGCTCTACTCCATGTTCATCCATTAGACATTTTACTTCCTGCTGTTCAAGAACCCAGCAAGTACATTCAAAGCAGAGGTTTTTACATCCTAGAGGGCTTCCCACTGACATAAAAACATACCAAACTAACATGCTTTCAGAGACCTGTCAAAACAAACAAACAAACAAACAAAAAGAAAGGAAGCAAAATGAAAACCATTAATTTATAGAGATAAAATGCTTAACCAAGAGATCATTCAGTTTTCCATGACAGCAGTTGCTATGCATAGTTTAAATTCCCCCCCCAAAAGACAAAATTTGTATTATGCCCTAAAAAAATGTTGCTGTTGTTGTTGTTGTTTTTTAACGGGGGATGGTAGAAGGACTGGTAGTACACTCCTAAAGTTACAACTTGCAACACATAAAATGATACATAAAATACATAAAGTGATTCATCTTATAAAATAATACCAAAAGGTAACAGATCCACAATGGAATATATTGCACCATTCCTAAATAAAGAGAGTGTGACACTGGTGAAGGAGAGGAGGGTGGATTTAAAGGAAAGGTTGCTTTTCTACAGGAATACTCTTTTCCATTTCTAAAGCTTTTGCCCTGGAGGTCCATTTATCAACTTGCTTAAACAGTGCATACACATAGTTCAAAACAATAGCTGTTTAAAGATATGAAAGGCTATGTATCATCTCACTGAAATGCTTTCACATTATTTTCTTAAACCAAAGAATTCTGCATTCACATTTTAAAGTATTAGAAAGAAAGATGTCCTGGTTTATATTATCTAACCAATGAACCAGGGAACCGGTCACAGATTCATTTTCTGTATGATTTCCCTGATGGGTACCTTCAGGATGCCACAGTCAGGAGCTGGTAAAACAAACCCTGGGAGGAGGTCAGAAACAATGCTATCAGAGAACAGAATGCTGTGGGACAGGCAAAACAAACAAACAACAACAAAAAAAACACAAACAAAAAAACCCTCAAACCAACAATCAAACAGATAACGAATGTGTGGCCAGGGCCACCAATAATGTAACTATTTTAGCTTCTCTTAAGTAAGTCTCCTTTAATCCTTCATCTACAATTAATAAGATTTGCTATTTAAAAAAAATTCAGAATGTTCCATGCTTATTGCTGAAACATAAAAGTAAAATTCTGTCCTTTCATCATCTAAAATACACATAAAACTTCGTGAATCAAAAGTCTCTTTCAAACTTCTCTGAGGGTTGACAAGTTAAAAAACTGCCTAAAATGAACAGTTTGTTGTCAAAATCCTACCACAGAGCAGCAAAGTTACAAGCCAAGATGATACTCCGTGGTATTACTGAACTGGCGTCAAAGAGAGAGAGCATTCCATCTATTTTGGAAGATAATTTTTCATTTAAAATAAAAGGTAAGCCATTAAAGGTGTAAAGATTATCTTTCTCATACCTAATAGTGTCAGACAGACCAGGTATATGGATGGATGGAAAAAAGAGGTACAGGCAAAAACCCCAAATGAATGTTAAATGTGGACTCATAACAGCAATGACAGTAATCGCAATATGAAAACGGAACTGTACGCACACGGTTTTGTGTGCTTTTAGACCCAGTTAAGATATTTGTGCATGCAGCTCTCACAAAAAAGGGCTATTTTCATAGCCAAGTACTAGACTGCTAAACAAAGTACTGCTCAATACATAGAGATAAACCTGATGTAGTATGCAAGGAAGGCAGGAGCCTGTGTGCCTTTCCTTTATCGGCATAACAGAGACCTGTGCTCATCTCTGCATGAGCACTGGGAGGCGAGGGAGTACAGCCAGTCCTAGCAGAAAACCGGCTCATCCTCTTTTTTGCAGCCACCCAGAGCCACCACATTGTGTTATCCCTCATCATTGCAGCTTTACAGCATGCAGCTCAGACACTACCTCCAAACTTTCATTTTCAGCAGTTACTCTGTGCCAAGCGCTGTGGGACAAGCCCTGCTTGGACATCTGTGGCTACTGAAGACCTTTGGCAGAAGAGTTGGTGCCGCTCTGCCTGGGGAGCGGGAAGGGGCCAATGAGGTGCACAGGGGACATGTAGGCACTGACATCCCTGGGTGGCACAGAGGCCACTCCACTGACCCACCTGCCTGAGAGGTTGCAATACTGAAGGTAAGCAGAGCAGCAAAGAGACAAAAGGGCCACTAAATATGGATTTCCCCCTTCTGACCAAAGCCAGAGGCTGATGAGAGGACTCTGCTGTGCTGCAGGCACCATGGGCCAGCTCCAGAGCTAAAATGCTATATAGAAAAGGATCCTTCTCATTCTTCTCTATTTTGCTTCTGATCTGTTTTTTGTTTGTTTGTTTGTTTTGTTGTTGTTGTTGTCTGTTTATTTTTTTTCCATCCTTTGTTTAGCCAGCGCTCCCTCATTCCACTCTTGAATGTCTTGTGGTTTAGTAAGAATTTCTCAGCGTAATACTTAAAAAAAATTTATTCTCAAACATCTTAACAGCAACAATAAGTGTAAAAGAGATCCTTTACTGATTCTGTGTCAGAACTGGAAAAGAACCCAGCTACCTGAAAATTTTTCCTCTTTTCCCCCATAAAGGACATTTCATCTCTCGGTAAACCTGTTGCCATCAGAATGATCTGCAGAACAAGCAGTGGTGCTGCCTTGAGAGTTTTGGAACATGACACTGTTTTAACATGAAAGGAGACATCATGACTCTTCATCACCGCTATTGCTCAATTGTATATATATAGAGAGAGGCATGCACCTAGGAAAATAAATGAATTTATACTGAATTAGTCCACACACTCAAGCACTTCCCTACCTCTCTTCAATAGTGCTTCTGAAAATGAGCCTGGAAGTTTCTGTTTGCATTTTAGGGAGTTTTTTTCCTGCAGCTTTGAAAGCAAATGACATGCTACCTGGGTGCAAGCAAACCACCTCTTTGGTGCCTGTCTCTGCTCCCTAGTTCCCAGCCTCACTCTCCCAGTGCTCAGCATCAAAATGAGATGAAGGCAGGGAATGGGAGCAGAGGCTTGCTCGTGCTGACAGTGCTTGCACAGAGAGGGACTCTGGCAGGGTTATCCCTTATGACCATTAGACAAGCCAAGGATCCTTTAGTTATGGTATTGCAGCTGTGGAAGATGAGCTGCACCAACAAGCTGTTACTTTTCAGTAGGATACCTGAATAGGCATAGCTCTAGTTTCGACCACTGGAATAGAGATGTATATACTGTGTTTCTCCTGTAGATGATGCGTACCTTCATATGCAAGGAAAAAGAGAAAAAAACACTGTGCACGTGCATATTGTATTTTGGATAAACTCTCAAAAGTGAATCATTTCTGTTTATTCAGTTTAACGGCACCTAAATGGACCTGATTTGCACAGTTTTCCTTCTGAGATATCCTAATTTGATCTCTCTTCTTAAGCTAGCAGAGCTAGATTGGGTTTCACAAACAGGTAGTTTGAAAGAATGCTACTATTTCAGATACAGCACGTAAGAATGACTTTATTCACATTTCTAAGCTCACAAATGTCATATCATTTCAATACACAAAAATCTCTCAGATCCAAATTTCAGATGGCAAAAAACCTCCTGTTCAATAGCATGGCTTTAGTCCTGTCAGAGATTAGGCTGCAATCATGCCCAAAAGAACCAGTTGAAAACTAGCCTGTGATAGAATCCTATAGATACTGTGAACCAGACTGCTCACTGTGACATTTAAAACACTGAGGTTGCTGCAAGGCAGTATAAATACACTGAAGGAAGGTTTCACACCACTAAAAAAAATAATAAAAAATTACACAATAAGCGTAATTCAGATCAACAAGGAGAATAGCAACTTCAAGAAGAAAAGCCTGATGATCCCTTCCCCCCACACCATACACATACAGATATGCGTCCAAGGGAAAAAAACAGTTCATAGCTTCCATTAAAATATATATTTAATAACTCTACATGGCTGTAATGACATTTTGAGATTTTTCAAAAAATAAAAAGCTTTTCCAAATACATTTCAAGAAGTAAAGGCTACTAGCAAATTCCCTGCCAAAACAACTTAAATTACTGTGCCACTATTCCATGCATGTTCAAAAGCAAAATGGAGATGAATATGAAACACCGAGTCTAAGATCTATTTTTCAAAGTGTTGAAGCTAACACATGAAAGTGAAATATTTCTTATCCTCCCTAACTATAGATCCACTGCATTAATGCAAGACAACGACTAAAAGCTATACCAAAGCATTTAAAGGCTAAAGAACAAGCAATCAGGTTTTCTCAAGGAGGGCATAATAAATTAGCTGTAGAAGAAACAAAAGTGTTCTGAATCCTAAGGCAACTAAAAAGCTGCCTGTTAGACGCTGAGGAATACCTAAGTGTGAAATTTCAAAACCTGAAATATCAAATTTATTTCTATTTTTAAGATGCCTGTTCCTCTTAGGAATACGAAACAAGGTACATGCACAATAATCTGAAAACCTCAAGAAGATGCAGAGACAGATGGAAATGTAAACAAGTTTGAAGGATCTCTGCCAAAAATCTGCTCTAATCCACTGTCCAATCATTAAAGAATAAACACCACACAAACCCCTTTGTTTTGAATGAATTACAACCTGGAATTACTTGGCAAATATACAATGCAGAATGCCATGGAAATAAAGAAATAGAAGCTAGCATAGAGGGACATATTTGCAAGTCATCTCCTTCTGTGCAAGAACACAAGAAGGGAAAAATATGTCTTTAGGACTGTTGGCATAGCAAACAAACTTTTCACTTTTTGCTCCATGGTTCTGGCAGCAGCAGGTCAGAGGTGCTGAAACCTGCATAATCCGTGGATCAAGGTCCAAGCAGGCAATGAGATCCCAGGGATGCTAGCACACCCTGGGGCAGCTAGGCTCCAGGGCAGCTGGCACTCCGAAAGGGACTGGAGGAACAGCTTGTTGCAGCTCTGTGTGCAGGAGACATGAGGCTGCCATCCTAGCAGCTGCATCTCAAATGTTGCACCTTCATAGGGTGTGTGGTGGAAAGACATTAGTTCTTCCCTGGACCTAGACCTCTGGTAGTTTAGGGGGCCAATTTCTCTGCTGTGATTTACATATCTCTCACAGTAAAACACCTCTTATTTTAAGAAGAGAAAATAACCTTAGTAATTTCCTATTCACTCCACTGTCTTGTGATGGCATGCATCTTAAATTAAGGGTTATCACTGGAGAAGGTGCCCAGCATGGAGATCATACTTTATAAAACAAGATTATAGATGTCTACAGAGTAGAAAACTGGGTCTCCTTGCAAGGAGACTGTCAGGATTCAGTTCCCCTCTAACTAGTCTTGTGCTCTCAGCAGTCCCCCTCATTTGGTGGCATCAGCAACACCTACCAAGAACTGTCTGGCCTGACAGGAAAATGGACACATTGCCTTTAATTACGTGACTCATTATGTAATGAAATTAAGTTTAATCAGCAAAGAAATTCTATGTTCTATTTCTTTTATAGATTAGATGGACTAGATTCACATAGGTAAAACCCTCTCACTTTCAAAATACCCAATATCTGCAACAGTATCCCAGACACTCCCTGTTGACATACCGTGACAACTATGGACGAATGATTTTTTGCAGACAGTAGGCACAGAAAAGGACGAGACATCTCTCTCGTCAATGCCAGCATAGATTGGAAGTAATTCTATTAAAGTCAGCATGGACCTGTCAGACACTGCGAATCCATATTTCCCAGGGAGAGAAACCAGCAGGAGCTGGAAGCAGGAATAGGTAGGACAGTAGTAGGCAATTGTATTAGGAACATGTGGTATAGTAAGGTACATATATACAATATATATATATGAGAAGGATAATAGATTCTCATTCATCTGTTGGGGAGGTCTGATAAGGATGCATTGGTATATACCTGTTTTTATTTGTCTAGGTTCATCCCCGCTGGTTTCCCCTTTTTCCAAGGAACTTCACCTCCAAATTAGTCAAATATTAGCGTGCTCTTTCTGTGATTAGTTATACTAACATACACTTTTTTTGGATGGAAGATTTGGCTGAGCTCAGCTGAAAAGGCTCCATCCAGCTGTTTCACCACTGGCCTTTTGTATCAAATAGATAACTTTCTGTGAAGGGCTGCTGCCTGTGCTCACTATCCAATGGCAATCATGCCCTTATTTACCAGGCAGAGGTGATACATACATAGCCCTGTCCTTTAGCCATTGACAGGTAAATCCCAATATAAAGGGATCTGTGGAGGAGAGGCGCATGAAAGACACTGATTAGGGAAGAAGCTAGCAAGGCTCTTAAGAGAACTAATTTCCAAAGTCTTCATTCTCCATGCAGAAAGCAACCTAAAGTCATTTAAATGTCCTCCTCCCCACACACATATCTGAAAACTGCTTTCTGAAGTGGCTAATAGAAAGAGGAGGTGCTTGGTGCAAGGCAAGGAGTGAGGTGCAAGGCAAGGAGCGAGGTGCAAGGCAAGGCGCAAGGCAAGTCAGATCAGATGCGCAGTCCTGCTCCATCCCCTCACCCTACTCTCTTGCCAGCCTCCTTCTTATGTCTCCTTCCCTTCCTTTTGGGAAGTTTTGCCTCTTCAGTTACTATTTCTGGAGACCAAAACTTCTACAGAGCTCAGGGGTTGTTTCACATGACATCTTAGCACATCATCATTGGGAAATGCATTAAATCAGCAGTTAGCTTCAGCAGATGAAGCATCCTGACTGACGCCCATGAGGTGCGGAGTCCCCAGGTGGGACTAACAAACCACTTCAGTGCTGGAAGCACAAACTGGGAAGAGCCGGGAAAGCAGGTGAGGAGGGTGTCTGCAAGTGGAGAGAAAGGCTCAGCAGGGCTTCAGGGAACCTGGTGCCCCAGTGTGCTTGGCACGGTGCAAAACACAGTGCAGAGACTAGTGTGGCTCCTGGCTTCCCCCAGCTGCAAAGTTGTAATAATATCCATTATTTTCACTGAAGAGTAGAGCTGAGTGAACTTTTAATGACCTCCTTTTTGGAGGTCATTTCACATGGTCCAGGTGATCAGATGAGCCTCTTGGGCCTACAGGACCAACTTAAATCTCATGTAAACAAGATTAACGGCAATGTGGTGAGCATTTTTACTCCCCCTTCCCAGATAGTGCAGAGCAGTTTGAAAAGGCAATGACAATTTGAAGAAATCACGGAAAGGAACTTTTCAAAACCAATGAAGACTTTGCTTCATTTTCACTTGCGCAGGAGAGCTTATAACATTTCTTGCCGTCAGATGTTTTGGGCATCCCCACACACAGGTAAGTACAGTATTTGCTAAGCCATACAGGCACTCATTTGGGATGGCAATATTACAGCACTTGGCATGTGTGTCCATGTATTAAGAAAAAAACGATTTGCAGCATTTCTCTCTGTTTGTTCACTTGCTCCAGTCTAGTGTGTCACTCCTCTCTCTCAGCCCCAGCCACCCAATCTCACTGGCCTTGATAAAAGTACTAAGGTGAGAATAGCCTCTTATTTCTTTTCGAAGGAACAGTTCTGAAATCTTAATTCTTAAGGCTTTCATTCTGCTTCAGTTAGTTGTTGGCAGTGACCTTGCTTTTATATATCTTTTTCTGAGTAACAGTTGTGAACAAGGAATCTATAGGACACTTGTACTTTCACCCAAACCACTGCTACCCTGCCTTGTCTGCCCAGCTGCACACACTGTACTCAACACCTCCTTACTCCACAGTTTGCTGAACTCCTCCAAGTTGCTCTTTACCAAATCGCACTGCTGAACACAGTCTGCAATTGTTAGCATCTCACCTTGTCTGGCACCTCAGCTGTGTGCACGCAGCCGCTTCTGCTGTTCCATAAACCCTCCCAAACCCTCTGACCCTGCCATTGAAATCTGCCGGGGTCTGCAGCATTGCACGTTGCTTACAGAGCCCTGAAATATACTGGGTAAACTCCACATTTTGCAGCGTAAATCATCACCACAGGGAACTTTCCCAGCCCTTCCCAAACCACATCCCCAGGACTAGGTCCGGAAGGAGCCTTCATGGGACAGTCTCTGGGAGAGCTTTTACCCTTGCACTGCAGTGACAGGGACAGTGACCAAGACAAAGTCCCCCCCCTTCGTGCAGAAATCCCACCATTCTGCCTAGAAATCCTGGCTGTGCAGAGAAGCTGTTAGCCTGCAAAGCTGGGGAGCTTCTCCAACTGCCGAATTTGATTTTTAAGTTAAGACCAGGAGCGCTTTCCCCCGCCAGGGAGGTGGCTTGGTGAATCCCATTAACTGCTCGTCTCTCCTGGCTATCTGCAGGTACTATCAATACACCTTCCACTGCCTCTCCTGGGACAGCTGAGACACTTGGCAATTAATTTGCAGGATCTCAAGCAGAAAATTATCTCTCTGTAGAATGAGCAAACCCTGACCAGTCTCCATTTTAAGACAGATAGCATAGAAATGGCTGCAATTCCTGTGAAATCCTGAGTGTGCACCCTCCTCTCCCTCTTATGCCTTCTTACTCCGTCTGGGATTTCTGTAGGTAATAAAGGGCAGTACCGCTGCACAGAGAAATCACAGCCAAAGCGTGGCCAGAGCTGCACCCAAAATGGAGCAGCTCTGAAGGAGCCATCGAACTGTCTCTGCCTGAATCTGGCCGAAAAGGCCAGCTCCATCCAACTCTTTGGAGCAGGCTCAAATAACTGGGTATACAGAAATCCTTTCCTTTTTCCTCTTAATATTCAGCACGGAAAGCAGTACCTTAAACACATGAAAATCAGGAGTTGCACACTGCAAAAGAGAGATAGAATTTCTATTTCCTGCATGCAGAGAAACATTGAAGTGAATATGTTTTATTGATTGTTTTGATTGTGGATCTGGAGAATAGGATCTATTCCAAGTGACATCTGTCATTTAAAACTTTAGTAACATGATAATTAAATAAAAGTCAGTTAATTTTTTAATTTATTTCCATCAATTTATTTTCCAAAACCACTGAACTCCAGACTAGATAGTACCCTTCTTAGAATTTAAAGCATATCATATTAAGGTTCTTTACAGATACTTAGAATTTCCTTGCAAAATTGAAATCTGTTGCTATGAATACTCATGTTCAATACAAGTAAGTATGCCTCTTACCATGCAAATCAAGAAGAAAAATGAGTTCTAAATAATATAAAGCTTTTTCTTGGAACACCTTCACCATGCACAGCTAATATAAAAAGTGGTAATAAAATGATGATGTAAAAACTAAATCAATATATACAAACCAAAATATTTTCTGTACTTTCAATTTAATATTTATCTAAAATAAGAATTCTAGCTTTCTGTGAATACTGCAATTTGCTTTGCATTATTATAAATCTGCTAACAACTATTGGAAGAGGAATTTTCTTTGACTGTGTGGTGGGAACTTTGTAAATTGATCAGGTATGTGAATAATAAAGAACAACCCCATCAGTTCAAAGCCAGTGTCACCAATTCATTTTCCCCACTTCCAGGTGAGTTAGCTCACAGCAACTCAGCAGCTTCAGACTTACATACTTAGCGAAATTGCGAACATCCATCTTTCTTTAAAGTTCCCACAGAAGTGGTTAATTCATAATCAGAGCATGAGCAGTAAATTTCTTTTCTCTCACTTAGCATTAAAGTAACATTAATTACTTAACATTAATAAAAGTAATGTTAATTATTTTACCAGAGGAGCCGTATTCTCCCAATTTCCCACTCAAATAAAGCCTCGCTCATACTTTGAACAAACAGACCCTAAAAATAAACCAAAGCAAACCTCAGAACCCCTTGAAGTGCTCTCCTGTCTGGGAATGTCCTGGCAAAATCTGCCTGTGTATCCATTTCAGATACTGATAGAGAGTCCAGAAGCAGACTTCCTGAGTACCACTCTGTATTAAACATATTTACTGCACAGCCTCTTTGTGCCATTATCCTGTGAGTCAGAGGAACAAAGCACAGTGTTTGTCTGCCCTAATCTGAGTATTTAAAGTCAGATGTCACCCCAGGCTCACCTGCTCAATAACCCTCTGGAATCATCCCCTCCTCCACCTCCACTGCCAGGGCAGTGCGAAGTCATCAGCTCAAACTCAGACATCTTAATATTGGAGCAGAGTCGGGTGAGATGTATCCCGGCCTCAGAGATTTACATAAAGTGCAATACTGGGAAAAAGATCTCATCATTCAAGCCCAGTTAGCTACTAGATTATTCTTTCTTGTCCTCAGTTCAAAAGTGAGCAACAGTCATTGTTTCTAGTAGTACTTATAAAATTTGCCCTTTTTATGCTCCAGAATTGCTGTCTAGTTAACTAGACAATGATTTCTTCATATGGAGAAATTACAGATCATTTCAGAGAAGAGCACCTGATTTATATAGCATTTGGGAGGGGTTCTTTTATTTACACTTTTTTGTATGTTGTCATCGTTTAGAATGTTTCTGATAAAAACAGACAAGATTAGCTATATTTGTTATATTTTTTATTGTTCTTTATTTATATCAGTTATATTTGGTGGATGTTCATAATTCTGTTTTTTCCATAGAATAATTTGGGGTGAATCTCAGGGGGCTCAGTGCGCTGAGGGTCCATCACAGTCCCATTTTTATGCACGAGTTGGAAAAGATTACAGGACAGTGTAATGATTCGGTGTACTTGTTGCAGGAGCATCAAGTGCCATACATGTTTATGAGGTAAAGAAAAAGGCAGCTACAAAGTACAAATGGTCACAGGGACACCAACAGAATCAATATTTGGAGGGAGGAATAAGTAACCTGACAGGAGGTATGCTGTAAGAGCTAGTTAACCACTTGGTAAAAAAAAAAAAAAAAAAAAAGCCATTAATCTTTTGTAATCTGCTTATAAATAGAGCCTCACTGCAAAGTCTCAACTTAAAAATCTATAAGGATTTAAAGAGCCACCACATCAAAAATATCCTCTAGCCACTTCTACTGATAGTGCTGTTTCTGATGTCCCTAGCCTAAAAGATACATCTTTCCCAATCTGGCCCAACTAACACCATCAGCCAATATGTGTGTAAATGTAATTGACAATAGACACCAAGAAGGATGTATTTGATCCAGAAATCAGATATTTCCCATGCTTTAAAAAAGGAATACACGCTCAGCAAAGAGATTCCTTAATCAGACACAAATTATTATGAATGCACTCAAGGTTACAGAAATCCCTAAGTAACAAAAATTCAGTACAGCTACAACTGTAAGTGACAATCCTTTTCCATCACCATTTTCATCTCTTACTTTTAGACTGCAAAACAAATGAAAAACAACAATTCTATTAAAAAAAAAAATTACTCCAGTTTGGCAAAATTGTTCCTCTGGTAGGATTACACCTTCAGAACATAGGTGCTAAAATCTTATTGCACGGAGTTCACAGTTGTGGTTTTGTTTTGTTTTGTTTTGTTTTGTTTTCCAGACTATGACAAGAGAGTGAAATTGCTCCTGCTTTATCATTTACTACATAAGGTGGATCTGAACTGGGGGGTTTCATGTTGGGAAGATGTTTGATTGATTTTAGGATAGAATCTTGAATGTTTTATAGATTTTTTTTATATGCCAATTAAAGTGAAAAGTCAACTCTGATTGTACAACTGCCTGCTTAGAAGAAAAAGAACACAGAAGTTTTTGCAGACATTTGTTTCTAGTTCTTGTGAGTCTCCTGGTATGTCATTATAAACAGGGGAAAACATGAACCAGAGATATTAATGGCTTTGTTCTCATTTTCTTGTCTTAAAAAAAGACAAGATAAAATAAACCAAATTCAAACTTGGTGTGATCCTCATGAATTTACATTGATGACAAAAATAAATAAAATGAAATATTTCTGTTTTGTTGAGCTACACTGTTCATCTCAGATAGAACAGTATTCTATATCCTCCTGGACATTTTTCTTTTTGTAAATTCCTGTGTTAGGCTGTTTGTTGAACTTTTTGATTAGTAACTCTTAAGGTAAGAAAATGTAACTTTTTATCTGATATCGTGAGTGAGAACACACGGTAAACAAGATATAAACTTAAAAATCTTCCTTGGATAGTTTCCAAATCCAGCAATGAAGTATGGAGTCTTTTATTTCCTTAGTTTAAAAACACTTTTAAAATATATCATTTTTCATTTCCCGAGAGAGGCTTCTAAAATAGCTTTGATTTAAAGGGCTGTAGTGCCTACCGCACTGGGCCACACTGACTATGTCTGGTAAAGCCTCCCACTGAAATGTGGTTTCTGATGTGCAGATATCACAGCTTGTTTCCATGTAGTCAAAATCCCTGGTCAGGGTTTGGCTCTTGTACGAGGCACATTTTTTTTCCCAGTGAGTTACCAGGATGGTTCTCCTCCCAGAAAACCTTGTGTATATTTCCCCAGAAAAAATTCTTGAGCAAACGAGACCAAATTACTGCACCTTAGTAACTTGCTGCCTCTCAGCTGAGTGACCCAACCTCACCTTCCATTTGCTAGAGCCGTCCCCGGTGCCAAGCCAAGCGGTGGCGATACCTGCACTGCCCCAGCCTGTTCATGGGGGTTCGGGCCACCCCGCGGTGCCTCCCTGCCCAGCCTGGCCAGCCCTGCACACGGGGCCATGCGGGTGGCTGCTCCGACCGGTGGCAGTGCATCACACTGCCCTTTCCCAGCCTCCTGCGATCCCATGCGAGTCTTGTCTCCAGCCAAAGCTTAATTCTTCTCAATGAGAGATTATTTTCCTGTATACGGTCTTAAATCATCCTGACAGAGCAAGCCTCTGCCTGGAAATTAACTTTCAGGTTTCCAGTGACGATGAGGATGGATCTTACTCTTGTCACCCATTGCAAAGATAGATCCTGTGACAAGAACTAAGAATCAGGAACCCATTTTAATATCTGATATAACTCCATCCATTGGAATACATTTAATTTATAATTATAATATTGGAAAACTTTAAATTAGGTCAAACTTCAGCTCCAAATTAAAATGAAAGCATTCAAGGGCTTAATGCATACCGGCAAGACACGCATTGTTGCATCTACTTTCACACTTGCTACTTGAAGGCTGAATTGATATTAAAAACAAGAGAGTTAAATAAGTTGATTTATTTTTAATCGAGAGTTGGTATTTCCTTTGCTCTTCGCTCTGTGTTAGAGGGCCATGAAACTATCTCAGCAAATCTGTTGGTGTTTGCAGCCTCTGTAGCACTCTCCCCCCCACACCCATGCATCGAGCTACTTGTTGAGCAGTTGAAAAGTTTGACTAGCTGGACTACTTTCTAAAGTGACACAAGGAAACAGGAAAAAGGCTTGATAAATCCCTCCTGAATATAATGACAAACCTCAAGGAAATTGCCTTTGAGAAGTTTATTTACCAGAGAAAATTCAGCTTAGATGAAATATTTGTTTTTCCACAAGGTTTTACTCTTCCACAATTTAACAGCAAGGTTGACTGCTAAAAATAAAAGCTGGTGAGTTGCCATAAGCCATGTAATGAAATGGTGGCTTTGCTTGCAGTAGAAACTAGACCTCCGTGGACTCTCTTACCAACAAAACATCTCAACATCCTTCTGGGAACTGGTAGGATCCCAGTAGGAGCCATGCTGGATCCTTGTCTTTTTCCAACCTAAAGAGTGGCTGTGGCATGTGGGGAGAAGTGGTAATGTGCCTTGTTCTCTGTACTGGGCACAGCTCTGGTATAAGCCAGTAAGAAATAGAATGAAATAGAATAAAATAGAATAAAATAAAATAAAATAAAATAAAATAAATAAACCAAACCAATATAGTCAGGAAAAAAGACATAGTTAATGGGAAAATATTTTCTGGTTGGTAGAAGCATGAAATCTGTAGGTTTTGACATGACAGAAAACCTTCCCTAAACCTTTAAGCCTAGAGAGCAAGTAGCTTGCATTTTTGTTGTTTCTTTTAAAATTCCCATTTTATGACAGTCAGACTAGCATACTCTCTACTTTGAACCTACCTCTCAAAGATATTTCATCAAAGTAAAAAGGTTGCCTACTGGAAATCTAATATCAAAGATATGGTGCTGTCATACAGAGTAGGGGAAAAAAGTACAGGGAACACATTGTTTCCAGCTTAACTGCACATAGCAAGGAGGAAGTTCAGTGATTATTTTGTAGGTTTATATGTGTGTGTGTGTGAAGGCAATTGCACCAGGAAACAAACAAACAAACAAACAAACAGAAACCAAAAAACCCACAACTCCCCTCACCTTTAAAATATCTTCTACTAAGTTATCACTACACTCGTTCAAAAATATCTGTGTCTTTTCCCTTCACCTATTTTGAGAGCTGAAATAGGCTGCGAATATTAGACATCATGTTTGGATAGTACAACAGAGACTTGCTGGAATTAATTAATGCAAACTCTTTTCCACCCTGTCCAGAGATGAAAAAAAAAAAGTAACTAACAGATGGGAAAAATAATAAATATTCCATTTTATTTTGACTTTTAATCACTTTCCTCATGTTGAATTAAAAGGAACATAGATAAACAGAGCCTTTTTAATATGAGCATGGTAAATATAACCTATTCCTTAGAACCAAAATTGGCAAAAATGATTGTCTTGAAATTGAGTTATTAGCTGAACAAAGCCAGGGTAGGGGATAGAAATTTTACTCAGAAGTTTGGAATTTTGTTTTGCTGATTCAACGTCACAAATTATCTTGGTTAGGAGTGTGTTAAAAAAAAAAAAAAAACGAAGAAAAAGTAAACAGGATATGACCATTTAAAAAAAAAAAGGAAACAAGCTTATAATTACTTGAAGTCTGGGCATCTTCATAGATACGTCTCTGCAGCCTCCAGTGCAGCACCACACCTTCCACCTGCAGCCCTCAGGATGTCTTCTCTCTGCCCAGCGCCATTGGCAGTGACTGTCTGCAGGCTGTGGGGACAGCACTGGCCAGGGCAGGGTGTCACCCCGAAACCCTCCCACCTGGAGGCTCGGCCTCCTGCTTGGAGGACAGCTGCCCCAGAGGCTGCTCCAGGTTGGGGCTGGATATGATTCCTCCTTATTCTGTATAAAAGTCAATCTCTAAACCCCTGATTTTTTTTTTTTTTTCCTTGAGAACTAGAGCAGTGTTTCCAAGGTGTGCTGTGTTCCTGCTCTGAGGCATGGCACTGACGTGGCTGAAACACACTGTCCTGTAATGTCTGTGCCCCCATCACCACGCTGTGCAAGATCTGCATCACGTTCCCTGTAAAAGACAGCACCTGTTCATCATCTCTTACCTTCAGGGTTATTCTTTTTCCTGGTTTTCTTTTTGAGTGGTGGTTTATTCAGCACAGCGCTTGCAAGCCTTTGATGGCATGAGGTAGGAAATCATTGCACAGAGTGTAACTCCCGGCGATCTGAACTCTGCTTTTAACACAAAGCAACATTAGCTTTATCAAAAGACATATTGTTTCTACCTGCAGTTTAGAACCTTTTCGTTTTCTTTTTGCCGAGCTATTCCTTATGTTTCTTTCATCAACTGCCTTTCAAGAAAGGAAAGAATACAGCTTTCTTCCTTCAGAAGCAAACTGCCCAGATAAATCCCCCTTGCCCTAGAAATCCCTATTTGGGGTCAAATTTCTTTCTCAGATACTTGATTAGAGACTCTCAGAAAAATCAATGGGAGCTGCTTTCAGGCCTTTCAAGTCTGGCCCTACTGAAGATAAGGAAATATAAAATTCCAACAGAAGAATCCGCCTTTTCAGAAGAAATCCTTTCAAATGTTTGAGGTAACTAGAAGCCTGTTTTTCATTCACTTTCAAAGAAACAGAGCAGTCCACTTAAGTATAACAACCTAATTGTTCTTTTAACCAGATAAACAAATAAGCAGACTAACATTGTCTAAACACAAAATAACTAAAAAATTCTCTGAACATTAGCTGCATGAAAAAACAAAACATGGGATATATTGAAAATACTGCAACCTTTTACCAGGGTGAAATATATACACAGATATGCGATTATCTATTTTGGAAACTTATGTACTTGGAATAAATACCAGGATAGTCAAATACTACTGGTGAATTGGTGAAATTCAAGTGAGCCTTTTATATGCTATGAACAAATTGGTACCATTACCTGAGTGAAATATAATAAGTTTCATAACAAATAGTCAAAAGCTTTGAAAAATTAGTGTGCAGTTAGATCTAAAATTCTGCTTCAGTATCATCTTTGGGCTATTCAGACTATCTATTCCTTGCACATAAAATAAATATGCAATAATATACCAAGGGAAGAATAGATTTTAATATGGTTTTCAATACAAATTTGGCAAAATGTCCATGAAGAAAATGCCTGTCTGACATGTGAATTGTTCACTTAAAAATAAGACCATTCTCCTAAACGAAATAACTATCCAATAAAGCGTCATTGTTTTATAGGACTGTAGTCATAAGGAAAAAATGAATTCAAAAGCATAAATTTTCTATATGTTTTGAAATCTGCAATAGTTCAAGCCCCAGTCAAGTAAACCACTTTGGGTAGGTCTGTTCATTAGTCACATGCCAACACACACTGTTAAATTAGCAATGCCTTCTAAATTAATGACCAGGCTTTCTTTGACTGTTCTAAGGTCAAGATTTCAAGTTGCTTTACTCTGTACATACCATGACTAGCACTGCAGAGCTGGTACACAGCTTTGGAGGAATGATCTCAATCCTCTTCTGTCATCCGCGCTGTCAACAAAGGTCCTGGCACGCATTCCCAGGGCACAGTCTTTGCACCTCATAAAATTTTAAGTAGCAGAAAAAAGTCCAGATCCATCTTAAGATGATATTAGATTTTAAGATGCTCACAGTGCTCAGTTTTCTAACTTAAACACAGTTGATATAAAAGATAGTAAGAGGTACATTGCATGACATCTTTATGAAGGTATAGCAAAGGATTATTTTTAAGTGTAACTATTTTTTAAAGGATAAATGTTTTCAAGCTTAATTTTTTGAACAAAGCCTACAAATAGCTGATGTTTCATCCCCATAGACATGAATATCAAGACAGCCCACAGAAAAAAAAAGAGATTTCAGCATTTAAACTAATTATCTGGAGTCTTCTTTGAAGCTTTCCAAGAATGAATATAAAAAATGTTAAAACAAGATAAATGAGTTTAAAAGTTTGCTTATTTATTCAATAAAAAGCAAAACCTAACCAGGAAGGTTTCAGTGGTTAGAAGCAAGCTGAATTATAGGAAAAGTCATCTACTCCCTGCATTTGTAGGGAAAGAATGATCACTGCATGCAGTTCTCAAGGCTGCTGTGTGAACACGTACATAAAAAAAAAAGAAAGAACAATAGCAAAGTGATGCCTTGCATGAGAGAACGACAAATAACAGCAGTGAAAATTGAACATCCTTGCAAGCTACCATAAAATAAATATTACAAAATTGACAATATTAGACAACCACCTTTAGCATACAGAGATACACACCAGAATGTTTTACGTATGGGAAAAGCACGTTTTTGAAGAATCTGTGCACAAATTTACAGGACATGTGTTGGGCAGTGTATGGGTATGGTGTAAGATTCCCTTGGCACTCTGCCTGCTCAACTCGATGTCTTCAGTTAGTCACTTCCTGTGCCTGGAGGATATCACTTCTTTTCAGGATGGAGGAAAAGCTAGAGATGCTACTGGAGGGAACTGGTTACAGATCAGGACATGATATCTGAGAGGAGGATGGATCTTCCCTTACCTCTGCCTCAGCAAAGGAAGAAATACAAGCTGCATTACTGCTGTTGATTTCAGTTCGGAAGACAAAGGTTGCAAGTGAGCACCTCCCAGTACACAACATTAGCGTTTCCAAAACTTAATATTTCCAAAAGTGAGAGATGACTTTATAATACAAAAGTATTTACAATCAACACAGGTCACAGCTGAAAGGTGAGGCTGCATCAAGGCAGAATCTGTGCTTTTCCTTGGATGTGGAGGAGGCACTGGCAAAACATCTTTTGAGGACTCTCAAATTTCAAATTAACATTTTAGTCATTGTCCAAAAGTAGATCACGTGGCTATGAAGACAGTGTTAAATCAGAACCTGTGTGCATGCTTCAGCTTCTGTGAGATAATATAGGAAGCAGGAAACAAACTGGGCTTTAACCAGAGACAGAGAACAGGCAAGTGAGGCTGGGTAGAGAAGGGTGCTGGACATGGGGATACAAAAACTTGCGCGTGTTGGGGATCAAGTCAAGCAGGTGTGGGGAAGCAAAAAGAAGTGACTTATTTTCTGTTCTACCCAAAGTGAATTGGAAGTAAACCCCTCTATTAGGATAATTTCACCAATTTCTATTATTTCTAAATGCCAATACTGAAGTAGATATTAGATACCTTGAGACAAACCACTACCTCAACAATGGGCTGATGAAAGTCTTGCATTGATGGATATGCCAGAATCTTCAAGAATACTTTATAACATGACCTACTTTGCACATGCTTAGACAAAGTGCGTGTGAAACAGCTTTGACACACATCCTCTATTTCTGCTGACTAACCGGAGAAAACCAGATTCAGCCAGGAGTGCTGTCTTCATGGATATCACATGGTCTGAGGCAATGCCTCCTACCCCATCACGTCCGAGCAGGGCTTCTGGGTGGGTGGCATCCAATGGCAGCTCCAGGAGGAGAACAGTAAGTACTATGGAGATTATTCTGAATCTGTAAGACTATATTGCTTGTTTCCCTACAGCTCCCTTCTAACTACACATTCCATGTCTTCGCACATAGTATTGCACTACCTATTCAGGCACTGCAAACAAACAAACAAACAAACAAGTGAAAAACAACAAACAAACAAACAAAAACACACAAAACCCCACAAAAAAAAAAAAAAAGAACAAAAGACAGATCTGAGAAAAAAGGGAAAAATATCTGAGACTAGTAATCCAATCAGTTCATTATGAATACCAAATATTCTTGGGGTTACAGATCAAAAGGTTGGATTTATCTCAGTTAGAACATTTATTACAGAAATTACTTCATTGTTTTTATCTGTAGTTTGAGGTATGCACCTGCAGAAAAGAAAAGTTCACTTCTTTTACTGTCTACTGGCATCATAATGTCCTATTTCATTTTGCTGTTAGAGTATTACTTTTCCTGTGATTATAGCTGTGTCAAAGTGTACTTTCTTTAAGCATGCAGAAGAAGCATAATATCTTTCTATGAAATGAGAGAAATTCTGAAGTTATTCAAATTGTGCGTTCCATTGTAGTGTAATATCTGGTCTGATGCAGTGGCTTAGTAGCTAGATTCCTCTGCAGTCTGAAATTCTTGTAACTACTTACCTCTGTGACACAGTCTCAGGCCCTGTAACACACTGGTGGTGCATTTATAGTCATTTACATTTTTATAGTCAGAATTATAAGGAATATCTTATTTCCCATTGCTTCCATTTATTCTTTCCTACAGACTGTTATTAAGAAAATTTTCAAGTGTGTAACTTCAAAAATATTTAGGAATTGCACAAACCCCACTGTGTATTCTGAATGTTCTTGCGGAAATATTCGTACAAAATTAAGTGTGACAATATTGGAGCTTTTGAAGAGCAATTAATAATGAAGAGGCAAAATTTGGGATCTATTCACTTTAATGGTGAAATTCCCAGTGGAATCTCCAATGGTTCTCCCTGGGAGAAGAGCTCCCCTCTCTGCACTTTTATGATCTCCCTGTTTTTATCTCATCCATTCCGACAGTTACAGAGGAATGAATAACTCGGTGAATTTCTTGGTTCAGGAGAGGATGACAGTGGCTTAGCTGAGCTTGTGCAGATGAGACCAATGTCATGGTACTGGGCTGAGCGAAGAAACTGCACGTGTTGTAAAGATGATTTTTTTTTTTTTGCAATTGAAGTCTACAGACTGGGAGCTGTGTTAGATCTGAGTTCATTTTAAAAGATGAAAAAGCCACAGAAACCCCAAAGTCTTTTCTGACTCACAGCTCTGATGTTAGCATTCCAACACAGAGCTAACTACCTTACTGCTGGGCGATTACAGACATAACAAGAGGTGGCTGGGAATGATCGTGGGGACTGACCAGAAACCTGAACTAGAAAAAGATACCTACTGGCCTCTGACGGATTTCAAGGCACTGATTTCAAATATCAGATTGTATCAGACCATTCAAGTGCCTGGCTGGTCTCTACCAAAGCTACTCCTTACCAGCTCACCCCAACCATGTCAGAGTCAGGGAGCCAGAGGTGAGAAAGGCTTTAATCAAGTATTTTATGTTTTGGTTAGATAAAATCCTTTGCTGTTTATATGACACTCTTTTCTTTGCAAATAAATTTCTTTAACAGCTTGAGGACACGAAATTACTGCATACATCTTCTAATGGTTTATTTTCCAATGTGAAGATATCTCAAATTCAAGCTAGGCCTCAGAGGAAACATACGGTTAAAAGACAAGTAAAACACTAGCGAGGTGTAATCCCCCAGGTTAATTTCATCAACTATATATACTTACATCCAGTATATGATAATATATATAAATATAACATAATATAACATTTTATAATGAATCATAAGAGTGCTAAAAAGTACATTTAGGACTGTATATATATGCAGTCTAACCCCAACCCTAGCTGCACCCTAACCCTAACTTAATGTGAGAATCCACTCATCTAGGTGACCTTACATTCAAAGAAGGGGAAAAAAAAAAAATCATTTTGCAAGCATGAATCCTATAAAATAATGAAACTGTATGGGATAATCTAAAATAATTTTAACAGCCAGAAATAAGTCTTTCACAGAAAAGGAACCTGGCTTTTAAAAGTAAAAAACAAGAAATATTCTTCTGGCTGTTGATGAGCTGCATGCAGAAATTACAGCAAATGGGAAGTATTTGAGTCATCCATTCTAATTAAAATTTAAATTGAAAACTGGGTTCTAATGAAGAAGAGCTTAGTGTTGGTCTTGAGGGATCTCTTGTCAGTGGGCAATGGGAAAAAAGTGCGCAAAGGCAAAAGAGATTTCACTCAGGCATTTGCTAGGTGTATGCTTTATTGTAACATAAAAAAGAGAGCACACTGCCTTTTTATTGAAACCGAACCAGTGCAGGCACAGTTGCTCATCATGGTACTGCAGTCTAGCAAGAAAACCTTTCTAGTCCTAGCAGAGGAGCAAAGAGCAGTAAGGAAGAAACAATCCCATAATTTTGTCCATCCTAGCAAATTTGTTACACTAGTGTTACTTTTGGATTGTTTGGCAGCTCCACTCCACCAGCCCACCCAAATTACTGATAATAAATGTAGTGGAGGGTGAGTCCAGACATATCTTCCAACACCTGCACCTGCTCAGACACCAGTGTCTGAAGGGTCAACATTTGCTGAACAGCTATAATGGGCACTGAAGGGAAGTGCAAAGCAGGCTTTTTTGGTTTGAAAACATTAATACTTTTGTTTTTAAACTTTAAAATGATGTTTTAATGTGCTACGAAATGTAATAAAACCAAAAATCCGTCACAAACTTAAGCTAATAAATTGCCCAATGCATTGGAAAATTCCCTATGCATCAAATGATAACCTGCTAAATGAATGAAAATGCTAAAGCCATAGCATCTTCCAGAAATAGCTATGTACCTCTAATAGTCTAATACAAGTTAATGGAAAATACAGCAAGCACATTGTGTTATTACAGCTTGTTTCTGTGTTACCTCAGAAGTAGAAGTTTAAAAGAACACTTATAACCTAACTCAATGTCAATACTACCAAGGGTTGTGAGTAGCTGCGATTTAAAAAGGAAAAAAAGTCAGAAAAATGTAGGAACTGTAAAAAATCAACCAGATCACCTCGGTTTATATAAGTTACGCAGTACTTCCCTATATGGACATTTAATTATGATTTGTGCAAGCGTAATTAATTACCTTCTTAAATCCCATTCTGAATAATGAAAAAACCAAAACCAAACCAAACAAACAAACAAAAAAACAACAACAAAAACCAGAGCTCTCATTTGTTGCAGATGCCTCTTTGCAAGATTGGTATTTGTTTTTTTCTGTTGTTCCCCCCTCCCCATCAAGGTAATAAATGCAGTATTAAAGCAGTCTCTCTCTCCCTGGCTGTGAGCTTCCTGTAGATGAAAGTTAACTCCTGTCTTTCAAAACACTGTGAGTGGCAGGTTGCATACCAGAGTGGGAGAGAGATCTCACAGCTAATATATCATGAACAAAATGCAATGTCTCCCCACAAGTCTCCCTCTTTTACTGTGCTCAGAATGTTGCAACAGCAATATTTCTCTAGCTACATTTACAATAGAGAATGCATCAACCATAAAAAATCACAAGGGTATATTTGACATAGACAACCAGTTGAGTTTGATTAAAATGTACTAAAATTGTATTTTTTTTTCATTTAACAGTAAGCTTCAGTCAATGTTGTTTAATGTCAGTACTGTTAATGAAGTTGTCAAGCTTGTCACTTTCGTTGAATACCAACTTTGCTAAGAAACTGGTACTACAATTACCTCCAGCTCTATACGATTAAATTCATCAAAGCACACCAAGGCCCCCAATTGTGCCAGACCTTTGAAGGATTTCCCCATGGCTTTGTAGTCCAGTCCATCAGAACAGTTCAACACAATGCACTGCCAAAAGAAAAGAGCTTAAAAAGATCATTTTTTCTTATTTAAAATGTATAGGATTTGGCAACATTTACTGCCCATAATTCAGCCTCCCCCAGCCCTGGAATTTCGCCTTATTTATCCAATCTGTAATATAAAAGCAGGCTGTATAGCTCCTAACTTACTCAGTCTTTCACAGTAGCATGTGAAATGCATTTACACAGAATTTTAAAAATAAATCTCTAACTGCAGGAAAATAAAGCCAAAAGAGGAGTAGTAGCAGTAGTTTCATGTCCAGTTCAGGCATTTGACTATACTGATCAGCATCTCAAAGAAAAATCAGTTCTTTTAAAGAAATCGTACAACTTCCAGGAGAAAGGAAAGGAAAGCGGAAAGGAAAGGGGAAAGGGGAAAGGGGAGGAGAGGAGAGGAGAGGAGAGGAGAGGAGAGGAGAGGAGAGGAGAGGAGAGGAGAGGAGAGGAGAGGAGAGGAGAGGAGAGGAGAGGAGAGGAGAGGAGAGGAGAGGAGAGGAGAGGAGAGGAGAGGAGAGGAGAGGAGAGGAGAGGAGAGGAGAGGAGAGGAGAGGAGAGGAGAGGAGAGGAGAGGAGAGGAGAGTTGCAAAACGCCTCTAAAACTAGAGAACAGGTGAAGAAGAAATGCTTCTTGGTTAAAGAAGTCCGTGGGAGAAGACAGATTCCTGGATCCCTCTTCTCTCTCTGCTGACATATGGAACCACTCCAGGACAAGGCAAGTGCTCTCACCACGAAGCACTTAGGTGAGAGAAAACCTCTTCCTCCATCGTTGCCTCTTCCTCTCCCACCTCGCTGCCTGGTAGCTAGCTCAAGGAGGACCAAACTTCTGGAGAGCAGCCCGTTTCCAGCTGCATAGCAGGTACCTCTTTGGGCACACCTGGAGCCAGGCACTTCCCCTTAGCAGCCCCAGGGGACACCACCAGCCATATAGCAAGATTGCCAATATTTTTCTTTTTCCCCGTTTTTTTTTTGTTGTTGTTGTTATTCCTCAATTTTTCAAGTTGTTGGTTTTGCTACATGTTCTTTATACATTCCTGGAAATAGTCACCATCTCCTGAAGACCCAGCAGGAGAAAACACTGCCCATAAATGTGGTTTTGTGGGAATTAAAATACCTATGAAAACAAAGACATAAGACATGAAAAATCTAAAAATAAGCATGTTGATTTACGTTGTTCTAGAGACACACTTGTTTCACTGTTAGAACTGGGATAAAGAGTGTGGAAGGGAAAAACGTGAATTCCATACCAGTGGTGTCAAAACCCATTCGACAACACAGTTTTGTCTAGAGTAAAGCACAGCGCTTGCTTGGGCTACATATTCTGTCCAGAATAAAATTCTCAAGAATATCCACAGAAAAGAGATATTATGAGGAAAATAAAGTTGTGAGTCACATTGCAAGCTTAAGATCATGTTGTGATTTCCAGTTCACTGACTTTCACAAGATCTTCCACAAGTAACTGCCTCTTTTGAAAGGGTAACATAGAAGCAAAATTCTGTGCACATCCAATGCAGCTGCAGAGAAGACACATCCTCCTGGCTTACTATCCTCTGCGTTTCCCTCCCTGGTCTGTGCTTATAAATAAAACACATCTAAAACTCTCAGGCTTATACTTTAAGACAAATGAAGCAGATGGCCTTTGACAGACATATCACCTGTGGAGCCATCAGGCTCCAGCTCATACAGATGCAGAAAGAACAAAGTGAAGTCTCCCCCGCCATTCTCAGGAACCTCACTCCAAAGTATACAGAAGTACAGGAAATACAGAAACGTCCCATACGGGTCACACCAGTAGCCCCTCTAATCCACCAGAGGTCAATCTTTGCACATGAGCCGGTAAAGACTCACGTAAGCAGGCTTCAGGACTGAGAGGGAGAGGTGACAAAGCAAGCAAGCCACCATGGATACATACTAGCAGGAGTTATCTGGTCAGGCCCTTCCATTCTGGAGGAAGGGACCTTTTCAAAACAGGTTCAGAGACAAGACAAGGAAGAGAATAATGGAACAAATTCAGTGATTGCTTTAGACATCTACATGAGGTTTGTGAGAGAAACAAGAGAAGCTTGAAGTCTTCACACATGATCAAAATTATTACTTACTTGGCCTAAGAGACTCAATCCAATCACACAGAACTAACATATGAAGGGATATGAAACTTGCTTGAGAAGTACAGGTAGACAAAAAAGGAAGGACTGGGTATTTCAAATATAAAGACACATTCATTTACTCTGAGGTCCCAGAACATAGAGGGCTTTTGAGCAGCTGAAGAGCTCTTAAGTAATAATCAAAAGGAAATACATGTGGTGGATATCTATTAACATTCATCAAAAACAGATGATCTGATGGAAGATACTCTTATGAGCAATAAGCAGAATCATTTAAATGAAAGGACTTGGTGGCACTCAAGCGTTTCAACTACTCAGGCAACTAATGGAAATTGGATGCACCAGGACACAGAACCCTATTCTCCTTCAGATGCTCTGGTAACAACTACTTGATACAGATAGCAAAGAAACTGGCAGAATAAAAGTATTTCTAGATTTGATTCTAACCAAGTGTGAACCTTCCGAAAACCTGAATATAGAAAACTAGTTGAGTGAGCATCATTATGGAGGGAGAACAACAAAACAGAAACCATTGGACTTCAAGGTATTGATAACCTGATTGATATGATAAAAAATTAACTGGCCAGCTCTTCAGGAACTAATCTGAAGGGGAAAAAGAGTTCAGGAGAGATGGCAGTTCCTCAGCAAGACTGTACTAAGGACACAAGTGCAAACCAAAATAAGGAGAAAGTAAAAGGGAGAGTTCAGTAAACAATAATCTTTTCACTTAGCAGAAATACTTCAAGACATATACAGGAGGCAAAAATGATGTCAGCTTACTGACAGGCTTACAGGAGTAGCATAAAACTATAGGGATAATCTCACAAAAGCATGAAATGAGATACAACTATGAAGTGACATGGTGCATAACAAGAAATCATTCAGGAACATAAGTAATAAAAAGAGATGAAAGAAACTGTTGCAACACAAATTGCAAAGGAAAAATTATCAACAGGTAGTGATGAGAAGACCAAAGCTTACTGCTCTTTTTTTGTATCTGTCTTTACTAGAGAGGCCAGCTACAATATGGTGGCCAGCAATACCAAGCACAGTGGGGTAATGCCTCGGCTTAATGCAGGTAAATAAAAGGTTAAAAAGTAATCAGCTAAATTATGGTGTTCAAAGAGCTGGCTAAAGGAAAGTCAGAATCATTACCCATTATCTTTGAGAATTCATGGATGACAAGCAAGATATTAGGAAACTGGGATGGGACAACAAAAAGACAGTATTTGAACAAAAGGAGCCAGCAAGCTACCAGCCCAATTTCAAATGCCCAAAAAGCACTGGAACAAACTATTAAAGAAAAGACTATTCATAACCCCTGAAAAGAAAACATGACAAGCAACAATCGATGTTGGTTTGTCAGGAACAATCACATCAAAGCTATCTAATTTCTTCCTGTGACAGGAGAATGACTAGTGGATATGGAAGCTATAGCACATGTCACAGACCTTCTCTTCAGTAAGGCTTTTGACACCACCTGAGAAGAAAGCCTGGGAAAACTGTTCTTGGGGAAATTATTTCAGGCTGAGTATAACTGTTGGAAAACCATATTTAAGTGTAGCTACCAGTGGTTCATTAATAAACAGAGGACTACATCAAGCAGGTTTCTGCGCTGCATTTACCTGAATCTGCTGTTCTCCAATATTTCCATTAGCCATCTGGATGACAGAACAGAGTCTAAAATGTTAAAAAGCATACCACCTTACTAATGTGAATAACCAATGCCCTGTTCTTTCAAAAGTGCTGTTACAAGAGGTCAAGAAGCACACAGATACGGTCTCAAAATATCCATCCAGTGCTGAAGAATCTCCAGCTAAAATGCCATGCTCAGTTTTGAGGAAACTGAAGAAAACTGTTAATCAGTTGGAGAGCATCTGGAAGGAGAAATGGAAATGATCTATAGTGAAAGACTGAACAAACTTGGTCTTTTTATGAGACTGAAAGAAGAGACAATAACAAGCACCAAAAAAGGCTTCTGCAAAAGCAAAGAGAATAGTCTGTTTTTCATGATGGTTGTGGATGAACAGGCTGCGGAATGTCTATTATTTGGTGTCAGAGAGACAAATGTGCGTGAGGAGACATTGGCTTTGTTGGTCCTGTTCTATAGGAGAGATATAGACCAGGATGATCTTGAACTGTTTTCTCAGATGATCTTTTCATACAATTCTAAAATCAGACAAAGGTGCAAGGCATATGTGGTAACCTCTTACAAGAGAAGTTTGTATCTAACTTTGTTACTTTTAGGGCAGGAAGGGCAGTGTAGCGCCATGGGAACATACCCATGCTCTCTATAAACATGGTGATCTCAAGTGCTTGAAGTGACAGAGAGCTGGTTGAGATATCTGTGTCCCAGCTCCTGCTCGGTTAATTCAGTCATATCTGCACAGTGCTCCATTATGCAATGGAGATATGCTCCTGGCAGCTGGCTCATGCTCCTCAACTTCAGTTTTTATAATCCTAATTAGTAAGAACTGTGTAAAAAGAGCATCCTATCCAACAGAACTGTAGGTTTTCATTGTCCATGCAAATGTTCAGTTCTTGTTTTAGCTTCCAGAATTTGGAAGTGTATTTAATGGTTGGATATACTGGCTAAAATACACCTTTTTTTTTTTTTTAAAAAAAGTTCATCTTTTCCCTGTTTTACTTTGTCTAAACAACATATATTGTTTAGCAAAAGGGGCTACAGGAGTAAACCACCTCTTCTGGGCTCTGCCCCCTCCATATATAACAGTCCTGATATATTTTAAACCACTTCTTATTTCAAAATCTCACTCTATCAAAAACTGTACCAGAAACTTGTCTTTTGAAGTTCATTTTCATGTTATTATATCTTTCCAAGACAGAGTTCCTTGAACTGAGAAACAGCAGTAGAGAGGGAGAAGAGAATTTTTTTAAATCATAGCACTATTGATTTTTTCAGTATTATTTTGCATACTTTGCATAGAGAGCTAGTATGACAGGGTTGCTTCTTAATCCAGCACCTTCACATCTGCATATCAAGCAGAGGTTTACACTGAACTGTTCACAGTGGTATCCTGGTCTTTTTCCTTATTGATTACAGCTATTTTCAAAGTCACAATGTGCATGAATACCCCAGATTATTCTCTCTGAAGTCCATTACCCGTCTTCAACAGCAGTTATTTCATTTACCACTGTGCTGGCTGGTCCATTCATATTGGTCTGCCTGAAGTTCATACCTTCCTCCCTTAGGACACTAGGTTGGATGCTAGCGGGGCATGGTGGAGTGAAAAAATTTTATCAAGAGCAGTGACCGAACACCAGTGTCTTAACTCTAAAGAAAGGCCTGGACATCACTTTGACTTTCTGGAAGTAGACTTGGGTTAACTCCCCTCTGTGGGTCTGACACATGCCTTCTCTGGTAGGGCCACTTTAAAATATTTACAGAACCAGTAGAGTTACACCAGTGAGGGAGTTTGCCCAGCATGAGCTACCAGATGTTCTGGTTTCGTATCCTTCAGCTATAACCTCTTTGCATTATATTTTCCCTTTCATTTATTCATGTTTCCCTCTGCCACTGTGTGAGAACAGAGGTGTGGGTAATCCATTTTGTCATTTTTCCTCTGGGTCTCAATTATTCTTTATAACCTGCTTTCCTTCTCTGCCAACATTCCCTCTTGATCCTAGTCGTTTGTTTTCTTCCTTCTCCTATCTGTCCAAGAGTGATTTAAGTAAATCCTTCGCAGAGTCATTTGAATACAGCTTTTGTCTGCAATGACTGAAAGCAAGTGGCTCTCCACTGGCACAGCATTTCTATACCATATATGCTGTAGAGAGCTGCATTGACATGGTCAAAAACAGTGCATGTATCTGGAGAGAGGGAGGAATGCTGACTAGAGACTTTTGTCGCTAGCAGAAGCAGCAGCCCAGCCATATTCCATGGCAGGAGTTCAAATAACAACTTGGAAATGTCTCAACCAACAAAAGTATTTAATCTTGAGCATCACATGACACATGAAATGGGAAAGCCCACATTTCAGTCTCCTAGAGTTTCTCATGAAGTAGCGCTCCCTGCAGTATTAGTACAACTGCCTTTTCTGAACCTACAATGTCTACCTCAAACCTCTTCCAGTGTATGCTTTGTCTCTCTCCCTCTTCCTCCCCTTCTCATCTTATGCTTTTCCCACAATATTGCAAGCACTTCACTGCTTCTTAGCTTCTTCCCTTTACCTAAAGCCTTTAGTTTCTTTTCAACTCAGGAAGATTGAAGAGTTGTGCCATTTTGCACTGCTTGACAATTGACATCCTCTGAGACGTTAAAACACTTTTCATTTATTGAGCAAGGACTGGTGAATAGCTGAAGGATTCAGCTCTTCCAGAAACTGGAAGAGCAAGTTGCTGAGCACAGGCATTCTTAATTCTTCAGTAATGGTGTTTAGCTTTTACTTTCTACCACAGATCTGTGATTCTCCTTGCACTTCTCCATGAAATACGGTCTGAGAGCAACAGCAGAGCATCACAGACAAGCCAATAAGCTCCTTTCCCTGAGAAGCCAGCACTGGCCTGAATGGGCAAACAGGATATGTAATAGGGATTTCAGTAGGCAGCTTTGGGCACTTTGCACTGGTAGTCAGCCAAATAATGTTTTGGTCAACTGATAGAAATAAACACACTCTTAAAGTTTAGCACACACTGATGAGAAAAGATTAGCTAGAAATTAGAAACCAGCCAAGGGACATTTTGATACTACATGTATGTCTATGTTAGGACCTGTTTCTTTTCGTTTGCATGTATTTATGTACTTGAGATATTTATAAGCAAATCCTCTGTCTCTCACATGTTTATTTTCCTAATGAAAATACACTGCAATTTGTTGCTTTAGAAGCACTGGATTTTTATCTGCCAGATACATGAATTTTAAAGCAGTTTCTTACGTCCTTATTTCTGTATTTCTTTGCACTTTAATTTTATGATTTAAGAAGAAAATGAAAGACAATCAACAAAAGATATCTAAGTGCCATCTGAATGCATTATTATGAAAGGAAGCAAAGCTCCAGTCATGTTAGTTACTATGTGTCCTCAACAAATACTAATAACTGTTTGTATGTATAATAAAAATACATACGTACAAAACATCATATATGGAGTGATACAGAGATGAAAAATATCCCTCTGGGACTTATACTGTTATTGTTTCAATGAAATCCAGATCCTCTTTCTCTGCTAGTTTAGCTGCACACAAATTCGGAATTCTTCCAGTCCCATACTGTGCCTCAGAAATGCCTGTGTACACAGACCGCGTCTCTTTAATCAGTGTAAATTCACCCTGCAATTTTCTCTCCCCACTGCTACCCCCTTGAGCAACAGTTTAATAAATAAATAAATAAATAAAGCCCATTTAGCTCTCCCTCAGTAGAGTAAAGGCAGACATCCTCTTCAGGTCTTTAGGTAGATGAGCAACCGTGCTGTATCCAGTGACTCACATACTTGTAATTATGTGCACACAGGGAATCTACATCCTTAATTTGTTTTTTGCCTCCTGTGGTGTTTAAGTCATGAGTTGTTTTTTGTTTTTTTTTTAAAGACTGGCTTGTTGTTCTGGTTGGGTCTTAGCAAGTTTCTCTTTTCCCTGTTCTAGCTGGCTTTTCAGGTGCTCCAACAAAGTATAAGTATAAGGCTCCCACCAGAGTCCTTAAAGAAGAAAGATTTCCAGGGTGAGTATACTATATTAATAAATGAAACCCAACCTTTTAAAAATTACACTGTCAGAAAAACCCATTAGTCTGTAAAAGAGTTGAAGTAAACATTAGATTTTAATATCCACTGCTGCTTAGATTTTTCTGAACTGAAAATCCCCAGTGAGCACTTAAAACTTCATTACTACGCTGAAAGGTTGTGAAAGGCTATTTAAAGGTTTTCAATTTTGCTGAAGTCTAGAGGTTATTACAGCTTGAAAGAATACAAACCCTAATATTACATGGAATGAAAGGAATCAAATTTATGTTCTCATCTCCCCTGTAGTTTAATCCAGTTCTATTAGATTCAATGGAGAAAATTAGGGCAGGTTGAAACTTTTCAGAGGACTGATGAAAAATAATATTTGGTCACTGTAGAAAACATTTCTGTCTATTACTCACACTCTAAAGGATATTTCTATCTCTTGGTCCCACAGTCACAACTTATACTGTTATCAGCCTCCTGTTCAGAAACCCAGGGCTGTGACCTGTGTCAGACTCATACCAAAATGTCCAGAATTACACAAGAAAAATGAGGATATCTGACTCCATCTCAGAAGTGAGGTTATCTATAACTTGATATGCAGGCTTTCATTATAAATATTTTAAGCTCTTTTCCTCTTTTACTTAATTTGGGAAGGGATACTGGGTGACTCAGATAGTATGGGCTATCTATCATCATAGCAGACAGCTGTAATGGAAGTTGACCAAACAGTGCAGTACAAATTATGATGGAGAAGAACTTTTATTCTTATCTACTGAGTGGTCCATCAGACTCCAGGTTTGGTCTGTCCCAACTGCTAATGGAAGAAAAGCGTGAGCCTGGTGCACAGCTGTAGCTGGATGAAGAGGTTCATCTCCAATACTATTGGGAGTGGAGAGACTGGCACTACTTTTCATTTTGGTTCACTATCCATCTCAAGCTCTCATAACTGAAAGGGACAGAGACCCAGTTACAGAGATTTTTCTCAGAGATTCCCCCATACAGTATTATCTTATCACAAAAGAGTCCAGAATACTTTGAGTTCTGCTTAGTACCACCCATACCTGAATGTCTCTCTCTTTACCAGCACTTCTACCTTGAGGCAACTTACTGCCATTTATGTTAAAGTAGACCTGGTATTAATTCCTTAAACACTTGTACACGACAGTAACTATTTTGACCTAAAGCCTGGAGGGTAAAAAAAAAAAAGAAAAAAAAGAAAATGGTTGAACAGTCCTCTACACATGAAAAACATCTTTAGCTAATCTGTGCATTCAAATAATACCCTTTACAAAGACAGACTCCATTTAAGAGGAAGCAAAATTACTAGACCACCTCTTAAGGGTTGAAGCATATCACCCCGTCAGACATAGCAGTCATGGTACAGTGCAGGAGGGGAAAACAAACAAAAGTCTTGGTGATCTTTCTGCTTTCCTTTGCCTGCTGCTTTGGGACACAACAGAAAGCAGATCAGCCCCTGAGGTGGTCCTTGCAGGACCACTCTTTGGTGTACGACATGTCAGAGCTGCTCTTGCATCGAGCTCTCGGTAAAATTGGTCCAGAAGATAAACACTCTCCACCAACAGCGCTATCCTGAAGAGAGATTCGTATGTCCTTATTACGCCTTTTACACAACTTTATTCCTCATTGTCTTGAAGAGGTTCAGTTCCAGACTTTGGTCCTAATTAGAAAAGGGAGTAGAGAGGTACTAGAAGTGTTAAGATGGTCCCACCCTAACAAATTTGTGCTTTTGACCTCTCCCTTCACTCTTCTTTTGCATCATCTCTTAGCCCTTTAACTTCTCCAGAAATCACACAATTCTTAATGCAAGAATGCAAGAATGCATTGTCTGAGCCAGCCAGGAAGCACAAAGAATTTTAGACTCACAGGATAAAACAGCTGGAAGGGATTTCCAGAGGTCTTCTGGTCCAGCCTCCCACTCACAGGCATTCCATTGAGAGGAGGTTGCTCCAGGCCTTCTCAATTAGAGGTTTTTTTAATCTCTGGCATGGAGATATCACTGTCTCTGCAGACCCTGAGCCCCACCTTCAGCTGAAGCTTTGGCTGCAAAATTTCTGCTCCACTGTACTCAGGCAGGGCCTACCCTGGGTATCAACATACCGAGAAGGCTTAGGAAGAAAGAAATCCAGCCAGGCACTTTCATTAAACCATATAATTCCTAATGGCAGCCAAATTCAGACTCAACACTGGAAAAGCTGTAGGAAAACTAACAAAAGCTCAAGGCTGTTTGTTCTGCAGGACCAGTATGAGCTCTGCATAATGGTTTGTGCAACGTGTCAGCTGAAGTTAACACATACAGTAATTCCAGGAATCTTCATCTTGGTAATAACTTTGGGCATAAAAGAGCATTAGTGTATATTTTTCTATAGGAGTATCTCCAGTTAGAAAGACACACAAAGACACACTATATTTCCAACAATTATTTCCTATCTTGAATGCATGCTACTATCAGCTGTGCTTAATGGGGTGTAGTGGTTTTAAGATGCAAATTGCTCTTCAACTTCAAATCTTAATTTCATTCACTTGGGAAATTGTAACTTGCATTTAATATGTGGACAGAAACTTTTATTGGCCTTTTTGTGAGAGTGCTGGCTGTTACACCAGAATCACTTATTAACCACATCATTTCAAAATATTCATCAATATTTCAGAATTGATACCTCTTCTATATCATTCTAATACATCTTTAAATTTTTATAAAGTAGGATTTCTACCCTTTTTTTTTTTGGTAGGAAAATTAATTTTCATATTTTTGACATAGAATATCTGCCAGAAAACAGATTTGGCTCTTTCCTTTATGTTTGTTTAGAGATGTGATATAAAAAGATATTAATTTCTAAAATATTGGCATGTGTGCAGTTTTCACCATTCCTGTAAAGGTCACTGAGTATGCTGTCAGTGCAGGAGAAGCAAATAAGTGCTCCTTTGCTGAGGAATGCAGGCACTATTTGAATCATTCTTGCTAGGCAATTTTCATCTTCCTTTGAATTTATTACTTGTGTCAGTATCAATGACAACAAATCAAGCACAAGTTACCTGTCCATACGGACACTTCTGTTGTCTCAAAACATGGGAAGCTAATGTGGAGGAGGAAATGGATTCAGGTAAGCACGCTTCCTTGGCAAGGGTGTGAGAACAGTACCTGCTTGAGCTTCCACCTTTTCTAGTGCAGGAGGAACAATTTATGGGTTGCCTTGGGGCCATGGGCTTCTCTGCCCAGCAGCTTCTCAGCTGTGGAGTCCAGCTGAAGTTAATGTAAATAAAGATGTTAGGAGAACCTAACTTAAAACAACATCTTGGGATCTTGCAGGAATACTAATTTTATATTAGCATTTATGAAGTGCATGTCCAAGTAACCACACACACATCACATTAATTTTCAGTCCTCAGAAGTACTCAGATACTTCAGGTCTGCAGGGAAGCCACAGCTTTGCTCAATTGGATCTGAGTCTAGACCAGTACGACACCACTGGCAGTGGCTACCTAACCAGCAGTCAGTGTTTCTTTAGCCTGACACTGTTTCAGGTCTCTGCTCTTCTCTTTAAAGACCTAAGTGAGCCCAAACCAAGTTATGAGCTCAACAACTTCCAAGCCCTTGGTCCTCTGAAGAAGATGTATCTTGTAGAGATGCAACATCTGGCAAAATCCAACCTTGAATCCAATGGAGCTTGGCAGCCTTCAGGCAAATCAGATGTACAAAATGTACAGCTGTAACACACCAAACTGAGACAAATGTAGAAGTTTTTAGGGTGTTTTTTATGCCTTCAGCAGGCTCACCTTTTACCAAAGAAGAAGGGGGAAAGAGGAAGGGGGAAAACTATACCTCTGCCGATACCCTGTAGTAAACACATAATTTACAAGCAATGAACTTGGTGTTTTATGCTCATATCTGCTGATTAAACTGAGTTGAAAGATACTCAGCTTCAGGCAATTTTCCCTTTTTCTCATAGCATCTCCAGAATATGGTCCCAAAATGTACATTCCAGAATTAACAGGGGCTGAATGACTAATAAATACAAAATATGTCTCAGCTTTAACCATAGACCTATAACAGATATCTCCATAGCTTCCCCAGAGAAAAGCAGTACGTATCTATAATACTTCAAATATTTCTTCAGAGTTATAAAATGGGATGCTAATACACACATGCACAGAGAAAAGCAAATGCAGTCAGCATTACTGAGCTAACTTTATAATACAAAAATCCGTCCACATTAGCTTTATAAATACCCTTTGCTGTGGTATCAGCAATTTCTTAACCCATCCAAATGCTTTGGAAAGGAAGCTGTTACTCCCATCAGTGCTCAAATAGTGCTTCTAGTAAACACAGTGAGAGATCTGAGAATGCATCCAGGAGGGGACTTCAGCTCTGCTTTCGGTCTGGAGTACACATTTCATTAACTCTATGTACGTATTCTGTATGTAATGTTGCCTCACAGGTTCCAACAGGTGACTTTGAAGGTTGTGGCATTTAAAGGGTTAAACACACAATTACATACTGAAGTTTCTAATGCTAGTGTTTAAATGGAGTCTAGTTGATTAATGAGGTCTTTCATTTGCAGTCACTACGAAAATAATTTTTTTTTTTTTATCTTACTTGCACAGTCTACAGTACTTTCAAAGACACCGGCTGCTCATTATGAATAATCACACAGTGTTCATGAAAGAAGAGTACACTGAAAATGACAGAATCACCAAGTTATTAATGTGCAAATATTCAATGCAAAGTGAAAATTATTTATATAAAAAAAAAACAACACTGAAATGTTGTAATGTCATTTGTATAATTTCACAGGAGAGAAAAAAAAGAGGGATGTAATCTTACTTTTTATCTTTTTTTCCTGATATTTGCTACACCCAGGATTAATTTTCAAGTAAAATTTAAACCTCATTTTCAGACAGCTGCTGCTTTCAGACTTAAAAGAAATATTTAAAGAAAACAGTCTGCTTCAAGAGAGTAAGAATATAAACACTGTACAATTAACTGTTAATGATATTGTAAATCTGTTTCTTAAGAAACATATCTAATTTCTGATTTTAAAGCTAATCATTAGATTTACAATATATTCTATTGTCTTTCAATTTCTGTTCTGACATTCAAAGGTGTCCTTTTTCTATGAAAACATATAGATATGGAAACAATGCAATAAGCTGTTTTTTGAGCTTCTGTGTCAGGTATTACAATAATAACAAAGAGAATGAAAGCAAGGGAACAAGATAACATCAGATTTAACAAATTCAAGGAGAGAGACTTTCCACATGATGAACATTTAACCTGTAGAAGACATGAAAAATAAGAAGCATCTTGGAAACAAGGAACAGGCTTTGAGGTAGAAGTCAGCTGCTTGAAGCAGTCAAGGAACTTATTAGGACAGGAAATCCCACACCTGCATTTGGAAGAAATCCCTACCCTTTATATTGAAGCAGCTGGTAACAATTCACCATTTGAAATTAGATGTTTAAATGTAGGCATCTGAATTTGTGTTGTTTACATGTCCATCTGTACTATGTCTAAGGTATCCACTACCTTAAAACACAGTCCTCTAAATTATCTCCCATTTGTGATGTTTCTTAAAGACAAAGTAAAGAGTCCACAAAAGCCCACAAAAGTAATGAATTTGCTTAATTTTCCTGTTTAGAGCTATTTGATGGCATTTGTTTGCTTGTCTGGGAGTTAGATTTAATATTTGACAGTATTATTTGATGCACCTAGGTTTTAGGGCTCAGAGATTTCTAGGAGATTTTTTTTTTTTTTTTTACTTCCCAGACACAAAAAGTACTCACACCTTATCCCAATGCAGATCTCTACCTTCCAACCAAGCTCCCAAGTCATACCAAAAGAAAAGAAAGGTAGGAAGGGCTGTGATTTGAAATTTGAAAATCATTTAAGCCTCCGTAGGGTTTTGAAGGTATTTGAAATGTGTTCTGAGTTTCATGTAACATCATTTCTTCAAAGCAATGAAAAGCTTAAATTAGTGTTGCTTGAGAACATTTCAAGGCTGATTTTTCTGTAAATTAATTTCTTGGGCTATTTTCACTGCTTTTGGTTTGCAGTAATTTAATCAGTCTGTAATCTTCTATCAGTTATTGCACCACCCTGTAATGTTCCTTTACAGCTGAATGGAGACCCTGCTCATGCTTCCAAGCTATTGAGGAGACACATTCTGGGTGCTGCTGGTCCCAATCTTCACATCTCGATATTTGAGAAGTTTAGGAATAATTAAAACAGGTCAATGTCAACTTTAAATGTTCTATTTTTCTCATTATGTGCACTGAATACAACTTACTCTCACAGACTCATTTTAAGTCATATTTTGTTGATAGCAGTTTCATGTCTCAATAGAGATTGTTTTGAAAATATGGAAATTCCTTGGTTAAGAGTATATGAAATATCTTTAAAAGAAAATAAAGTCCTGGTTATGTGGGCCAGTTGCGCAAAAAAAGTTTCTGGCTGTAATTTTTATTTGTTCTTTATGGCAATTTACTGTGGGCTTTTGCCACAAATCCTCTGCAGAATCTATCAATCTTTCTGCCATAAAGTTAAACAATGCTTTACTCTCTTTCTGTGACCCCAGTGCTGTAATATTTTTCTAATTAAGATCACTATAAAATTCATTTTTTCCTCTACTTCCTCCTCCACATCCCACTCCCAATTTTCTCTCAGAATATGAAGGTTACCTTTTCTGCCTACTATCAACATAAATCAATTCATAGCAAATAGCCTAGTGTGATATCTATTAACTTGTCGCCAGGGATAAAATTTATTTAAAACTTAAGAAGTGTTTTACCATATAAAATGCTACACAGTGCTGCAGTAAATAGTACAGGCTTTCCTAATAAAGCACTTTTTCAGGCACCGTTTTTAGAAATACTATCTAGTGACGCTGGAAGACTGAATGAAATTCACATACCATGAACATCTTTAGTGATTAGTGCCTCAAGAGTAACACTTACTTTTCTGGATAGCTTGCCTTGTATTATGTCAACAAGATTTTCTGCTGGCTTACTGTCCCTTCCTATTTTCTTGTGTTCCCGAAGAAGTAAGTTTTGGATAATGACCTAAGAAATAGACAAAGCAGATTGATAGTCCAAATAATTTTCTGATACAAATCATGGAATGGAACTCAGCTAATTCCATATTTCTCTTCTGTAAGTTTTGTGGTAATTTGATTTTAGTTGCACAAATTTGAATGCATTTGTTAATCAACTCTGGTATGTACAAAACAGTGTAAGAAATCCTCTCATATTTTCTGTGCAGATTTGAAAAACTCTTTTTGGAGGAAATCATCTCACTTGATACGTCTATAAAATAAAGTAGGACATAATATGCACTGTAGAATTTGTTTGCCAAGTCACATCACTTGTGTTTTCTGTTTTCCTCTTCCTGTTAATATCTAATGAGAAAGAGAGAGAGA